>JAHHUM010002607.1:622000-1086244 GCA_036173005.1 Crenichthys baileyi
TGCAAGAATTCCTGTCATTAACGGTAAGAAATATGAACAAAGTTTCTGTAAGTTTTAACAATGTTTTTGTACCACAGAGTAGAGATATTCTGGGTTTTCAGCAGTCTGAGCTGATCTGTTCTCTGGCTCACACACTCTGACCTGTGCGTACAGCGTCTCCTGCTGCTTTCTGCTGCTGCTCTCTGACACGCAGGAAGGTTTCTTTATGAAGTTCACATCCTCATAATGAAGATCCTGCTGCCTTTCAATAGAAGCCATTTGAAGAGCAGGCTCCTCAGTTGCTTGAGTCTGTGGGAAAATGTTAAATATGTTATTGAGCTCTAATATATAATCAATACAAAATAATGGCTCCAAAATATATGTATTATTAGTAAATGTATACTCCCCATCTAGAGTGTAGATGGGCAGACGTAAATATCAAGGCGAGTTGTAATTTCGTTACTGATGAAGATACACATAGATCTGTTTTAAATAAATAGCATGTTTTCTTGTGTTTCCTTCTTTGAAGCACAGTCAAGAGAGAAAGCTCTGTTTCTCATATTTATATCTCAGAGACACAGGAAGTCATGGGATAAAAATACACAGTTTAGAAACTCTGATCAGCTTAAAAAACTTCTCAGCAGCATTTTAATGACATGCTTTTTTGTGAAGATAGTTTTATAAATTGTGCAATCAGAACACATAGTGCAGGGGAAGGTTAAGTTCATTATTTACTCACCTGATTGTGTTGTGCGGAAGTAGGTTTTATTTTGAAGAACCTAGAAGATGTTACAGAGTTGTCAGAATAATCATCATGTGATGCAAGTAACATGAAAGCATGAGCTGAGAGTTTACGTATGTATCTGAAGCCAACATTAACAAAAAAGATCAAATGTTTTGGTTGAAATGGAATTTGTAGTGAAAGACGGATACACAGCCTGGTTTTTAAAATCTATATTTAGACTAAACTTGGATCACATTATGAGGGGGCAAACAAATCCTGCTTCCTTGTATTTAAAAAGTTTTCTACACCAACAGTTTTTATGGATACATTTCCATTTTTCTATTTTAATGTTTTAAGGAAACTTTAAAAATGGCATAAATATACTTTGTAAGACCTTTTACATCGGAGGGACATTGTAATAACAGTTTAAAACTTGACGCTACTGTATTTGTTTATTCACAAATCAAGACAGAATATGTTTTAGTAGTGCAATATTTTCTTCAGTCACAAGGGGAAGCACAGTGTTCAAAGGATCCTCAAACCTAGAAGACCTATATATGTCTTGCTGTTGACCTTTGAAAGCAACTTGGTTTCTTCTCTTGTTTAAAGACGTCCCACCTCTCATCCAAAAGCTTCTTCAGTTATGAACATGGTTGGAAGTAACAGTCTTAGCTGTAGTCAGAACAATATCACTAACTGGGCCATTAACGTTGCTAATGGGGCAGTTAGTACACATGGGTCACATTCTCTACCCTGTGTTCAGCCTAATATGTGGGACGTTGTTGCTTGATGCTCAAAGCATGTCCCTAATGAAGACATGTGAGTGTCCCAAGTTGTGATCCATCCATCAAGATGCTAACTTACCTAAATTAACATTACCAGTTCTGCCAAGAAGAGCTATCAAATGTGTCAACACAGTAATGACAAAAGCAAAAAAACAGTGTGACAGTATAGAGTTCCATTAGTGCCAAAAACATGTTTATGTGTCTATATAAGGTGTATATGTAGTGTGCTTAGGTATTGTGTCCATGTACTGCATCGTGACTATGTGCCATGCCTAATTGTGTTATGCAGATCTATAGCAATTTTAAATTAGGACCCATGCTTTAAACGTTTTAGCCCTTCTATTTCAAGACTTAAGGTGAAGTTCAATCCCCTCATATGTATGAAACTGGAAACATTTTGTTTGTTTGTTTGTGTGGTGAAAAACAAGTCGATTGAGCTCTTGATAAAATAAAAACAGAAAGGCGAAGTTGGTGCTAGGTTTATTTTCTAAAATATGTAATTTGAAAAAAAAAACAACCTGAAATGATATGTCAGTGTCATGTCATAGAGCAGAGGTTAACGGTTTTTTAGTGTGTTTTTCTCTCTCTCTCACCTCTTCCTACAGGGTGTGAAAGGCAGGTGCTTCCATACAGCTGTGCTGCATCAGGAGCAATCAAGTGAGGGTTCTTAAGCAGCAGGAACCCTGAAGGAGGCGTCAGATTGTTAACTCTCATGAGTGGAAATCAGACCAGCAGACCCAGCAAGCCCTGTGATTCTTGTTTTCCTTAACCATGTCTTACCTGAGTTTTGTGTTCCTCTCTCCCAGAGTGGAATTATACCCTGAAGACCCCGAGCTGGATTTTCCCCCAGGCCAATGGTCCGTCTCCAAGTTCACAGTTCGCTGGAAGGACTCAATTGTGCAAGTCCAACGAAAGTCTCATTCAGATCTGCAAACCAAGGGAAGTGCTCACTTCAGCTCCATGATGTGTTTCCAGAGACTCTGCCTGTCCTCCCTCCAACTCCTTTCGCCTCACAGCAGAGAGAGCCAATCAAAACTATCATTCACAAACACTCTTACCTGTCGACCTCAGCCTCTGTGACTCAACTCACCTTCTCCGGGTTAATCCACGCCAGTCTACAAGTAAGAGATCTTACCAGTTTCTCACAGTCTCCAGGCATCAATACTCACTTCTCTCTCTTCCTCAGTGCACCAATCAGCTGAAACCGAACCAGGACAAACCGCTGTTTCATTCCTTGTGTTTTTAATAAATCGGTTAAACCCATAACCTGCCTCCATAATTGTGCTCGTACTAGAGTCACCTGGTTATTATTATGACAGAACAGTCCGACCATTCTGATTCTGCGGCACATTTTTGGTCGGCCCTCCCTCAGCAGGGCATCTTGCTTGGCCAACATGACAGCCTCCTCCAGTCATTCAGCCACCAACAAACTGCCAATACTTGGATTCTGACAGAAAATTTTTGAATCATGTACCCCCCTCTCGATTCCAGAACCCCTCCTGCCAAAAAACTAACCTTTTTTTTTTTTTTTTTGCCTTTTTCCCCCCCCTTCCCCCTATCAACCGGATCAACAGTTCCCTCAGTTTGTGGGATATCTTTGTAGTTCTGTATTTTGGCAGCTGAATTAGGATGGAATCCACCGCCGCTTAAAGGGGCTGTAAGGATTATGATTATTGATTAATTAATATTTATCAAAAATTATAATTAAAATCAGAATTCAGAAAAATAATTTCTTAATCAAAAAACATTACTTACAAATAGAAATCAAAGATTTTCTGGGGGTTTTTTTGGGAAAAATTATGGTGTGATTATGTCAAAGCCTTAATAATTAAAAAAAATATAAATTATATAATTATAATAATTATAATATACGGGGTTTGGACAATGGAAACTGAAAAACCCGGGTTTAGACCACAATAATTTTTTAGTATGGGTGTAGGGCCTCCTTTTGCGGCCCCAATACAGCGTCAATTCGTCTTGGGAATGACATATATAAGGTCTGCACAGTGGTCAGAGGGATTTTAAGCCAATTTTCTTGCAGGATAGTGGCAGGTCACTACGTGATACTGGTGAGGAAAACGTTTCCTGACTCGCTCCTCAAAACACCACAAGTGGCTCAATAATATTTAGATCTGGGGACTGTGCAGGCCATGGGAGATGTTCAACTTCACTTCATGTCATAAAAACCAATCTTTCACCAGTCTTGCTGTGTGTATTGGTGCATTGTCATCCTGATTCACGGCACCGCTTTCAGGATACAAATTTTGAGACCATTGGATGCACATGGTCCTCAAGAATGGTTCGGTAGTCCTTGGCAGTGACGCGCTTCTAGCACAAGTATTGGGCAAGAATGCCATGATATGGCAGCCCACAAACCATCACTGATCACACCCCATGCTTCACTCTGGGCATGCAAACAGTCTGGGTGGTGACGCTTCTTTGGGGCTTCTCCACACCGTAACTCTCACGATAACAGTAAAGGTGGACTCATCAGAGAAAAAATAAAATGTTTCCACATTGGTCACAGCCCAAGATTTGCGCTCCTTGCACCATTGAAAACCGACGTTTGGAATTGGCATGAGTGACCAAAGGTTTGGCTATGGCAGCCCGGCGTGTAATATTGACCCTGTGGAGCGCCGACAGACAGTCTTGGTGGAAACAGGAGAGTTGAGGTTGAAATTAATTCTGCCGTGATTTGGGCAGCCGTGGTTTTATGTTTTTTGGATACAATCCGGGTTAGTACCCGGAACATCCCTTTCAGACAGCTTCCTCTTGCGTCCACAGTTAATCCTGTTGGATGTGGTTCGGCCTTCTTGGTGTATGCTGACATTACCTGGGATACTGTGGCTCTTGATACATCACAAAGACCTGCTGTCTTGGTCACAGATGCGCCAGCAAGACGTGCCACACAATTTGTCCTCTTTGGAACTCTGGTATGTCACCATAATGTTGTGTGCATTTCAATATTTGAGCAAAAAACTGTGCTCTTACCCTGCTAAATTGAACCTTTCACACTCTAGCTCTTACTAGGGGCAATGTGCAATCAATGAAGACTGGCTTACAGGCTGGTCCAATTTAGCCATGAAACCTCCCACACTAAAATGACATAAAATGTTTAGTTTCATTGTCAAACCCCTGTATATTATTATATTATATATATACTATATATATGTATTGTAAACTTTGTTTGTATAAAGTTGAATGTGCTGACAACAAAAATCACACAAAAATCATCCATGGAAATTCAAAATGTATTAACCAATGGAGGCCTGGATCTGGAGTCACACACAAAATATAAGTGGAAAACAACACACACAGGCTGAGTCCATCTTGATTAAATGTCCTTAAAACAAGTCAAATGAGCTCAGTATAGTGGTGGAACCCACGTGCCTGTATGACCTCCCTACAATTGCCTGGGCATGCTCCTGATGAGAGGCCGGATGGTTTCCTGAAGGATCTCCTCCCAGACCTGGACTAAAGTATCGCCAACTCCTGGACAGTCTGGTGTGGTGCAACGTGACGTTGTGGATGGAGCGAGACATGATGTCCCAGATGTGCTCAATCAGATTCAGGTCTGGGGAACGGGCGGGCCAGGTCATAGCTTCAATGTCTTCATCTTGCAGGGAAATGCTGGACACACTCCAGCCACATGAGGTCTAGCATTGTCCTGCATTAGGAGGAACCCAGGGCCAACCGCACCAGCATAGAGGTCTCACAAGGGTCTGAGGATCTCATCTCGATCCCTAATGGCAGTCAGGCTACTTGCGAAAGAAATGCCACCCCACACCATTAATGGACGCACCCACTGCCACACAAAAAAAACCGGTCATGCTGAAGGATGTGTGCAGGCAGCAGATCGCTCTTCCAACGGTGTCTCCAGACTCTGTCACGTCTGTCACATGTGCTCAGTGTGAACCTGCTTAATCTGTGAAGAGCACAGGGCGCCAGTGGCGAATTTAGCCAATCTTTGTTCTCTGGCAAATGCCAAGCGTCCTGCACGTTGTTGGGCTGTGAGCCAAAACCCCCATTTGTGGACGTGGGCCCTCATACCATCCACAAGAGTCGGTTCTAACCGTTTGTGCAGACACATGCACCATTTGTGGCCTGCTAGATGTCATGTTTGCAGGGCTCTGGCAGTGCTCCTCCTGTCGCCTCCTTGCACAAGGGCGGAGGTAGCGTTCCTGCTGCTTGAGTTGTTGCCCTCCTACGGCCTCCTCCACGTCTCCTGGGTGTACTGGCCTGTCTCCTGGTAGCGCCTCAGGCTCTGGGACACTACGCTACGACACAAGGCAAACCTTCTTTCCACAGCTCGCATTGATGTGCCATCCTGGATGAGCTGCACTACTGAGCCACTTGTGTGGGTTGTAGAGTCCGTCTCATGCTCCGAGTGTGAAAGCCACACCAAACATTCAAAGTGGACCAAAACATCAGCCAGAAAGCATAGGTACTGAGAAGTGGTCTGTGGTCCCCACCTGCAGAACCACTCCTTTATTGAGTGTGTCTTGCTAATTAGCCAAGATTTCCCCCTGTTGTCTATTCAATTTGCACAACAGCATGTGAAATTGATTGTCAATCAGTGTTGCTTCCTATGTGGACAGTTTGATTTCACAGAAGTTTGATTTACTTGGAGTTATATTGTCTTGTTTAAGTGTTTCCTTTATTTTTTTGAGCAGTGTATATATATGTGTGTGTGTGTGTGTGAAAATTTATTGAAAAAATATAGCCCTGATATAATTACTATTCTGGTCCAGAAAACTTCACCTAATTAACAAAAGGGATAAAAATGACAATATAACAATAATAATAAAAGAAAATATTTGTGCATGAGTGTCTATGAAGATCAAACCAGCAGTTTTATGGACAAAATGTGCAAACTTGGAAAGAGAAGCCCTACTGGTGTGCTGATGTCTCTATTCTTGGCGATCAGCTGGTAGACGGTGGGCTGCGCCCTTAGCCACTAACATGTTATTGTCCCAAATCTCGAAGAAAGGGCCATAAAACTCTGAGGCGGGAACTCGGTGGAAAAACTCCAGTAATAAAACTGGGAGAAAGGAGTGGTCAGGCGAGTCCCAGCAAGCAGCTGCTTTGAATGGAAAACTTTAAAAGTCCAACTTCTAACACCTGGCTGATTTAGGATCAGCCGGTCAAAACACACACACCTTGCTGATTGGATCCGCGCTCCGTGATCAAGCTACACTTGCACAGCAAATCACAACAGCTCAGCATAAAACACTTCAATCAGTATTGCATTCAACAATTTTATACCTTGGATTAACTACTGATGATTCTAAACCACCTTAACTATGCCTCATCCTGCCCAGACCTCTAAATACACCTATCCAATTTGATATAAAAAAAGAACGAAATTACTTTCTCCTCTCCACCGGTTGAGGATGGGTGGTAGGTCTAAAGAAGAACGGGGGAGGAGGGGGGGAATCACGTGTCCGCAATCATCTAAAAAAAAAAAATTGGTAAACTTTTAATCCGTTTCACCCCTACAGAAAAGAATTACAAAGTTGGAGATCGAGAACTTATTGCCATAAAACTATCTCTGAAAGAGCGATGTCTGTCGGGGTCTGGGAGTTTTGCCTGCTGCTTACTGTGCTTAACCACTAGGTGCCGTCTGAGCTACCGGTGTGAGAGGGTGACAGGTGCAGCCCATTACCGTCATCAGGAGAAGTATATGAGGACCGGGCTGTCAGCGCTTCAGTGCCTGAGTGTTTGCCATTGTGGTAACTTCTACCGGCCAGACCTATTGTTTTCTTATTTAAGAAAGAATAGTACTTACCTCCTTGTTGTGCTCCTTTTTAGGTGACTTCTGTGGAAGCTTAAAGCTTTGTTTGGTAGATTAAAAGTGTTATTATTGGTTTTACCATATGTAAAGATGAATTTTGTGAAGATTGTTCTGGGCATGAGGGAAAGATCACTCTGAGCAGCATGCAAGGCCTGTCTGGGAACAAATTACCTAAGGGAGAGTTCATGGCATGAGAAATGACTTATGGGCTTGTTATTGTAGAATTGAACTTGCATGCTGGATGGAATAGTTCAGCTGGAAAGACTCATGATATCCTGAATCCTACCAGGTCACGTTGACATTAGTTCAGCAGTCCAGTTTGCTCAGTAATGAGAAGTTGACTGGAATGATTAGATTTTTATGGTGTAACTGTCACATAGACCAGTCTGATTTCCTGCAGATGTTTTGCTGGACTTGTATTCCTGGAACTGTGATTGAGAATCAATGCTGTGGATGCCAAAAGTTTTACGTAAATGAGTATGATGATCTCGCCCATAGACTGCTGGAGATGGGCACCAGTTTCCCGGCGACCCACTATGGAATAAGCGGCAGAAAATGATTGACTGACTGATGACTGACTGACTGATTGACTGAGTATGATGATTTAAATTGGTCAAGAGGACCCCATACACACCAATGCTTTTTATCTGTTCAGCTTCAGTAATGACAAATCGTTTTTATACCAATAATTTGTTACAAAAAGTAGATTAAGATGTTTTTAAGGGAGAAAGTAGACCTCAAAACTTCATCTGTGCAGTCAGTTCATCCAGAATGAAACTTTAAATGTTTTCTCTAAGATTTCGGAGCTCCTTAGCTAACTAGGGGGCTGGACTGGGACCTCCCCACTAAGCGCTCCCTGATCTCGGCTCACCACTCTGGAATTTACCGCTACCTGTTATCTGACAACTGAATGTGAATATAAAGCGTTTAGTAGGTATGTGAAGAATAACCGCAAATACCAAAAGAAAACAAAATATTTTTTGCTGGAAATCTGTGACATTTTAAGTTATTGTTGGCATTACCTAAGACTGTATTTTTATGTAAACCTAACTTAATGGAGTATGAACTCTATTATTTTTAATTTTTCATAGTTTTATGCAGATGGCTCTGCAGAAGGAGAGACCACAGTTCCAGGTTTGGGTGCAAAAGCTCAGTGATGTCCTAACATCATCTGCTCTACTCATCTTCTACTTAAAATAAATATTTGCTTATGATTGGACAGTCAAGGTATCAATTCCCTGTAAGTCTTGACTGATTATCAGTTTATTATAATAAATATATTTTTTACTAAAAACTTGTTCTGTATCTGATATGAATTTACCTGGTGATAATAAAATAAAAATAAGTGTGTTCATCAGTGTTTAGTAGTTATCGTAAATGAATCATGCAGTTGTAAAGCAATAACTCTGGCCAGATGCCGGTTTGGTCAAAAAAATCAATGTAAAATAAAGATGTAACTTTTCTGCTTTTGGATCCAGTGCAATTAAAAAAAAAACGATGTAAGGAATTAATCAGCTGTATAGCTCTAAAACTGCGCATCATGTATTATTTATCAGTTGACACAAAAAAATATTTATTAACTTTTAAACGGAGTAAAGGAGTAATGCCATCTGCTGGAATGAAGGTGTATTGCAGTTTCTTCACAACTTCCCCATTCATCATTAGGCTAATTTAAATAAATGGCCCAGGGCAATTCGGCTGATGTTCATCACTCCTCCCCCCTGGCAGAGTGTAGGAGAAAAGACAGAAAAAATGATACTGCGGGAGAGCTAGTGAGCCGGCGATGTAGTAGGTGCTGTTCTTCATCACCTCCTCCACTCCTACTTGGGGAAAAAACATTTTACACTCCTTTTTGTGCCATTGTGGCGTCACTTGTTAATAAAGGCTGGAAGAATGATCAAGCCACAGAAATCGACCCAAGAGACAGCCCGCACATGCCCGCACATTAACAATGTCTCCTTTGACCAACTGAAAGGCGAATTTGATTTGAAATCATTGCATTTCCTTAGGTAGTTGCAGATCAGAAACTATGCAAGAGCAAACATTGTAAGATTTGAAATTTAGAACTCACCGAATTAAATTTACTTGTTTTTAGCAAAGGAACCGGAGACTAAAAGGTTGATGTCCATGCTGGTAAAATTGTTTGCAGCACAAACACCTGAGAGAGTGTTGGGAGAGAGAGATGGGTGCCGTCATCACAGAAGATGGATGGCGGAAATGTCTTAAGTACGTACATACTTGTTCAATTAATGCATTAGTCAGTCAGTCATTTTCTAATGCTTATTCCATAGTGGGTCACGGGGGAGCTGGTGCCTATCTCCAGCAGTCTATGGGCGGGAGGCGGGTACACCCTGGAAAGTTCGCCAGTCCATCGCAGGACAACACACAAACAACAAAGCACAGACACTCATTCACAAACCTAAGGGCAATTTGGAGAGACCAATTAACCTAACAGGCATGTCTTTGCACTGTGGGAGGAAGCCGGAGTACCCGGAGAGAACCTACGCAAAAGACCCCAGGCCGGCAGTCTAACCCAGGACCTTCTTGCTGCAAGGCAACTGCCCCAACTGCGCACCGGTGAAAAGCCCCCCCAATTTAAAACAAAACCCCCATTTTTTCACGGCAAACCGCTTTAATTTTTTTTCAATCTACTTCGCTTTATTTTAAAATTAAGCAGTCGAGGGGACCTAGCTTTTTCTGGTTTTGCAACAAACTTCATGCATTTTGGCATGAGCTTTTCCACTTCTACTCTGAGGTTTATGGATGTAGTTTCTACCCAGATCCCATGATCCTTGGCTGGTCTCACCAGCTTGTGACTTTTAACCAATGGGAAGCTCTATCAATCTGGCATGGGATGGTTGTTGCTAAGAAAATTATTCTTAAAGTCTGGAATAAAGATACATCTCCAAGCCTGGCTCACAGAACTCTCAAATACTTTATCTATGGAAAAAAAAATGATTTGAATTATTAGGGGCAGATTCCATCAGATTTGGAACCTTTCGATCAATTACCGACGGAGAGGGCCCTCGGAAAAACCCCAACTGGGTTTAATTTTTTTCTCAACCACGCTGGGGAGCGTTTTTTTTTTAGTTAATCGATGAGGTCACAATGGCTTGAATAATTATTGTTGGTGGTATAGTACAGCTGCCTATATAAATTTTTTGGTCTTGTTCCAATCTGCTTTGAGGGGGTGGGGTGGAAACAAGGAGCTAACTGTTAAGGTTGTTACTAATTATGTTGTTTAGTTTTGAAAATGAGAACAAAGAATAAAAAAAAAAACAAATTGCTTACCATCTAAACCACAAGCCAAAACTGCAGAGAGAGAGAGAGATCAGAATTAATCTTTTTCATAATGTAGAAAAGAACCTTTCACGATAGGGGGGAAACTTTTAAACCATCAAAATTTTCTTTTTCCTAAACTACAGGGCAAAAATTTTTTTTAGAAAAAGAAAAATTTTTTGTTTTTTATTTTTTTATATTTTTTTCCCAACAAAATTCGGGTTTCTGAGGGGGCTTGGTTCCCCCTAAAACCAAAAAATTTTAGAAAATACAATGGGGAAAGTTTTTTAATCAACAAACAGAACATTGAAGACTCTTTTTTTGGTCCTTTTCCTGATACCCCACCAAAAAACCCAGGAATGAGCACAGCAACAACAGTCACTATAATTATTGGAATCAGTAGGGTTCCTAAAAAAAAGCAAAGTGATTTCAAAGGGACAACAGCAAAAATCAGGTGGGGATTTTGGACTTCATTTTTATAGTAGGGGTTTTTCAAACCAAAAAAGATAACCCCACAAAAAGTTGAGTTTTTCCCCTTTTAACTACAAATATGGGTTAAAGGTTTAAAACAGAAAAAACGTATTGAATGTTTAAAGGAAAAATTTTTTTTTTATGCTTTCAAAGTTTTCCCAAAAGTGCTGTGAACTTTCCATTAACCTCTCTCTCTGACCTCAGGTTTTTATTAGAAATTTCTGGGATTTGAGTTGAAAGGCCCTCTTTTAAGGGCCATTTGCTGAAGAATTATGGTTAAAAAACCCTTTCCCAAGTTGGGGGGGGAGATGGGGTCCCTTCCATTCATGTTTGTCTTATCCTGCCCCGGGGAGGTTTGGGGCCATAAAAAATTTAAAAAAATCTTTTTAAAATTTTAGAAACACCCTCTTTCTCTTTTAAATACTGTCCCGTAAACTGTGTTCGGGGGTCTGTTTCCTGACACTTCATTTACGGGTCTTCAAACGCAGAAATGCCTTTGAAAAAAATTTTAAAAAGCAAAAGTCCGGTTTTTCTCTTTTTTGATTTAAATTTCTCTCCCCTTTTGAAAAAGAAAAATTCTATTAAAAGGACAAAAACATGCAGAAAACCCTGATAACCTCTAGACTCCCTTTTCACTACTGGCCCACAGCATAAAAACTCCCCCCTAAGCGTTAATCTACTTTCCCTTCAGCATTTTCGGGCCCCATGTTTGCTTTTCCAAAACCAGGTGAAGCACTGATGGGGGGCTTTTCTCGGGGCCCCGTTCAGGTACCCCAGCTATCTCCTGATGGACTGATGGCTCGGGGTTTTTTTTTGGGAGCATCTGAGAAAATGTGACACCCCTTCAGTTTTTGATGAGAACGCTGAACCAGGGGAAGTGCTGACAGGATCATTACAAAAAACACTGAGATCACGTCTGTCTTTGCTGCCTTGTCGTTTTTTCCCTCCATTACAGGTATCTGACAGAGCAATGATGTTGGATCCATCATGTGTGTCTACAAGTGATGGTCGCGGGATTTTAGTTGAAAAACTTTTCCATCGGTTTTTCTCTACTCCCTGTGAGAGCCTTTTTTGGGATTCCAGGTGAGTTCAGGAGGGGGTGTGGGCGGGGGTGGAGCTGAGGGTTATGGTGACAGAATTTTCCCCTTTTCCATCGCCTAATTTTTTCCCTGGGGCCCCAGCAATCTGTGTTTTTACTCACACACACTTTACCAGTGAGATGAAACAGTTTACTCTATTTTAAAAACACATGGGGAGCATAAAAACATGGGAGGAAAAATATAAAGGGCAAAACTCAACCTGATATTACAATAAAAAAAAACAAAATGCTCTACCTCTAACGTTAAAATGAACAGGATCACAGGAAGCTGTTCTCTCATCGACTCGTTCTCAATCCTGAAGAAGTTTTTTTTCTGCTTGACTTGGGGTTACAGGACAACACCGTGGGCAGTTCTTCCATCATTTTCCATTAATGCTCTTTTTCATAGTTTTTTTTTTGACTTACTGCTGTTGTAAATGAATTTAAAGGTTTCCCTTTGAAATCTGGCTCATTTTTAATCCAAACCCCAAATTTTTTTTTCCTCCATCAACCCTTTCCCCTGTTTTTCCCCTCAAAAACTACTGGGTTAAAACAAGACCCCACTCAAGCTTTAAATTCCGTTGGGCATTTTGATCCTGGGGGTGGTGTCTTTCCAATCAGTCTAAACTCCTGAAAAAAGCAGAGTAAAATGAACACAATATGAGCAAATGCCTAAAGGAATTTCCCGACCACAAACCCCAGTGACTGCAGCAGTACCATGATTTTTTTAAAACGATCAGGATCCTACCTGACTTAAATGGTTCCAAAAATTTCCAAATGAAATGAGGAACAAACTGTTTCACCGAAAACAGAAACACTCATAACATGTTGACTGTCAGCACGTTCTCAGACGGGTCCTCCACCCCTACACCCTCCTCACCACAGAAAGATGAAGAAAAAAAACAAATTTTCAGTTTTTTTAAATAAAAGCAGATTTTCAAAGAAAACTTCAGGTTCTTCTACACATTTTCCAAAACTTCCCTTTTAACACGCCCACCCCCCACAGGCAGTTTGAGAAAATGTTTTTTTTCTACAAGCTCTTCAGAAAAACAAAACCAACAAAAAAAAACTTTAAGGCAACTTTCTGAAAAAAGAGGAATACAAAGCTGACATTTTGAAATTAAAAATTTTAAAAATCAAAAGAAAAAATTCTAAAAATTTTGAAACCAAAGATTTTTTTACCAAATTAATCGTGACAAAAAAATTAAGAAGTAAACAGCCGGCAAACGGGGAAAACCTCTGTCTGTGTAAATGCATTTAAAAAGTTGAAAAACCTCAAGAACCCGAATGTTTTCCGTCTTTCTCCAAAGAGGAACGTTTTTTTACCCCCCTTTGGGGATGTTTGACTAGCTAAAAAAAATTTATGCGAAAAGGAAAACAAACAGACAAGAAAAGAAACCAAAAATAGCTCCCCAAAAAACCCAGAGATTATGACAAAAAGCAAAAAACCCGAGAACAACACCATCAGGTAATGTCTGAAATGAACCTATTAAAGAAAAACCTCAGAAGAAAAAGACAACGGGTTTTTTCCGTCTGGGTGGGAAAAAAAAACCACTTCCTCGTTTTTGGACAAAAACTTTTTTTTTCCACACTTCACTTTACAGCCAGCCTGTTTGTTTTTTTTTGCAAAATACTGAAGCATTATTGGTATGTAATCCTATTTTTTAAAACCCAAAATCTTTTTTTTCAGAAAACCCGTATTTTTTTTTACAGGATCACTGAAAGTGGTAGAAATCAAATGTTTCATCCTACTCCATAGGCCATGGAAGCTGCAACAGATTGAGGTGTTAGATGTAACACATTAAATTAATAGAAACCTGTCCAAAGACTAAAGATAGACTGTTTGAGGCTCTATGTTGACCATTCACCCCCTTTTAACTATTCATTTTCATTTATAGTAGACAGATGGGTTGTAACTACACAGAATCAGAATCAACTCTAAACAAAGAATTTGACTTTGGTTTCCATCATTCACATCATATACACTGCTCAATAAAATAAAGGGAACACTTAAACAACACAATATAACTCCAATTAAATCACAGTTCTGTGAAATCAAACTGTCCACTTAGGAAGCAACACTGATTGACAATCATTTTTACATGCTGTTGTGCAAAATGGAATAGAAAAGGGGGAAAAACTTTGGGGATTAGCAAAACAACACTCAATAAAGGAGTGGTTTTGCAGGGGGGGACCCCAGACCACCTCTCATACCTATGCTTTCTGGCTGATGTTTTGGTCACTTTTAATGTTGGTGGGGGCTTTCACACTCATTGGTAGCATGAGACTGGACTCTAACAAAGCCACACAATTTGGCTCAGGTAGTGCAGCTCATCCAGGATGGCACATCAATGCGAGCTGTGGCAAGAAGGTTTGCTGTGTCTGTCAGCGTAGTGTCCAGAGCCTGGAGGCGCTACCAGGAGACAGGCCAGTACACCAGGAGACGTGGAGGAGGCCGTTGGAGGGCAACAACCCAGCAGCAGGACCGCTAACTCCGCCTTTGTGCAAGGAGGAACAGGAGGAGCACTGCCAGAGCCCTGCAGAATGACCTCTAGCAGGCCACAAATGTGCATGTGTCTGCACAAACGGTTAGAAACCGACTCCTTGTGGATGGTATGAGGGCCCAACGTCCACAAATGGGGGTTGTGCTCACAGCCCAACAACGTGCAGGACGCTTGGCATTTGCCAGAGAACCAAGATTGGCAAATTCGCCACTGGCGCCCTGTGCTCTTCACAGATGAAAGCAGGTTCACACTGAGCACATGTGACAGACGTGACAGAGTCTGGAGACACCGTGGAGAGCGATCTGCTGCCTGCAACATCCTTCAGCATGACCGGTTTGGCAGTGGGTCAGTAATGGTGTGGGGTGGCATTTCTTTCGCCAGAGGTAGCCTGACTGCCATTAGGTATCGAGATGAGATCCTTAGACCCTTTGTGAGACCATATGCTAGTGCGGTTGGCCCTGGGTTCCTCCTAATGCAGGACAATGCTAGACCTCATGTGGCTGGAGTGTGTCAGCAGTTCCTGCAAGATGAAGATATTGAAGCTATGGACTGGCCCGCCCGTTCCCCAGACCAGAATCTGATTGAGCACATCTGGGACATCATGTCTCGCTCCATCCACCAACGTCACGTTGCACCATAGACTGTCCAGGAGTTGGCGGATGCTTTAGTCCAGGTCTGGGAGGAGATCCCTCAGGAGACCATCCTCCGTCTCATCAGGAGCATGCCCAGGCGTTGTAGGGAGGTCATACAGGCACGTGGAGGCCACACACAATACTGAGCCTCATTATGACTTGTTTTAAGGACATTACATCAAAGTTGGATCAGCCTGTAGTGTGTTTTTCCACTTTAATTTTGTGTGTGACTCCAGATCCAGGCATCCATTGGTTAATAAATTTGGTTTCCATTGATGATTTTTGTGTGATATTGTTATCAGCACATTCAACTTTGTATAGATATTACGAATTAGAAAAAGGCGGACCCAAGATTCAGCCAGACACAGAACTGAAAGATTAAAAAGTTTATTCAGCCACAGGAAAACATCACTCAGGTTAAACTCCACACAGCTTCCAGGAATCACTGAAGCAGAAAGAAGGATTAGTGACTTGTAGTTTCTCCAAATCTTGCAAGGATCAGAAAAGTCACTAACCTGTTGTTGTCTTGGGTTAAACTTGAAACCCAGAGGGCAAACCTCAGTGGGTAGAAGGCAGGGATCCCCACTGCGCAGGTGAGAGAGACAGGTGACTTTTGGCTGAATAATCCAAAGGCTAGGCTGATTCAATAATCCAGGGACAGAAACAGGGTCAATGATCGGAACAAGAGACGTCAGGCAAGGGTCAGGCAGAGGCATAAATCAGATGCAGGAAACAGGGTCAAAACCAAAATCCAAACAGTCCAACAAGGGGCAGGCAGAGGCAGAAATCCAAGAGGCAAGGCAAGGTCAAAACAACGATCAGTCAGGAAGGAATGCTAGATATCTACTCACATGATGGCTTTCAAAAATCTGGCACCGTCTGCTTGTCAAAGTCAGTATATATCAGGGAAGACACAGGTGCTTGGAATGCCACAGATTGCACTGCACTGCAGCAGTCACCAGGTGTATCTCATCTGCTGATTGCAGCCAGAGAGACAGGCTAGAGCAGACGTGCCAGAATCATAACAGTACCCCCCCTCTAAGGTCCGGCTCCTGACGGACCACGAGGCTGATCAGGATGGAGACGATGAAACTCACGAATTAGGTCCTTATCAAGGATGAACCTATTAGGAATCCAAGTCCGCTCCTTGGGCCCATAGCCCTCCCAGTCAACCAGGTATTGCAATCCATGTCCTCTTCGCCTGGACCTGAGAATGCACCGGACAGTAAACACTGGGCCTCCATCAATGACCCGGAGGTGGAGGGGGCCCGGAGGTGGGCCCGAGTCAGGGCTCCACGAAGGGCTTGACCTGAGAAACGTGGAACGTGGGGTGAATCCTCATGGAATTGGGCAATCTCAGCCCTACAGAGACAGAGTTGATGATCTTGGAGATAGGGAAAGGTCCAAGAAATCGGGGTGCCAACTTCCGGGACTCTATCCTTAACGGCAGGTCTTTGGCGGAGAGCCAAACTTTCTGCCCCACCTGGTACTTAGGGGCAGGGATCCATCTCCGGTTGGCCGTTCTTGACTGAACCAGTGACATTCTGATCATTGACCTCCTGGCCTTTCTCCATATTCTTTGGCATCTTAAGGCAGCTGCTTGGGCAGACGGAACATTAGCCTCTTTCTCTTGTACAGAAAACATGGGTGGCTGGAAACCAAACACAACATGGAAAGGGGACAAACCAGTGGCACTTGACTGCAAAGAGTTCATGGCGTATTCAACCCAGGGTAATTTTTGTGACCACTTGGTCGGGTCTGACTCACATAAAATGCGAAGTTTGGTTTCCACTTCTTGGTTGGCTCTCTCAGTTTGGCCATCAGATTGAGGATGAAACCCTCAAGAGAGACTAACAGAAATTCCCAACAAAGAACAGAACTCCTTCCAAAAACATGACACAAACTGGGGTCCTCTATCGGAAACAATGTCAGTAGGTATTCCATGGAGCCTGAAAACTTCTCTGGTCAATATCTCACCCATCTCCTTTGCAGACGGGAGCTTCTCCAGGGGCACCAATGAAACCATCTTAGAAAATCTGTCAATTATTGTCAGTAGAACAGAGTGACCATTTGACATCGGTAAACCTGTTACAAAGTCCCATAGCAATGTGTGACCATGGGCGAGGGGGAATGGGCAATGGGTGCAAAACCCCGCGGGGGGCGACGAGAAGACTTGGCTTGACAACATTGAGTGCATGCAGAAACATAGTCTTTGACATCCTTCACAAGCGATGGCCACCAAAACTGAGCTTGTACAGTCTGAATCGTTCTGCTGATTCCAGGATGACAAAAGAGACGAGAGCAATGACAAGACTCCAGTAACTTTGGCACAAGGCGTTCGGGAACAAAACAGCGGTCCGGTGGGCATGATGGTGGGATAGGCAGATCCCTGATGGCCTCCTGGACCTCCCTTTCCACCTCAACTCGGGACACAGACCATCTGACGGCCTCAGGAAGGATAAACTCCTCTTTACCTGCAGACTGAGATTCTGCGGGCTCTTGAATCCGGGATAGGGCGTCAGGTTTGCCATTTTTACTCCCTGGCCTGTAAGACAGGGAGAAATTAAAACGACCAAAAAACAAAGCCCACCTTGCCTGCCTGGGGTTCAGCTGTTTAGCCAATTTCAGGTACTCCAAATTCTTATGGTCAGTCCACACCATAAACAGCTCCTTAGTCCCCTCCAGCCAATGTCTCCACTCTGTCAATGCCAACTTGACGGCCAGCAACTCTCTGTCTCCCACGTCGTAATTCCGCTCAGCCTGTAACAGAGTCCTTGAGAAGAAGGCACATTGATGAACACGATCATCCTCACCTCTCTGGCTTAACACGGCTCCAACCCCAGTGCTTGAGGCATCCACCTCCACGATAAACTGTCTCTCTGGGTCAGGAGACCGTAGCACTGGAGCTGACGTGAAGATTTCCTTTAACCTGTTGAAGGCCTTCTCTGCATCCTTATTATATTGAATTGTCACTGTCTCGGATCAGACCAATGACTTTGGTGTTACCTGCATGCTTCATTGGCCTCATCATGTATAAACGAGTGCACAGCTTTCATATTAACCTAGCGACAAAATTTAGAATGGTGTGGCACACACAAAAAAATTCAGATGTATAAAACCGTGTGCATGCATGTTTTTGTGCAATTTTCATTCATACAACCAATTTGCGTAAAATAGAGCACAGCTGCAGGTGCCATCTGATCCGCCCCATACCTGCCAATAGTGAAATACAATACAATACAATACAACTTTATTGATGAAGCATTTTAAAAACAACACCGCTGACCAAAGTGCTGTACACTGATAAAACTAATAACATAAATACATGCTTAGCAGATCTGGCATAGATACCATTATTCTAGAATCACCAAATAAAACATAAAAACATTATAAAATAAACCAAAAAATAGTTAAATTACTAAAATAAAAGAGTAAAAGAATAAGAGCCAACATCTCAAACTGAGTTAAAAGCCAAGGGGAAAAACATGTGTTTTAAGAGAGGACCTAACAACAGCAAGTGAGTCTGCCTGTCTAATTTGCAATGGCAACTTATTATTCCACAATTTTGGGGCAGCAACTGAAAAGGCTCGGTCACCTCTCAACTTTTTTTTTGCCTTTGGGACAACCAACAGTAACTGCTCAATCGACCTGAGAGAGCGTGAGGAAACAGACTTCAGGTCTGACAGATACTGAGTGGCAAGTGTAAACACTTCAAAACAAATAAAATAACTTTAAAATCATTACACAAACGAACCAGAAGCCAGTGGAGAGATAACAAAACAGGAGTGATATGTCCATGTTTCCTTGTAGCAGTTAAAAGGCGAGCAGCAGCATTCTGAACCAGCTGAAGTCAATTAATCAAAGACTGGCTCAGCCTAACATAAAGACCATTGCAATATTCTAACGGAGTTGTAATAAAAGCATGAATTGAAATCTCCAAATGATGCCGTGAAAGAAATGGTTTCACTTTGGCCAGTTGCCTCAGATGATAAAAATTGGACTTGATCACGGATTTAGTCTGCATCAAGTTGGAAGGAGAGACCACGCACTCATGTCTCTTGCTGGCATACAGACAAAACTATTCAACTTGGATCCAGAGTGACTATGATCACATGTAACAAAGTTAAGTAATGATTTGCTGTTCTAGTATCCGGCATTCATTCATATAAAGGGTGTAATAAGAGAAGTGTGACTTGACTTGTTCTTCTGAGGCCTCCAGAAACAGCCTTAATCGAAGTGGATTTCTCCACAGCCTGGAAAAGAAGGCCAGGACCGCATTGCACAGCTTGCTGCGTGCACATCCAGGCAGCGAGAGATACCCCACCGCATCGCGGCCTCTCAAGGAACCAAACGTGCCTTTATCAAACAGTTCGGCCGGGCCAGCTAAAGCCCTTTTCCACAGCAATGGAGGTTAGCTGCAAGTTAGCCCTTTGTTCACAGTGGAAGCTTTCCTCAACTTTGATGCCCCGGACAACTTCTCCTCAGCACGATTAATAGTAAGAGGTAGTGTTTTGGGCAGAGATTAGTTTAAAGGGAAATAATCTAAATAATGTTTGTTTAATGACGTTTGTTTTGTTTGTGTTGAAAAACTCAGCTACAGTAAGTGTATATAGTCTATAAATATTATTTTAATAAATAAAGGCAGCTAACTAAACACCGTTGAGAATTGGTCATCCAGAAGGTTGGTTTTATTTAGCAAATCATTCTTTAAAATTTTATTTTATTAAAAAAAATTTTAATTTATCTTTGCATGTGAATGGTTGTTTGAAGGTATACCAATAGGGGACTAAGTTAATCCAAGACTAACTTAACTTAATTCCAGATCTTCAAGAAAATCCTTTTGGTTCTCAAACAAAAATAACTTTGCAGGTAATGTTGCATCGCCCCTTTTGGTCATGTTTTTAAAAATACTTTAATCAAATTGTTTATATTACATCCCCATTAGTCCCCCTTTTTTCTTTAATTCGTTGGATTTTAGTGGATTTTTTTAGCATAGTAAAGAGTTTTTGATTAAAATATGTTGACTTGGAGTTGACTGTTTTGTTAATTTCTTGTATTTTAATAATTTGGTGTTTTCATTCGGGTTTTGTACAGAGTTAGTGTTTAAAATGCCCGAGCTTTGGGTCATCCATTTCAATTTTGTCCTAATTTTTGTCCCTTAATGGGTGGTACTAACAGGAAAAACCATAAAAGACAAAAATATTTTTTTAAAAAAAATATTAAAATATGATATTAAAAAAATTCAATTAAAAAATCACAAAAACCCCTCCAGTTCACGCCCCGGGTTTTTTTGCTGTTGAGCAGAACTCGTTAATGGGCATGATCGCATGGGTTTAAAAAAACAATTTTAAAAAACCCGCTTTGATTTTGCTATACATTCCCGAAAACGATTAAGAGTCCCGTTTTCTTGTTTCCCCCCGGGGGTTTATATTTCATTTTGGGTGTCATCAGATAGAAGAAAGGCAAAAACTATATTTCCGGAGGATTGAACCAAGAGGAAGTAAGTAGAGGGAGAAGAGAAGTATGGACCCATGGGGACCCCACATGTAAGGGGCGCTACTAAGGACTCAATATAAACAGCTGGAACACAAAGACTTCTCTCAGTTAAATAGGACCTGAACCAATCAAGAGCAAAATTATGAATTCCCACCCAGTTCTCCAGGCGAGATAAAAGGACCAGATGATCCTAACTTTAATATGCAAAGTAATATAAATACACAGAAAGCTCCCACCACATGTCCAAATAACCATGGCAACGGCAGTCAGTAAGGCAAAAAAGAGGAGATTCAGTGAATATGAAATGTGTTAATGAGGTGTCAGTGTCGGAGGTGGGGGCAACACATTGAATTTTATTTTGCAGTTTTTCCTTAAGCAATAAAATAAAACAGTTGGAGTGGCAGAAGGTGGAAATATCGTTAACATGGCAGGATTGGATTCCAATCCTTGGCCAAAATTTTTAAAAATTTTTTAGAAATTGTAATGGAAATCTATTATCAATAGAGTGAGATACTTCTGCCAAGATTAGTCTTCAGAGTGTTTATTTTAAAGGATCACAACGTTTGAAAGGCACAAAGCACAGTTCAGTGTATGCACTCTGAAGACAGTCTTCAGTGCTCCTTTATACATCACTAAGCTAGATAAGAAACAACTTCTGCAAAAAAAAAAACTCCCTAGTTAGAGACAATAGAGTGTTTTTTTCACAAGGGTATCACCTCCTGTCTGAAACTGCGCTGGCAGGTTTTACACCCTTCCTCTAGAAATCTCAAAACAGATTTAGCAAGGTTATGAGAACATGTCAATTAACTCTTTTGCATGCAACTGTTTTAACTGTTGGTTAAAGCAAAATCACCTCTCCATAACTAAAGCATAAGACAATTTTTCCACTACAGCAGTTTAATATTAAGTGACATGTTATCATTACGCAGATTCGACACATTAAGTTATTTAAGTTGACATTTATTGGCAGATAAAGGGGAAACCGGTGGAGTGCAGCACCAGGGACATGGGACCGAAGAACCAGGTTCTTCAGCCTCTCCACAGCAGCTCGCTATGGATAACAGGAGGTGCTTGGATCAGACGCACCACGGGTCTCGGTTGCAGAAGGGCAGCCAGGTGCTTGCCAGTACTGTGCTGCAGTCACAGATAGACATTGTCACAGATGGACACTGTCTAAACCATGAAGGATGTTTTTAGTGAATTATAGCAAACCAACCACTTCTTCGACATCAGTGACCGATTAAAGAACTGGCTGAAGTTAAAACGTTTGTCGGCTGGTATCCGTTTTGTCCTAAATGTCTTCATCAAATCCAAACTGCGCTGGCTAGCTGTTGCATTGAGCTCAGTCACAGCTTAATGCTGATCATTATAATTTATACCAATATGTAATGATGGCTGCACGGTGGCGCAGTTGGTAGCACTGTTGCCTTGCAAGAAGGTCCTGGGTTCGATTCCCTGCCAGGGGTCTTTCTGCATGGAGTTTGCATGTTCTCCCTGTGCAAGCATGGGTTCTCACCGGGTACTCCAGCTTTCTCCCACAGTCCAAAGACATGCCTGTTAGGTTAATTGGTCACTCTAAATTGCCCTTAGGTGTATGAATGAATGTGTGCATGGTTGTTTGTGTGTTGCCCTGCGATGGACTGGCGACCTGTCCAGGGTGTACCCCGCCTCTCGCCCATAGACTGCTGGAGATAGGCACCAGCTTCCCTGCGACCCACTATGGAATAAGCGGTAGAAAATGGCTGGCTGACTGACATTGTAATGATGTGAATATGCCTCCTATATATTTCTATTAGGAAGACTGTCACCACAAACATTATGTGAAGTACTTTAAATCTTTAAGATGATTCAGGAAATGACATTAAAAATAAAATAACAAACAAAAAAAACCCTAGAAGCCAGCCGTCAAGCTGCTTGAAGTTTGTTCCTAGCACAACTATTATTATTATTAGAATAATTCTAATTATTATTGTAGTATAAAGAAATCCTAAGTCGAACCCGGCCAGCATGGCACTACATTTATGAGACACATCAGCGCATCACAAATGAGTAGCACATTTGTTCAATGAAATTGCTTTCTATTCAAAAAAAACAAATTTACTTACAGATGGTGCCCTTTTAGCAATATGAGTGCAGTCATAACTCTGATTACATTTGGAAATCGGCTCCTTGCTATAGTCTGCAATTTGATGTTTGTCTGTTCATCCACAGTTTAGGCTGAGCCGTGCCATACTGCTGGCATGGCACAGCTCAGAGATGAATGTGAAAGACCTGACCTCTCAGTCAGCTCCCTCTGAAAAGCTATGGATGTGAGAAACGCAGCATAGTGTGAACTTGAATGCACGATTCCTCCTAGCATCCCTTGTTAACGCAGGGGCCAGATCTGTGCAGAGCACCAAGATATTTTTCCTGGGCAATCTAAACCAGCTAATAGGCCACACATTATTATCTGCCAACAGGTGAGTGTGATCTCTGAAAACATGCTCCCTCCGAATTATTCCATTGGTGATGTCCTCCAGCAGCGCCAAAGCTGTCGATCGACAATTACACACAACTTTACGCAGCTATAATGGACATGTGTGATTATCTACACCTTGTCCACCTTAGGTATCCTCATGTTGGAATAAATCTGGAATAAATCTGCTGATCCGACACCCTTTTATTCTCTGTGAAAATGAAAGGGCATCTTAGACAGTTTACATGCATTTTATGCTCCTCAGTGCACAGACTGATGCACATTTACAGGGGTTGGACAATGAAACTGAAACACCTGGTTTTAGACCACAATAATTTATTAGTATGGTGTAGGGCCTCCTTTTGCGGCCAACACAGCGTCAATTAGTCTTGGGAATGACATATACAAGTCCTGCACAGTGGTCAGAGGGATTTTAAGCCATTCTTCTTGCAGGATAGTGGCCAGGTCACTACGTGATACTGGTGGAGGAAAACGTTTCCTGACTCGCTCCTCCAAAACACCCCAAAGTGGCTCAATAATATTTAGATCTGGTGACTGTGCAGGCCATGGGAGATGTTCAACTTCACTTTCATGTTCATCAAACCAATCTTTCACCAGTCTTGCTGTGTGTATTGGTGCATTGTCATCCTGATACACGGCACCGCCTTCAGGATACAATGTTTAAACCATTGGATGCACATGGTCCTCAAGAATGGTTCGGTAGTCCTTGGCAGTGACGTGCCCATCTAGCACAAGTATTGGGTCAAGGGAATGCCATGATATGGCAGCCCAAACCATCACTGATCCACCCCCATGCTTCACTCTGGGCATGCAACAGTCTGGGTGTTATGCTTCTTTGAGGCTTCTCCACACCGAAACTCTCCCGGATGTGGGGAAAACAGTAAAGGTGGACTCATCACAGAACAATACGTTTCACATTGTCCACAGCCCAAGATTTGCACTCCTTGCACCATTGAAACCGACGTTTGGCATTGGCATGAGTGACCAAAGGTTTGGCTATAGCAGCCCGGCCGTGTATATTGACCCTGTGGAGCTCCTGACGGACAGTTCTGGTGGAAACAGGAGAGTTGAGGTGCACATTTAATTCTGCTGTGATTGGGCAGCCGTGGTTTTATGTTTTTTGGATACAATCCGGGTTAGACACCCGAACATCCCTTTCAGACAGCTTCCTCTTGCGTCCACAGTTAATCCTGTGGATGTGGTTCGTCCTTCTTGGTGTATGCTGACATTACCCTGGATACCGTGGCTCTTGATACATTACAAAGACTTGCTGTCTTGGTCACAGATGCGCCAGCAAGACGTGCACCAACAATTTGTCCTCTTTTGAACTCTGGTATGTCACCCATAATGTTGTGTGCATTTCAATATTTTGAGCAAAACTGTGCTCTTACCCTGCTAATTGAACCTTCACACTCTGCTCTTACTGGTGCAATGTGCAATCAATGAAGACTGGCTACCAGGCTGGTCCAATTTAGCCATGAAACCTCCCACACTAAAATGACAGGTGTTTCAGTTTCATTGTCAAACCCCTGTACATCTACACTTACAAAACACAGAGTAAAATTTAGTTTACATGGGATTAAAGTTGTTTCCATCTTTTTTGAGGTCCTTTAGATTAGTGTATGAGGTAAATGTGGTTCAAGTGCACCGTTTGGGTTAAAAGCTCAAAAACATGAAAAAACACCGAGGTCGATGCTCCCTGAGTTCAGCAAACTGAATGGACTCAGTGTTTAGGTGAATTTTTGTACTTTGTAGTTTGATATTATTGACTGAAATGTTTGCGAGACTGTTGCACATTTTCATGCAGGTCAAAGGTTTGTGTGGATTTCCGCACACGCCCAAGCAACGTTCATTTTTGTACATCCAGATTTGTGCATGAAACATTGCGCCACAAGGTTTTTTATGTGTTTGCATGGTTTATACAAGAGACCCCAGATGTTTCACAGACGGGTCAACTGAGGGGCAGTCATTTGTGTACAGGGATTAGACAAATGGGGAGAGAACACACCCTTAGGGGGTACTGGTGCTGATGGTTCTTAGGTGGTAGAAGATGCTCCCCAGCCTCAACTGCTGCTGTCGGTCAGTCAGGAAACTGGTGATCCACTGACAGGTGGAGGCTGGAACTGTGAGTTATGGGAGCTTTTAGTGGAGGGTGTCTGGGTTGATAGCATTGATGGCCGAGCTGAAGCCTACAAACAGGATCTTGGCATATGTCCCTGGGTCGTCGAAGTGGTGCAGGATGCAGAGTAGACTGCATCGTCTGCCAACCCGTTTGCCCAGTAAGCAAACTACAGGAGGTCCAGCAGGGTGCCTGTTATGTCCTTTAGTTGCTTCAACATCAGTCGCTCAAAGAATTTCATGACCAGAGACGTTAGAGCAACAGGCCTGTAGTCATTTGTTCCTGTGATGGTGAGCTTCTTGGGGACCGGAATGATGGTGGAGTGTTTTAAGCAGGAGGGAAACCTCACACACCCACAAACTCATTGAAGATATGAATGAAGATAGGGGTTAGTTGGTCAGTGCAGGCTCTCAGGCAGAGGGGCGACGCCGTCAGAATTCAAATATTCAATGAGAACACAGAATTTTAATTTCTTTTCTTCTACTGATGCCATGGTCATTCAAATGTAGTTGCTATGCACAAAGTGTTTATACTGCAAGCATCTATGTAATAACTGGAAAGGTGCCTGTGACCATGCAATTAAAGGCAGACACAGCCAGTGCTGTGCATCATTTGTGCATGGCAGTGCAGCTATGGATGCAACAGGCTTGTGAAACTTACTGTTACTAATTATTTTACATCTGGGGATATTTTAATGGATTTCAAGCAAAAACGAATACTTTTAGAATTTTGATTAAAAAAAAAAACAAACAAAAAAAAAAAAAAAAAAAATAAAAAAAAAAAATATATATATATATATATTATATATATATATATATATATATATATATATAATATATACCTGTATACTGTGCACACATCAACATAATAAGGTGTACTAAGCATGAAGGGTATACATTGCTAGACATTATTAACAAGCATTTTCAGCCACCCAAGTCATTTGAGATATTTCTTTGCTTGGCGTGTAGCTGAGTCTTCCACTTGCATGTTGTGAAACATGCTTTTAAGATCTAATGGGAAGTTGCTCGGAAAGCAAGCATACTTTAAAAAACACTTCTTCATTTCTCTTCAACACTCCTATAGGTTCTTGTGTGGGAGAATATTCAAAACTTCCTTGTTCTGGTGACTAACACTGAGTGTCATTGCTCCAAGTTTGCAATATTCTTTTCCAGGTTGATAAAAGAGACTTAAATTGTATAGGAACCCATTGTCATGATTGTTAATTTGGAAGGAGTTTATGGTTTTATTTTCATGTATTTATTTTGGAGTGTAATCAATTTTATTCTGTCTTTGTAAGATTGCTTTAATTTCGTGGCTACCATTCTACCTCATCATGAAAGAGCCTGATCATTTAAAGAATTCATTGTTACACATACATACATGTGCCTATTGTATATACAGTGTACATTAATCTCAACAAAGATGTGATAAAAAAAATTAAAACATTTGGTAGTGATATGCCCCTTTCTGATAATATAGGTAACAACGTTGCGTTGCATTGAGTGACACACTCCAACATGGCAGAAAACATTTTAAAAAATCTGAAAAAGAAGACAGGACCTATGTTGGATCTACCCATGGTCAGAGCAGTTAGGTTAATGATGTAATTTCTGCTCGGTCATAAAGCTGACCCTTTTTTTCTCTTCCTCTATTTGGCTAGAAAGGTTTTAGTTACAGGGTTGCATGTATATCATAATTATTCCCTGACCCCACACCAAACCAGGCCAGAAGTTTGAAACTGAAAACAAAAAAATCTGAAAGTGTAATTCAAAAACTTGATTCTGAAAAATTATAAAACTTCCTTTTTCAGTTTCAAAACTTTTTTTCAGCTTCAACTTTGCTTTTTTCAGTTTAAGTTTTTTTTTTCTCAAACTTTATTGCCCAATGTAGCTTCATGGACTAGAGTCCTGTTTTCAAGGTTTTTGTTTTATGAACTTACACTGCCTGTCCAAGAGGGGGCAGTGTTTCTTTACAAACACAAAGACCCCGTTCACACTGTAGGCAAATGTGGCCCAAATCAGATTTTTTACGGGTCAGGTGACCAGGCCAGACTTTTTAGAGCAAGTATGAACGCTTAGATCTGACTTTTTCAAGCCACATTTCAGCCAAGGCAGATTAGATGTGATTTTGACTGATTTAAAAAACAGAGATGAAACTTTATTCAAGCCTAATTGAAAAAAGCTAACCGTCTGGATGTGGGACGTAGTTTGTATTGTAAAATTCGTATACAACCGTTCAAACAGAGGACTTTAAAATGCTATCGAGGTTACTGAGCATGTGATGATCTGCCCCTGCAGCAGTCCGATACACTTTAAACCGTAACATTTTCAAAGTAATGTGAACAAGCACACAAAAAAAATCTGATTTCTGAAAAAAATCCGATTTGAGCATTAAGACCTGCAGTTTGAATGTAGCCAAAGTCCCTTTGAAGTGGCCTATATGCAGATACTGCAGTACCCGACACATACAAGGAATCTGGTTTTGAACAGCTGTTTTCTGTAGCAAACACTGTGTATGAGGGATAATATAAATCACTGATACTTAAAGAGATTAAATTAACGTTTCATATCTTGTATAGGACAATTAATTCATAAACTGCACCCAAAATTGGTTTAAAAAACTGTTAATATGTGTTGAAACATACACAGCTGTTTACAGACATCTCCCAATAAAGAATCACTAGATGGCAGCAAGTCTCTGTCTGAAAGCAAAACCTTTCTTTGAGCTCCACACTAGTTTCTCATTCTCCACAACCTATAGTTCCTAAAATATTTTCTGTACTTTAAAAAAAAGGAAGTATTGTTTTTGGTACTTGTCTCTCCATGTAATTTCGAGAGCTTTGAATATTAAAAATAAAAATGTTAACAAGGAGACTTCTAATGAATAATGATTGTCCAGAAGATAATGGAGAAGGTCAGTGGAGCCACTAAAATGCCCCACAAAGGTGAAAAAATCTCACCCTGAGACTGAATAAATAAATAAACCCTGCTGTCCACAGTTTTACGACAACTTTTCCTGACATCAACACCACCGTTGCCATGGAAATACCTTTTGGAATGGTGGTTACCCAGGTCAAGCTTTTTTTTTTTTTTACCTTTTTCCCCTTTTCTGGTGCGGTCCAGCTACTGACAAAGACACATCTCTCTGACTGTTCTCTCTTTTAGGGTGGGCACTGTAAAACATCAGCACACACTTATAAAAAAAGTTATTTGATTGTGAGAATTCCTTTATTCCAAAGCACAAAAAGCTTACTCTTCTCACAATCCAGCTTGCTGCAACAAAGTCCATTCTAACCCAACCCATTTGCTCTTTGTTCTTACGTTTGTTATATCTGTAAAAAAGACCAGCATATGCCTTTAATCATTATTTATTACATACAAGGTAGATCAAATATTTCACATACATTTAGATTAGGACAGTTTAATTTACCTCTAAATTGCAAAGTGAGGAATACATGCATATATGAGGCACATGGTTGTTATATGTGCCTGTCATACTCTGCACAGTGCAACTCAGGTTTCCAGGGGCAACAGCATAACCAGGTGGTATCCTGATGTGTTTGCTTGGAAGCATCCGGAATCTCACTGTTTGCCTCTCAAACCCTGTTGTGTCTCTAGCGAAAACAGTTCTGGCATGGGGGCTGGCAGAGTATCCCGGGGTGGGTTTGGCGGTGGGGCTGGGGGAACCAGGCAAGGCGGATGCGGAGAATCCTGAATCCTGGATGCTCACTGTTGCTAAATCTCATCCATGGAGACCTGATGTGGGATAAACAGAGCTTCCAAAGGACCACCTTCATATCTCCTCGCTCACCTGCTACATGTCGGACTTCATATGTATACTTTAACAAAAGGTACACTTTTTAACCGTTTAATACGATAGTGAAGAAAATAAATTGCAATGACAAACAGAAAGAAATTTTCATTTGAAATTCTGCATGCGGTGTTCTGAGCATCTATTTTCTAAAATGTTGCATAACATGAGGCATCTTTGCTTTATTTACTCAAAAAAAAACAAAAAACATATCTAATTGTTAAAGTTGTCACATTCTCAGAGATTATGAACTGGATGGACTAAATTCACATCGTGATGTGATTCTGATTTTTTTTTCAAACATTGACAAATAAAGTTTGCAGTATATCATTTTAATCCTTTCAAACTCCTGCGTAGGTGCCGTTGTAAAAGAATGGCTTGTCTGTCACACAGTGACCTACGACCTCAGGTGTCCATCTCTGAACTTCTGGTTTGCCGTCCTGTCCCGGCCGGACGATGATGGTGCTTCTGGATGCCAGTGAAGGATCTTCATCGAAGAAATTGAATGGTCGGAGGAAGAAGCCCACCGCATTGCCAGGTGTTGCTGTGTTGGGGATGTCTTCTGAATGAGGGACATGTAGAAAGCCCACAGTCACCCAGGCGACCAGGTCCTGCACACAATGGAGAAAAAAAACGTTGTTTTCAGAACTTAAAAGAATCCAAAAGATGTTTTAAATTTAAAAGTCTGGTTTATGCTTAGGTCCAATTTCCAGATGCCTAAAGGTGCCATATTTATTGGTTCAAAAAATTATATGCTAGCATAAACAGCATGGGAATGCCCACCTATCATATGGTAAAGGAAGGGTTCTGTGTCCCAGAGTTGAAGATGATTTGGTGCGATATGTGCGCATCAAACCCTAGAACACTGGCAAAACACCCAGTGATGCTAACTGAAAGTGGTGAAAGAGTGTCATTTTGGAACTGAAATTAAATGATAGAACTAAAGTAAAAGCATTCAGACTGAATTTTCAATACAACGGAATACATTTCCAGAGTATATGAATTCAGTTTCGAACTATTGAATTCTGTTTCAATTTAGTGAAATTACTTTTCAAACCAGTCCTTTTCTGCTCAGAGTGGTGCAATAAATGAACCAGATAGCATAATAGGGAAAGGACGTTATGTGAAAATACTGAAACAACATCTAAAGACATCATCCATAAACTTAAAGTTTGGGCCCTAACGTTCCATCACAAATCGCTGATCTTTGCTCTATACATTATGTGTGGGGAGAGCTGAAAAGGTGTGAGTAAGAAAGGCAGCCTACAAACCTGACTGAGTTAAACCAGCTGTTAGGAGAGTTTGGCCAAAATTCCAACAAACCATTGTAAGAAGCTTATTTTAACATATCCAAAATGTTTAAATCCAAGTCATTCAGTTTACAATTTTACCAAATTCTAAGGAAATGTATGGAACCCCTCTGAATATGAAGAAAATTAATAAAGAAAATTTAGTCTCTCATTATTGTGGCATTTAGCAAACAGAAATGATTTTGTGTAATCCTGGCGGACCTAAAATATTTCATTTTAATCTGATTTAATTGTAATAACAGTGAGAAAACATAATTAGGTTTCTTTGCAGAATATATAAATACTTGGTTTTTAGTTGATTTACATTTGGGTTGTATATTACATTCTTGGTATTCATCTTTTTTAAGAAGAACAAGAACATCAAATTGGGTTTAAATAACACATTGAAGATGTTTCCATGGCCTTAAACACAGCATGGAAACATAATATTTGTGAAGGGTAACTGAATGTTCATGCTGTACCTGGTTGACTATGTTTTCATTGTTGCGGATGTAGTCCTCAAAGGACACTGCAGGTTCCCAGGGGTCGTTCTGAGTGAAGATACTGCTGCTAGTAGCTTCAACGTCTCTGTGGCGTGTCACCGCCAGAGGATATCTGAGGTGAGATTATCCGAAATGTACAACAAATGAGAACTCGGCATGAGACAATTACTATTAGTTACCACGGTTTGAGAAAGTTATGGGTTCTTCCTAAAGATTAAAGTCCTATTAATGAAATGCCAGAGAAATTGGATTGCAGACCAAATTAGACCTCAGACCGTTGACCATCATCTTTCTTAGTGAAACTGACACAGTATTTTTGTGAATTAATAATAGAAATAAAAACGTTATGTGAAATTGTTTAATACAATAATTATTGCTGGAGATGGGCACCAGCTCCCCCGCGACCCACTATGGAATAAGCGGTAGAAAATGACTGACTGACTGACTGACTGACAATAATTATTGATTAATAAATAGGCAGTGTTGGGGCACCAACCCAGACAAATGGAGAATAAGAGCTAAACTGCACACAGAGAACAAAGGAACTGGTAAAGAACTCTAAATCCCAGTATGCCCAGCATTAACTTACTGGCATGATTAGCTCTTAGGAAGGAGCAGGAATAAATGCATGCAAAGAGGAGCATTCGTCCTCTTCAGCAGCCACCACTGCACAAAGGGGGGAGCTTCGCAGGTAAACATCTTGATCTCACTAGAGTAAAATATTGTATCTTCGAAAAAGAACCTTGAATCCAAAGCAAAGCATGGCCTGCTGTTTGTGTGTCCGGTGACCGAAAAACCAAGACTAGCCGTGCCTGATTCAGGCTGTCTGAGCTCCTGCAGGAAGAGAATCTGACCATAGATTCTCCAAGAAGAGACAACCCACCCACACCCCAGTGGCTGAAAGAGGGCTGCATTGGAACCACGGCTCCGTGGGCTGAAGGTAAGTGTACCAGTTCTGAGTAAATGCTCACCCTAGCTGCTAACCCAAGACCGGCTACGTTTCTCTGGCCCATCGAAACGCTCCGGAAGCCCATGTGCTTAACCATCATTCAGAATGGTTCACAGGAAGAACTGTGTCTGAGCAGATATAATTAGTCCAGGAAATTATATTCATTTCATTTTGTTTTGATGTTTTTTTTTGGTAGCTGTAATTAATTAAACCTTTAATATAGAAATCTTCGCTTGATCAAGATGACTTAATAAATTACAGACCTATATCCAATCTTCCGTTCTTGAGAAAAAAATAGTTGCTAATCAAATGTGTGAGCATTCACACAGTAGTGATCTGTTTGAAGAGTTTCAGTCAGGCTTCAGAGCTCATCATAGCACTGAAACTGCACCAGTGAAAGTCACTAATGATATTCTCATGGCCTCACATAATGGACTTGTGTCTGTACTTGTCCTGTTAGATCTCAGTGCTGCATTTGATACAGTCGATCATAATATTCTCTTATAAAGGCTGAAACATGCTGTAGGGATCAGGGGAACAGCGCTAGGCTGGGTTAAATCTTATTTGTCTGACAGATTCCAGTTTGTTCATGTAAATAATAAATCATCTTTAAACTCCAGGGTTAATTGTGGAGTACCACAGGGTTCATTGCTTGGGCCAATTCTCTTTACTATATATATGCTTCCAATAGGTCAAATTATCAGGCAGCATAGGATACATTTTCACTGTTACGCTGATGATACTCAGCTTTACTTATCCATACATCCTGATGAGCCCAACCAGTTAGATAGACTACAAGCATGTCTTGAAGATATAAAAATTTGGATGACTTTAAATGTTCTGCTTTGAAATTCAGACAGAAGTTGTCATCTTTGGACCAGAAACTTTGAAAAAGAAACTGCTTAGTCAATCAATTAATGTGGACGACATTAAATTGACCTCCGGTAATAAAGTAAAAAACCTTGGTGTTATTTTTGACCAGGACATGTCATTTAAATCCCATATTAAACAGGTTTCTAGGATTTTCTTCTTTTCACATTTTTTAGTGACGCTAAAAAACTAGTCCATGCATTTGTTACTTCAAGGCTGGACTATTGTAATTCTTTACTATCAGGATGTCCACAAAATGCAGTTAAAAGTGTTCAGCTGATTCAAAATGCTGCAGCAAGAGTTCTGATGAAAATTAAAAAGAGAGATCATATTTCCCCTACTTTAGCTTCCCTTCATTGGCTCCCTGTTAAATCCGGAATAGAATTTAAAATTCTCCTCCTCACATATAAAGCCCTTAATGATCTAGCTCCATCATACATCAGAGATGTGATTGTTCCATATGTTCCTAACAGAGCACTTCGTTCTCAGACTGCAGGTTTACTGGTGGTTCCTAGAGTCTCTAGAAGTAGAATGGGAGGCAGATCCTCTAGTTATCAGGCTCCCCTCCTGTGGAACCAGCTCCCAGTTTTGGTCCGTGAGGCGGACACCCTGTCTACTTTTAAGGCTAGGCTTAAAACTTTCCTTTTTGATAAAACTTATAGTAGGAGTGGCTTAGGTTATCCTGAGCTATCTCTGTAGTTATGCTGCTATAGGTTTAGGCTAGTGAGGGACATAATGACCACTTTCACTCTCTCTGCTACATTTTCATACTACTCTCCAATGTTGCGTTATTTGCTGTTATTTCAGCTTTTAACTCTTTGTTCTCTCTCTGTTTTTTCTCTTCCTAGAAGCTACAGGGGTTGGACAATGAAACTGAAACACCTGGTTTTAGACCACAATAATTTATTGGTATGGTGTAGGGCCTCCTTTTGCGGCCAACACAGCGTCAATTAGTCTTGGGAATGACATATACAAGTCCTGCACAGTGGTCAGAGGGATTTTAAGTCATTCTTCTTGCAGGATAGTGGCCAGGTCACTACGTGATACTGGTGGAGGAAAACGTTTCCTGACTCGCTCCTCCAAAACACCCCAAAGTGGCTCAATAATATTTAGATCTGGTGACTGTGCAGGCCATGGGAGATGTTCAACTTCACTTTCATGTTCATCAAACCAATCTTTCACCAGTCTTGCTGTGTGTATTGGTGCATTGTCATCCTGATACACGGCACCGCCTTCAGGATACAATGTTTAAACCATTGGATGCACATGGTCCTCAAGAATGGTTCGGTAGTCCTTGGCAGTGACGTGCCCATCTAGCACAAGTATTGGGTCAAGGGAATGCCATGATATGGCAGCCCAAACCATCACTGATCCACCCCCATGCTTCACTCTGGGCATGCAACAGTCTGGGTGGTACGCTTCTTTGGGGCTTCTCCACACCGTAACTCTCACCGTAACAGTAAAGGTGGACTCATCAGAGAACAATACATGTTTCACATTGTCCACAGCCCAAGATTTGCGCTCCTTGCACCATTGAAACCGACGTTTGGCATTGGCATGAGTGACCAAAGGTTTGGCTATGGCAGCCCGGCCGTGTATATTGACCCTGTGGAGCTCCCGACAGACAGTTCTGGTGGAAACAGGAGAGTTGAGGTGCACATTTAATTCTGCCGTGATTTGGGCAGCCGTGGTTTTATGTTTTTTTGGATACAATCCGGGTTAGCACCCGAACATCCCTTTCAGACAGCTTCCTCTTGCGTCCACAGTTAATCCTGTTGGATGTGGTTCGTCCTTCTTGGTGGTATGCTGACATTACCCTGGATACCGTGGCTCTTGATACATCACAAAGACTTGCTGTCTTGGTCACAGATGCGCCAGCAAGACGTGCACCAACAATTTGTCCTCTTTTGAACTCTGGTATGTCACCCATAATGTTGTGTGCATTTCAATATTTTGAGCAAAACTGTGCTCTTACCCTGCTAATTGAACCTTCACACTCTGCTCTTACTGGTGCAATGTGCAATCAATGAAGACTGGCTACCAGGCTGGTCCAATTTAGCCATGAAACCTCCCACACTAAAATTACATGTGTTTCAGTTTCATTGTCCAACCCCTGTACATCTGACCTGGGTTTATGTTTAGCTGTGGCACCTTCCTGGAGGGGGACATCAGCTGAGCTGCTTCTGCCGACAACTTAATGCTCACCTTCTACAGATGATACACGTGGTCCTGTCTTTCAGTGTTTAAACCTGTCTCTCCTAGAAATAGCTACTGGCTCAGCTTCTACTGTGACTATATGTATGTGTTCTCTTTCATACTCTAGACTTAAAATCTGACTCAGGGTTCATCTGCTTAGCTGTCTTTATCTCCTAGATGAAGCCGCTAAAAGAACTATCATAGAACATTCGCATATAAAAGTACCTCTGGATCAGTGCTTCTGTGTTCTTTTTTTTTGTTTGTTTGTTTCTGCTCTGTTCTCTCAAACCCCCAGTCTACATCCATGTACATACATCAGCTACATCCACTAGCATTTTACTTTTCCTTCCCATAGAAAGTACTCCTGGATCAGTGCTTCTGTATTCTTTTTGTGTCTCTGCTCTGTTCTCTCTAACCCCCAGTTGGTCGTGGCAGATGGCCGCTCACACTGAGCCTGGTTCTGCTGGAGGTTTCTTCCTGTTAAAAGGGAGTTTTTCCTCTCCACTGTCGCTACATGCATGCTCAGTATGAGGGATTGCTGCAAAGTCAACGCCAGTGACTGTCCACTGTCTCTACATGCTCGCCCAGGAGGAGTAAATGCTGCAAGTCACTGACTGGATGCAATCTGCTGGGTTTCCTTAGACAAAAAAACGTTTAACCAATTTGAATAATTAACTAAATCTGACTGCAGTGTTTGAAAGTTAGGATCAATTGGAATGTATGTACCGGACATGAATTCTGTATGATTCGATTGAATTGATTTTGTAAGGTGCCTTGAGATGACGTGTGTTGTGAATTAGCGCTATATCAATAAAACAGAATTGAACTGAATTGAATATTTAAGTTGTTTGGGCTGGAGTATGCCCAGAGCGAACCAGAGCTGAGGCTATCAGTGCTACAGGCTTTGTTTATGAGTGGTTTGAATACTGGTAGTCTGGCAAAGTGAGCTTGTTCCATTTTGTCTGTGTTTCTTCTTACCTACATTAATATATACCATCATAATTCTTGGATACAGACAAGATCAAAGTTGTTAATCCTGGCTGCTAATGCTAACACAGTAGCCACCATTTATCACATGTTAAAGGTGACCTATTATACTTCCTTTTAAACAATTGGGATAGGTCTATGGGTTATAAACATTATAATTAAATTAAATTAAATGTAATTAATAACATTTTTCACACCAAATTATTCTCAGATAATGAGATTTCGCCTCCTCGATTCCCCTTTTTTTGAGCTCCTTTCAGGATAAGCACTTCGTACACATGAAAACGAAACTGAAAATTATAGGACACAACAATAAGTACTTACATTTCTGTCATTTGCAGATTTGCCACGAACAGTAGGGACTAAATTTACCTTCATTCTAAGTCTTTCTGCAAATCCTGACGTGTACTGAAATGAGTTCTCAAAGCAGTCTGTGGTGAAGTGATTTTGCATAATAGGTCCCCTTTAACCGAGGTGCTAAACCCGGATATGACCCATTGAGTTCACCATAATACTCATACTTGGAGAACATTATGAAATTTTCTATTTACCTTGACCAGCTGATGCCAACTTCCTCTTTCCAGCCTTTAGGAAGGACACTGTGTGCATGTGAGTTAAACTGAATACGATAACCCTTCTGGTGCCCCCATTTATTTTTCTCATTGGGGTTGAAAAAGTGCACATAGCGAGGGAACTTTTTGCCAAAACGGAATGCAGCTGAACGCTCCGTCTTGTGCTCCGTCCTGTGGAGTTTAGACTGGACAATCGAATCCTTTGGGCTCCATGGATTGGTGAAGTTCACATATTTCAGGTCTATCGTTTCAAAGCTGTTCTCTCGACCTGTGTCCCAGAGAAGACAAGGAGTTTAAGAATATTTTTTGCAAAAGGATATGATGTCTGTTCAAAACATCATGTATTTATGTTTGCAGATTTATTTATGCAAATATACTGTAAGTGACAGACCTATTTCACACTTATAACCTTATGGTTGCAAAAGCAAAATATGCGATGGCTATGCCATTTATGACGGAAAAGTCCAAAAATACGAAGCATACTATGTCAAAACAAATATCTGGTCAGAGCCAAATTTTATGGTACCTAAGTAGTAGTGCATACAATAATTAGAGTTAGTGAATATTTGTGTAAAAGAAATATTAGCAACATTATTCATGTGAAGACAACTGGAACAGGACCTCATATAATTGCATTAGATTCAAATAACAGTAAAAGAAAATTAACAAAAAAAATCAGGCTTCCAATTAAAACTTCTTAGCTTAAAATTGGGAAAAAAGTAATTTAATCAGTGAATGGTTTCTTTTTCATTAAACAACAGCATTGTTCGAATGTTGGGGTGGGTGTAGGTTTTCTTTAGGGGTGGAGGTGGGTGGTTGGCCTTGTTTGGACGTTTAGACCTGGGTGATTCCGGTTCGGATTCTGGTTCCTTGTCTGGGTTCCGGTTCTTGACGCCGGTCCCGGTTCTGTCTGGTGGAGGGGGGTTGGAGGGGTCTGCATGGTTTGGGCAGGCGGGCCGGCCGGGGTTGACCTCGGGGTGGACTGGTCTCGGCTTCTTGGTGGGTTTTGGTTTTGGCTCTGTGGGCTCTCTGCCTTTTGTGGGCTTCGGTGTGGGTTTTCTTGCAGGGCTACTTCTGGCAGGGGTATGGGTGTCGAGCATGTTCTTGGACCTGGACGCTGTGGGTATCTTCTCACGGGGATGCACTTTCACAGGGGTCTTTGTTTTTGGAGGGCCGATGGGGGCGCATTTGCACGGAGTGGGCTTTGTGCATGGCTTTTGCTTTGGGTGCTCATTGCTGCGTTGTGTCCGCTGTATGGTGATTGCCTTGGGTCTCCGTCCCTTGCTTTGGTGCCCGGTCCATCGGTTGGGGGGGCGCGGGCTCCGATGAAGGGGTTTTGGCCGGGTGGTATGCAGTGTTGATTGAGATGCGGCTTCGCTTTGGTGGAGGGGCTTGCCAGGCTGCTTGGTGTGGAGAGGTGTGCCGTACGGGAGGGTGGGTGTCTGGCATCCTGGGGCACCTCCGGCATTTGGGTGTGGGGCTGGCAGGGGGTGGCGTAGGGGGCTGCCCGCCAGTGTACTTTTGGTTCTCAGTATCCGAGGCTGGGTGCTTTGGTGTGTGCTGGCTCACTCCCGATGGTGGCTTGCCGGGGCCTGGACCCCTGGGCTCTGTCGGGCCTTTGCTTGGGGAATGATGTGTCCTGGGGTCTCGGATTTCTGGGTCCATGGCTGGATCTGTTCGGGTGTAGACAGCTGCCGGCAGGGCTTGTGCGCTCATCGCTTCAGCTCCTTGGGGCTTCTGCACTGTGGTTGCTGGGTGGTTCCCCTGGGACTCTGCCCTGGTCTTCTCTGGGGGCGTTGTGGTAGTCCCGGCAGTGGTTCTCCTGGGGTTCCTGTGCTCTGGGGGGCCTTTGGATGCCTGTGGCTCAGATCTCCTCCGTATCTGTCCTGGGTCCAGGGGGGCGGGTTTGTGGCTCCTCACATTCACTATTACATATTTTTATGGAGAAACCTTGTATACACAAGCACACTCACACTCAGACCCACAGGTGTTTAGATTCAGGTGTTAACAGATATACAAATGTTCTATATTGAGCTGCATTTACCACTAAATACATCTTGCATTGAGAAGTACCGTGCACTGTTCGATAAAAAAGCTGGTAATATGAACGTTTCTGCAGGTGTAGAAGCAAGCAGGGTGTTATCTTGTATTCTCTGCATCCTTCTGTTATGACTTGCGAAATATTGGACCCCAGGATGCAGATGAGGAGGCAGCATGACGGTAAGTAAAACGGTTTAATAACAAAAAACTCACTCACTGCAGGACGCAGGAACAAAACAGAAGCCGGCTGGCTTGACAGGCATGGCATGGTCCACAAAACAAGACATGAGTTGACACAATGATTCCGCAATGACTAACTGAACAGGTGTGTATATATGGAGTGAAAACCAGGTGGAGCAAGACAGATTGACAAGGTGCAGGTGAACCGGATAAATTTGATTAACAGAACACAACGTGACAGGAGCAAAACATGGCTTCACAAGAACATAAATCCTAGGAAACAAAATAGAACTATAACTAGAAAAACATGAAACAAAAACATAACCAGAACCTAAAACCAAACTTGACAAAACTAAAGCATGACCAGAAAAATAAACAGAAACATGATTCAAAACCTTAACTGTGAAAAACATAAAGAAAAAACCAGAAACCAAAAACCAAACAACCCCTAATCATAACACCTTCTTTCTTTCCTCCATTCTTTTCTCCTTCTCTCCACTTTTCCTTTTTGCCTACCTTTTCTCTCTTTCGTGCATCTTTTTTTTTCCTTTTTCATTTCTGTCTCCGTGTCCGTAACAACTGAAATAATCCCAAAGCAGTTTCTAATAAAGTTTCTTTTTATGAATATCAAGCAGAGCTTTAAAGCATTAGCTGTAATGCTCCACTTGTGAAAATAAATCTTTTGGGCTTTTTTTTAGCACTCAGACAACAATTCTGAGCGCTACTCTGCCGGACAGGACACGGTTAAAAACAAACAAAAAAAAAACAACAGCATTGAGAGACTCATTCTGTTCTCAAGAAGAAGTTCACAGTTTGTGCCTGATAATCCATGTCTTAAACTGTAAATATCTTCAGTTTAGACGTTCCACTTTCTTCCATGTTCACAACTGAATTTGTCACCTTTAAACCAAATGAGAAATATGAGATTTGCTAGAAAAAACTAAGTAGCATCATTATTCTACCATGATCGGCATAACATCTTCGTAAAAAAAATACTGCCACCACGTTGGGCTAAATAGAAGAGGTAATTTTTCTTGTGGGCATTTGAACCGACTGTGATCTGTAGGTTCCTGTTGTAAGTTTTAGGTCTCTGGCTGATTTGTCTCTTAATGTCAAATTTGGCAAATTTAAGTTGTATACCTGGACCCAGACGCCTGGTGATTGTTTCATGATACTCACCAGCAATATCCAGGTCCACTTTGTAATGGATGAGGTGAGTGTGCAGGTTTCCTAGCACATAGTCGTACACTTTCGTGCCATAATGAAGTCCATTAGGTGTGAAGAAAGTGGCATGGATGTATCCGGTAGCACTGACTTTTACTTCCACCACTCCATTCGGGTAAAAGAGGAAGTCCCAGATGTAATCATAGTTGTAAACTGTGGAGGTTGTCCGCAACACCAGTACAGTGTTCTCCAGACCTCCAAAGAAGTTGTACCCTCCTTTAAAGTTAGAATTAAAATGCCTCCTTAGGGGCATGGCAGTGGTCATCTCAAAAATACACAGAGCATTTTTGTGGAGCAAAGGTTTGTCTGTGTCAAAGTAATGGTAAAGGTCAACGAAGGTGGCAATTTCTGGGCAGTCAATTCCAGGTGCCAGTTCATAAGTTGAAGTGCCCATTGCCCAGCCTGCATCAATATACTTTGTTTGCATGGCAGCAGGAGTATCCCCAGCATAAATGGCAATAGCTTCCTGGAGACTGATCTCATAAGCAATTCTTTCTCCATTATAGCGGAGGTCAAAGACTTGAAGACCAGCTGATGAGCGAACTCTGTAGGCAAAGGACCATCCAGCATATTCAACAAAGTTACGATCTAAGTAGTAGCGATGTCCCTGGGGCTCAACAAGCTTCGGCCCGTGAATATTAGTTGGTGTGTGACTGTGACCTCGAGGTATGTAAGTAGAGTAAAGGTCTTCATCATTATGATCAGGCAGTTTTAACTTCTCCACTTCTCCTGATTTATACTTTTCTACCAGCTCCTCAACGCTATCAAAATACATGCTGTTGTACCAGACTTTCTCAACAGTCCACTTGTCTGGATCTAAATCCTGATGGTTGACAAGGACTTCAAATCCAATTGGATGAATGAAATAACCTTCTACAAACTTCTGCAACATGATCCACGTCCTTCTTTCACCTGGAGCAAGCCCACGGGGAGCGATATCTGAAAATGTCAGACAGCGATTGGAACAGTTTGTATAGGAAAAGCCTCCTGTGGTCTCAAAAAGAAGCTTGTGAGCTTGAGCTGCAATCTTCTTTAGGAGGTTTTCAATATGGTCATACTCTACAACAGTGATTGGTCGGGACTCAAATTGAACTGGTTTCTCTCCCTTGAATGTCCTGACCTTGTGAGACCTTGGGGATGGAAGCGGACCCACAATGTACTCGGTGATGTTAGGCTTAGTCTGGTTCCCAAACTGGATGATCACTCGGGCTTGGCGAGGGGGTTTGGCCTGTCCACGGTCCAGTGCTTTGAGGGCCTCATGCTTCTTTGGTAAGTGGAGTTCCATCAGTAGGATACTGTTCCTCCTCAGAGTTTTGCTACGGGCATCTGTGAGCTTCATTTCTGGAATACCATGCATGTAGGCTCTGATAACTTTCATTTCCTGCACGGTTAGGTCTGAAAACATAGGGGCACCATGATGAGCCCACTCTCTGCTTCTGGAAGTAATACAACCGGCCAAACAGACCAGCTGCAGCATAAAGAGAACCTTCATTGCTGAAATACAATAACAAAATGAAATGTTGCATGAATGTTTTGGTAAAATTGCATAAATTAGGTTTTTTTTTATTCACAAGTTTAAAACACATACTCAACAGTAAAAGGAATGAAAGTTTATTTTCACTAACATTTAAATCATAATTAAAACTGATGTACTAATGTACTGAATCTCCTCTTATTCCTTTTATTCCTCTTATTATTTTATTACTGGATTAGCACATCTTCCTCATTTCCCTTATTCTATCTGGTTTTACTACTACACAAACAATACATATCAGCCACAGCAATAGAAAATCACTGCCAACTTTTTCTTCTGTTTATTGCATGCTTCGGTAGGACAGCTACTAAAGAAACCTGAACTCAACTGTTAAGTCTTTATGTTTCTCTAAGTTCTCAAAGTTCAGAACACTGTTCTTAGCTAATTTTGACTCAGTATATGCTTACATAAGAGCCTTTATATAACTGACATGCAGATTCAGAAGTGTACTTCATGCATCCTAAAAACTGTATACTATATACAAGACTAAATTACCTGCAGTTGCCTCTTAAATGCTTTAAGACAGGTTGATCCAGTCGTTCAGGTTCAGCAGCTGTTGGGAAGTCTTTTGTGCAATTGAGAAACGATGTTGTGCTGCTTAAAGTCCATCTAATGTCCTACTTGGCAGTGACTGCAGCTGATTGGCCTGCAGATGGTTGTAAATATGACAAAACAATCAGTGAGCGTCCAAAAGGCACAACAGCTGTGGAGCTGCCTTCTTTCAGCAACAAAGCACCAAAAAAGTTTGAAAGATGGATTCAAGAAAAAGTAATGCAAAACAAATAAATTATAAAAGTGCAATTAAATACTAAAAACACGACATTAAAGTAAAAGGGCCAAGGTTTGTAGGTAGACAGAAGGCTAAATTTGAAGTTTAAATACAATTAAGAATATGAAAACTCTTATCAAAGTAAAAGCAAATTAATAGGAGGACCATGTACAATTGGAAAGACACACAGCTTAACAATAAACATCTGAAGATGGACCATGTTCCAAATAAAGGACAGCTTGTCAATTTTGGATTTAGCTAACAGAAACATGCGTGTGGCCATAAAGTATGTGGTTCCTTGTGCGGCGACAATACCCAAACCTGTTGGTGGACACTAGCAATAAGGAATCCTATCAAACCGCAGAATTCCTATTGAGCCTAGCTGGCTTGTGGGACTCCTGAGGCAGTACCGTAAAGGCCAGTTGCGCAGGCAAAAACTCTGGCCTGCGAGGAGTTTGGTGAGGCAATGGAGAAGAACTTTAGGTCAGCCTCAATGCGATTCTAGCAAAACCGTCCTGTGGTGCAGCAGGAAGGGAAAGCAGGGCTTTGCCAAAACTTGTTTACAATGGGGGTGGGGAGCTGCTGACCTTGACAGGGGGACGTTATTGGATAGTGAAAGGCATACTTTGATGACCTCCTTAATCCTGCTGTCACACCTTCCCTGGTGGAGTCAGAGGCTGGGGACTTGGAGTTGGACTTGTTCATCACTCGACTGATGATCTTTTGCAACTTGGTCAAACATAACAACCCGAACCTTAGTCCTCCATTTCCTTTTATGAGCCTCCAGTAAAAAAAACAGCTAATTTAAGTAACCATTAAGGATTTTTAATCTTAAGACATGATAAATGATTATTTAAGTACCAATGAACACCTGCAGATTTATTGTACAATTTGTGTCCAGGTGTATGCATGTTTTCACACACAACTCAGATCTGCCACATTTCAGATTGTGTGTGTTTGTAAGGGGCATTAGTATTACCTACACAACTAACCAATTCATTAGGTATACCGGTTCAATTGCTTGTTAAAACAAATAGCTACACAGTCAGTCACATGGTAGCAACGCAATGCGTTTAGGCATCTAGATGTGGTAAACATTACTACTGAAATTCAAATGGAGCACCAAAATGTGGAATAAAGGGGATTTTATGACTTTTTATCTGGCATGATTGTTGGTGAATCATTCACTGATTTGAGTGTTTTAGAAAAAGTTTACTGGGATTTAAGAAAAACATTGAAAAACATGAAAGATAGTCCACCCTGCCTTGTATTAGTGGGCTAGGTTGATGGTGGTAGTGTAATGGTGTAAGGCAGATTTGTTCAGAGCACTTTGGGCCCCTTATGGCCTATTTTTACTGATCCCTACTCAGCATAGTTTGGCATAGCTCTACTCAACTTTTTTTCACTATGAGTCTAACAACTGCCAGAGACCAAGCAGCATGTCCTCCATTATTGTTGTGTTTGTGTCACTACCAATCACATCCCCTTACTGCTTTGAACTGTGGGGCCGTCTTGCTATTGACGATCCCGCCCACACTGACAAAGTACTCAATTGTGATGTAAAGCAAACCAAACTGCGTAGTGTAGAACTGACTCAATCCGAGTCAAGTAGACTAATTACTAATGGAAAAGAGCCATTAGTACCATTTAGACAGTGCAGCCTACTTGATTATTGTTGCTGACCAGGTTGTACACCATGTTACAGACCTAAAATGATCTCAAACTGGTTTCTTGGACATGAAAATGAGTTGACTTAACTCCAATGACTGCCGAACTCACTAAATCTTCATCCAACAGAGTACCCCTGGCATGTGGTGGAATGGGAGATTTACATAATGGATGTCCAGCAGACTAATTTGCATCAACTGTTTCTATCATATCGATATCAGTAAATACAGTATCTCTGACAAAATGTTTATGACACCTTGTTAGATCTATTCCACAAAGAAATAGAGCAGTTCCGAAGCCAAAAAGGGCTTCAAGCTGGTAATAATATGGTGTACCTAATAAACTGGTCATACAGTTTAGCTCTAATTTTTAACAGCTTTACTGCTTCCTTTTTCTGGTGCCAACTTGCATTGAGCTTGCTTTGATTGAGTGATCAGACGAAATACAATTAATTGCAACTTGTGGTGTCTCCAAAAGAACATTTGGCTAATTATTGAGGAGCAATTTGGTGATGGATAATACTTTTCGAGGACAAAGCAACACTAAGTGGTAAATGAACTGAACGTAAATCGTGCTTTTTTAGTCATACCAACCACTCAAAGTAATTATACACTACAAGTCTCATTTAGCCACACTCACAAGCAGATTTGTAAGCAAATTGGGACAAAGTGCCTTGTCCAAATACATACTGGCTTTTGGTGGGGAAGAAGCATGTTTCTGATAGTGGGAAAACTACCAACTGAGCCAGATCACAGGGCAAAGTGGTAAAACGTAAGGATGACCTACACAATCTAACATTGGGGCTATTTAGAAAAGCCAATTAACCTAGAATGCATGGTGTGAGAAGGTCTTTGCAAAATAGCTCAAGTTCTGTCATACTGGATGGAGAGCACCTGTGAACATCAGCAAATATTTATTGGATTTAGATCTAGACATTGACAGGACAATTGAGACACATGAAAATGCTTGGTCTAAACCATTCTGTTGCAGCACTGGCTATATACTTAGGGTTGTTGTCCTGCTGGAAGGAGAACCTCCGGCCCAGGTCTCAAGTCCCTTTCTGGGTTTCTTCCAAAATTGCCCTGTATTTATCTTCATACATCTTCCTGTCACTTTTGGCCAGCTTTACTGTCCCTGCTGAGGAAAAGTATCCCCAGAACATGACACGGCTACCACAATGTTTCACACTGGGGGTGGTATGTTTAGAATGACAGCGTTTTCAAAGTTGTTCAAAAACTTTAGTCTAAGGGTCATCTGATTAGAACGCTTTCTTTTATGTTTGTTTTGTCCTCTACATGGCTTGTGGCAAACTGCAAACTGGATGTTTTCTGAGTTGCTTTCAATGGCTTTCTTCATACCACACTTCCATAAAGGCCAGATTAGTGGATTACTCAATTTATGGTTCTCTTAACGTGTTCTTCCATCTGAGCTGTTTGTCTCTGCAGCTCCTCCAGAGTTATCATGGAAATCTTGGCTTTTTCTCTGATTATTGTTCTCCTTGCCTAGCCTGTCGGTGTAGCTGATAACCATGTCATGGTAGATTTGCAGGTACACTCTGTAGAGCAGGGGTGTTAAACTCCAGTCATCAAAGGATAGTGTCCTGCAACTTTTAGATGTGTCCCAAGTCCAGTACTCCTGAATTAAATGAATGAATTACCTTATCATGCACACAGGTTCTATTAGTCTTGCTAATGAGCTAATTAGCTTTGTTGGAATTTGGACACATCTAAAGGCTGCAGGACACCAGCTTTCAAGAATTGCCATTTGACACCTGTGTTCTAGAGATTCTTCCCATTCTCAGATGACAGACTGAACTGCTAAGATGTTAAAAGCTTTGCAAATTGACCCTTGCAAAAAGACCCTGCTAGAGTCTTTGTCTCCATGATACTGTTTGTTTCCTAATGTTCTCAAACAAACCATTTAGGCCTTCACAGAACAGCTGGAGTTATATAATAAAATTAAGTTACAAAGGCAGCTCTATTTACTATTCAGGTATGAATATGATAGGTATTGGGCTGCACTGGGCTTTATTTAGGGGTATCAGAGTAAATGGGGGACAACAGAAATGCTTGGCACTCTATCAGATAAAAGTGTGTTGTGGTACTGTAACAAAATGTAAGAAGGCCAAGAGGCCAAAATATGTTTGTAAGGCATTGATGCTCTAAATTAGGGCGGCAGCTAATGATTTGTTTAGTAATCAAGTAGTTTATCGATATTTCTGATGATAAATCGAGCATCAGATAAAAAATAGGTATATTCTGCAGATTTATTTCTAGCTACTTAAGTTTATTTTCTAGATACTAGAAATACATGAAAGAGAAAAGGCAAGTAAACAAATAATTTACTTTCCTTTTTAAAAACAAAAAAAATCAACAGGGGAGGTTCTTTCTATGCACTGGATGTTTCTTGCTCAGTTGTTGCAGCACCAAGGATGTGCTATTATGAAAGCAGTTTTGCAGTACAGGCAATGCGCTACGCCTACTTTTTTATTTAGTTTAAAGTGATCTAACACTTTATGTCGTTTTATCAGCACTTATTTTTGCCTCTTGCCATCTCTCTCCATAGTGGAGATCAGAAGTGAGAGCATTGTGTAACACAAATACCCACCTGACAGGAAGCCTCCATACAGATAATTTGCCTTGAGGAATTTCAATAATCAAGTTACTCAGATTATTTGAGGAATTGTTTCAGCCCTTTTCTAAATCAGTATATGCTTTTAATTAGCATTACAAATGTTATACCATGTTGGCCTTAGTGATTACAGGAAGCACCACTATGCTAAAAACACCCTCTAAAAGCCATAATTATTGCTCAAGACTGAATGTCTGGTTTGTGCTGTCAATGTCTCAGCTCCATTCACACATCTTCCCAGAAATGATATTGGAGAGCACAAACTGACTCAGCTCGTTATCTCTATCGATATACTGACTGCTACTATCTAATAATGATATTGGTGTAAGGAGTCAAGCTGTACACAGTGATCTGCCAACTCCTTTACAGAAACTCCTGGTAACAGCATTACTGCAGCCTCTCTTTTCTTTCATTACTGTGGTCACAGCTGTGTTTGAGCCTCCTTTCTCTACCGTCAGGAGGTCATACTTAGGATATTGGTGATTATAAAAGCTTTTAGTCCTCATGTCTGTGGACATGCTTGACTGAATAAATGTCCTCATCATCCTTCCCGAAACACTTTTCTTTACAGGATTAAGCTCAGACAAACATCTCTTTGTTCTGCAGCTGAGGCTCCAGCACCAATCCAGTATCAGGGTCCGGTCATATTGGTTGGTGCTAATTCAAAGGCGTCTAGATCACAGGTTCAGGGTCCAATAACTATTTTCCCAGCTGTTACACTGACCCTTATATCCAATGGCAGCAGGCTGAATTGCCACTGTATGTCCCATGGATTACTCCCACACTTCAACCCCCCACAACTTTACCCATAAGCCGCGAGGAATAAGGAAAAGAAAAACAGCAAAGACAAATAGAAAGGAAATAAAATCTAGATCCAGAAAGGACTGCTGTTGTTTTTTGGTGAAGTTTTAAATCTTAACCCATAATTTTGGAGGTAAGTGTGCCCTTTTATCAGTGTATGGTAAGTTTTATGTATTCTTTTCATATTTGATCATATGACTGATATTAGATTTATTGATTTATATAAATCTCTTCATGAGGCTGTAAACCTGTTTGAATTTTATGACTTTTTGTCTTGGACCTCCTGTAAACTTGTTTTTGTCTTCAATGCTGGAGAAAATATTAATGATGTGAAACATAATAAATTAATTTAATTTAACAATGTAATAATGGAACACGATAACATGCACATATTTTACAGGAGCTGTAAAGACAAGCATTATGGAGAGAATTATGGAACTAGGTCTTCTGATTTTTCTGGGTCTGCCGCCTGTGGTGGGAACTGGGTGAGTTCAAGAAAATATTTAGTAATCTTCCTGCTTCCTGAAAATAAATATTAACAAATCTTTTAAATGATTTGCTTAAGCTGGAAATGAATGTTACAGAATATATTTTAGGTAAAAAATAAATTAGCAACAATATAGTGTAATAACGCTGCAACATATTCTACTCTAAACAATTCCCAGAAAAACAGCTTGTTGTCAATAAACTCAGATGTTTGTTTTAGAAAATTCTATAGAAATATTTGTCACAATATATTTTTCCATTTTTATGAATGCCATCATAAATTCCATGCCTCCCCACATTTCTGGAATGTTAATCTCTTCAAATGCCAGTTTAGCAATTAAAGTTTCTTGTAAAACTCCTCCCATCACATATATCCAAATTGGAAAGTATATCTAAGCCTGGGAGTGTCAGCAACATTGATCGATTTGGTTTATATGACGTTTTGTTAAAGTCATCAGAAAGTATTTTTTTCCTTCTCATGTATACTAATTGGTAGATTTACAGCAAATTATAATTAAAAGGGATTGCAATTCCATGGATAAAAACAAATAAACAACAAAAATAGAACATGTGTTAAAACAATGTGTTAAAATTAAATGTAAAAAAAATGTAACACATGATTAAAATTATTGTGATTTCAAATTTGGCATACAGACTGTTTTATCCAGCATTAATTGGGTTCCCTTGACTGAAACCTTTTGCACTGCTCTTTGGTGCTAAAAATGTTAAGATATAGTTAAACTCACAATCAATCACATGTCTGGAAGATTTGGGTTTAAAATAATCTTTTAACTTTACCAAGCTTACCCCCAACTGGAAGTAGTACTAACCTTTTGGAGTGGCCCAGTCAGAGTTTGGACTAAAATCTGATAATGTCTGCAGTGCCAATAAAGACATTTCCACTTATTATCAAGATGAATATAAATTGTTTCCAAAATGACATTTTTAGATAAAATGTAAATAATAATAAGTATAAAATACAATTTTTTTTTCAAAACGTTTTGAAATATGCATCTCTCATTTCTCATAAACAAAATTCTTGGGTGAATAAAGATTAAAAAAAAATAAATCTGCCAGGGGTCTGAATAATTTTGGGTTTTACCATAAATGTCACATTGCAGACACTGGTGTGAACACATGGTGGAAGAGAGAGTGGAGTGGGTTCTCTCCCCACGTCTACAGCTCGAGGTGAGCTGCTCTGAAGTGTACCAGTACAACACCCAGGGATGGAGACTGGATGTGGACAGGCTGCGCACCAAGCATGGAGGGGATGATGGTATTGCACTGTATTACAAACAACAGGGACAGAAGGCATCCTGTTTCTTGTACAAGTAAGTGGAGGGGAGGGTTTCTTCAAAAACTTAATCTCCTATGAAAATAAAATGCTAAAGTAATTGTACAGAATTTAGTCAGCAGTGGATTCTGATGGTTTATTTGGCCCAGGAAAAACAGCACGTCATCGTGCATCTCCGTATACACCAGCATGGGGCATATGGAGATACGCACTGCCTATTTTTCTTTTAAACTGACAAAACCGAAATTTTCTGTAGCGAATACAAGCAGATCTTCTTCCCTAACCTCTTTGTTTAAATGTGTTCTGTTATTTTTGAGAACAAAAAATAGTATTGGTTCTACTTATGCAACCTGTTTTATAAAGTCAACATTATTAAATACCATTTGAGCATACAGTGGGAAATCCTCCGGTAATCGTGTTTGGTCAAATACAAATGCACAAATTGTCTCCATTGTTTAGGGCAGTTTCATTTTTTGGGGAGAGAGGATATCAACAAAAAAAAATAAAAATAAGTTCCTGAAAATAAAAAACAGAAAACAATATTTTTAAGTAAAATATGTATTTGAGTACCTGGTGGACAAACCTTTATTTTCTTTGCACAGAGGTGATTCTTTCTTTGGAGTTGGTCACCATGTTTGCATAAATCTCAGAAGGGATTTTGACCCACTCCGCTATACAGAAACTCTGTAAAGCAACTCAGAGCTTCAGCTGTAGGATCGATAGCTGGAAACTGACTCCAGAACATTAACTTCATTAGCTTCTTCCCTACCCACTCATTTGTGGCAGCTGAGGTATGTTTTGGATAATTTTCAAACTTAAACACCCATCCACAACTCACCTTAAGTTTTCTTACTGATGCAAAAAGGTTAATCTCACAGATTTTACAGTACCTGTCCCCATCCATTGGCCCCTGTATGTGGTGAAGTCGCCCTGTGCCTTCATCAGAAAACAGCCACACGGAAAATGGTTTCAGCATCTGTTCTTGACTATAGGGATTGTAGCTGACCTCAGTTCTAGCTAGACGTGATTACTGCTAGATCTGTAAACAGTGAACCTTCTCAGGAGTGGTCAACCTACCAAAATTACTCAAAATGCACATTAATGTCTCATCCAGGAGATGACAAACAAACCTTAAACAACATCTAAAGCTCTGTAGGCCTCACATCTCTCATTGAAGTTCAGTGTTAATGATTAAACAATAAGAAAGAGACTGGACAAAAATGGCATCCAAGAGAAAGTTCCAAGGCCAAAATCATGGCTGACCAAAAATAACACAAAAGCCCATCGCACACTTGCCAAAAAAACCTCTTGATGATCCCTAAGACCTTCGGGGAAAACAACAAGACAATAGTGGAACTTTTTGGAATGTACACATCCCATTATGTCAGGTGTAAAAATAACACATTGTTATATCTACAGTCAAACATGTTAGTGGAACTGTGATCCTCTGGGGCTGATTTGCAGCTGTAGAGCCTAAAAGACATCCTGTAACTGATTAAACTATGAGTTCTGATTTTTAGCTGAAACTCCAGGAGACCTTAGTCCTTCCATTAGTTTAGCACACCTGGGTTATGCAGCAGGACAATGATCTGAGGCACACCTGCAAGTCCAACTCTGAACTGAATGAAAAAAACCAAACAGACAATGGCTTCATTAAATCTGGACTTAAATACAGCTGAGATGCTGCAGTGTTAAACATGCTCTAAACCCCTCCATGTTTCTGAATGAAAACATTGCTCCAGTTATCACAAACACTTGATGCCCGTTGTCACCACGACCAGTTATCTGGTTGCGTTTGTATTAGTTTTTTGTACCCACTTAGGTTATCTCTGAAATGAAAATTAGTTTGATGACCTGAAATCTTTTAATTGTGACATAAATAGGAAATCATAAAAATGAAATTTAAATTAACAGCTGACACCATTCCTTTCTTTGTAAGTGGGGCTATGTGTTCTTCCTGGCTTTCGTTTGAGATTATATCTCTATCTAATTAAACAGAATTACAATAAATTTTAAAAGTAATCATTTCTTAGTAAGTTAACAAACAATATCAGTAGCAGCATATTTTTTTCCGACGCTGCAGACATAAACCTAAAGAGAACCTATGTAGTTCACAGTCTGGTATCCACGTGTCTCTGTCCCTCTTAGACCCCCAGAGATGCAGAGCGAAGTGGTGAATAAAACAGTGAGGACCTGCTGTGAGGGATGGGGAGGACCTCACTGCTCTCAGGGTAAGAGCAAGAAGCCACTGGGTTGCTTCTACATGCATACATGATTTCAGTAAATTTAGTCACTTAAAATGTGGGAGGATATAATCAACTAAAGCCAGACTAAAACTAAAACAGCTGCAGATAAATTACATTTTGTTAAAAAAAAAACTATGGCTAAAACTCAGTTAAAATTTGCTGTCAAATTATTGCAAAAGACTCAGAATGCTGTATTTTTATCTTGTATTTAATGTTATGTTTAGGTTTAAGTTACAGCTATAAATGTAACTCTGTACTAGGTTGCTCAGCCAAAGTAATGTTATAGATGCTAAGGAAAGACTGATCTTGATGCTGAGAGGATATCATTCGTTGGCCTCTTAGGTGTTGGGGTGCGTGGTCAGTGCTATTCCACGTGGAACTGTGAGGAATTCCCTGGAGTTCATAACTCCTCACTCATGCCGATGGAGCAATGCTGCAGCACCCTGTGGGGACTGAGCTGGAGAAACTCCTCGGACCAAACATGTTTTACTTGCACCTACACTCTGCTGCCAGGTCTAAAAATACATGCACACAAAGGACAATATGTGGAACTCTGCACTTAGAAATCTGTTGGTTCAGACTGGAAAAATAAAGTACAAGTATTAACCGATGTGAAGGATATCTCACATGCACGACCTTTCTGTCTCACCTTCAGACTCCCAGTCCTCTCCTCTAGTGCGAAGTGGACTGCTGGGTACTGCCAGGGTTTCTCAAGGCTCAGCCACATGCATGTCCTGGGGTGGAGTCCACTATCGCACTTTTGACAGGAAGCACTTCCACTTCCAGGGAAGCTGTACATACCTTCTGGCCTCATCTACTGATGGCACCTGGGCAGTCTATATCAGTACAGTTTGTGACCAAAGAGGAGACTGTAGCAAGGTGATATTTCCACATCAAACCAATTTCTGTGGCAGTGATTACATAACCTATGTTTGCAGGCAGCCAATCTTTGCACTACATCTCTAAATAATCAGAAAACATCTGTGCGTGTGTGTTAATATGATTACAGGCCCTAAGGATGATGCTGGGTCTAGATTTGGTTTCTATTCATCACAGAAACCTAACGCTGAACACCCTTCCTCTTCCAAATGGGGAGCCACTATTTCAAAATGGTAAGACATTCTTAGCAAAGCAAATAATTTTTCCTACGAATTTTCTTTATGGGTCCCTGGGTCAACTATTATAATATGAACATATAAAGGTTTTTAGACTATCCAAATTAACCTGACTCTATGTGAAGAGGTACAGTAAGTTCCCCTGAAACTTTGAACTAGCTGAGCTACCTATTGACACAACAACTGCCACCAAGTGTTTGCATTTAAATGACTAAGAGTCTTTTGAATCACTCTGAAGGAATTCTGGCTGATTCTTCTTTGCAGAATTATTCAGCCCCATTAAAGTATTTTTAATTATGAATAGCCTGTTGAATGATACAATATAGCATCTCAATCAGATTTACACTACCAGTAAAAAGTTTGGACACACTTTCTCAGTCAATTGAATGAGCAGCCTCTTGCTTGCAGGTTTATGTGCTGCATTTGTTACTACTTGTAGTTGTAAATAATCCATCCTATTATTCAAGTAATGAGCATTACTGGTGGAAAGCAGGGGAGTAGCTGTTTTAATGCATGTCGGCTATAAATCATGGCCGTCTAACTGCTTTGCTGTCCTGCTTCCGTCTCCAAAGCTTCCAGCTTCCATGCATCCTCACTCAGTCAGCTTGGCAGTTGGCTGCTTCCCATAGAGTTGGTCACACAGCTTCTTCTCCATAACAATCTTTCTATTATCTAAAGGTTATCTTGATCTCCAGTAAACAATATATATTAAAATAATCCATGTGTTGTAGCACATGGGGCCAAACCTTCCCAGGTCTCACTAAATTCTAGTTTTCATACAGCCCTGCATATAAAAATACAGAAACATTTCTTCCCTTTCATTTTTCAAATCCATCATAAGTTTTGCTTACATGAAGAGTTTTTCTCATTGCCTTAAGGAGTGAGTGTCCATTGGCTTGGGGACTTTGTGTTTGTGGAGAGTGGAGTGGGGGTGAGGGTGAAGTTCGACATGGTCAACACAATTTATGTGACAGTAACCTCTGAGCACCTTGGAACCACCAGGGGACTCTGTGGACTCTTTAACAACAACCCTGATGGTAAGAATATGCACATGCAAGTTCACTTTAGTGTGCTGCCGGTTTCCACACTTTTTGGTTGAACTGACTCAGACTGGTTCCTTGGAACTGCTGTCTGTGTAATTATCACAGATGACTTCACCACGATGGCTGGAGCCATCTCTCCATATGCTGCCAGTTTTGGCAACTCATGGAAAGTTCCGGACCAGCACAACGAGGTGCTGTGACTCATCTTTTTAAATGTGTTATTGTGGTTAGTTTGCCATATTACAGTTAATTGTTTGTATCCACCAGAAATCAATCCATATTTTTAGTTGTTAAATACAGCTGTGGTAGAAAAATGATTTCAGCGATCACCTCTGGCCTGATGATTTCTCTTGTAGTCATCAGTATTTACCTAAATTTACTAATTGGGGGTAAAATGACAAACTAAGTGTCTCTATTTGTCCATCAGGACTGCAGCGATGCAGCTGAGCTTGGCCACAGCTGTGATGCCACTGGAGAGCCCACTCTACGCAGGCAAGCAGAATCAGTGTGTAATCAGTTGCTGGAAAACCCCTTCACACACTGCCACAGGCAGGTCAGAAACTCAGTACAATAAGTGAAGTTACAAGAAGGGATGCACTAATCCGAACACTGTGGCACATTTCTAATCTTCAGGTTTTATAAAGCTTTGACCTGGTAATATTGCATTTAACCGATTCTGATTTCTCTTTAAGAATCATATGCACCAAATGACAGTGTTATATTCTAGCACCCTGACTGCATGCAGCTGGATTTTTACCAAAAACAGTCTTTTTATCAACTGGTCAATTGTTTTAGATCACTCCCCAAAAGAACCCCAAAACAGACATAAAAGTTTCAAATAAACTACATAGGACTCTGTAGTAAGTAGCCCCAATGTTGTTGTTGATCACTTAAAAAAATGCTTAGACATGTTTAATCTCAGTGTTTTTGAAGGGAATGTAAATCGTCACCTTAACTCTGGAACGTCTAAAAGGCTGCCTGCATAACCAAATCCTACATGTTCACTGTCAGAGTTTGAAAGTTTTGTCTACCTCCTGCTATAATTTGTTGAACATTTCTCTCCCTGTCTCTCACAGCCTTAATAAACTCCAGACATCTTTTTAAAATGCTGTAAAAAATTGTTTCCTCTGTGCTACCCCTGACTTAGTTTTTAACACTTCATTGATAATGAAAATATCTAAATTGGAGTCTTTTTGACCCAATACCAGCATCAACACCGAAGAGCTTTCTCAATGTGACCTTGTAAGTCAATCCGTATCTCTTGATCTTAGCAAATGTCCAAAGTTCATGCAACAACCTAAGCAAACTCATGTACCACAGGTCAACGGCAATCAATTTGTGGCCTGTTATCCAGGCTGAATCTTCATTGCCAAGTGTATTCTTGCTCTCTAGAGGTTTTACCTATATCTCTGTTCAAAAATAAATGTCCTACAGTGGATTGCCATTTGTGTGCTCTGGTAAGGTACCTACTTATTTGAAAATTCTGTCATCCTGCTTTTGAAAGAAGACAGTTTGGATCCTTCTCTTCTTAGCAGTTGTGGACACATCTCCAAGTTTCCATTTCCTGATAAGATCTTAGAGAAGGCTGTGGTCAACCAGTTAACTGCTGCTCTGGATCAGCACAGCATTCCTGGCCACTTTCAGTCAGGTTTTTGAAGATCTCATTCAACTGAAACAGCACTTCTGTCAGTATCATATGATATTTTTAATACAAAGTGACAATGGGACGTTGTTCTGTCCTGCTTATATTGAACCTTGCCTCCACTTTCAGTACAGCTGACCATCACATTCTGCTCGATAGGCTGAGGTTCTGGATTGGTGTATGAGGATCTTCTATGAAGTGGTTCTCTTCATACTTATTTGACAGATCGTTTTTGTAGCTACGTCTGATTACAGATCTCCCCCTTATCCAGTCCATTTTAGTGTACCCCAAGGTTCTGTTTTTGGGCCTCTGTTGTTATTGTATTCGCTCCCCCTTGGGCACATTCTGGCAAACTTTAAAGACATTTCTTATCACTGCAATGCAGATGATATGTAATTGTACACTTCTTTCACCCAAATGAAATGTTTAACCTTCACAGTTTGTTAAAAGTGCTTAGACTCTGCTTAGTCAGTGGATGGCTGACAGTTTTCTTAAATCAAATGAAGAAAAAACTTGACTAATTATCATTGCATCATACAATGCATGTATGGGATAAAGGAGACACTTGGACCTCTTGGTTCTCTGTCATGAACCTTGGCATAACCTTTGATTCTGTTTTTTACTTTTGATGCAACTGTCAAATTGAGAGATTGTTATAAAACTAAATCTGCTTGGGGTGATTTTGGGCTTAACTGTGTTTTATTCCAATTATAGGGGTTTACAGTTAAATTATATAAGGTGGTGTCTTTTTCCGTTTCAGGTTGACCCAGTAATTTACATAGACACCTGTAAGTACCTATATTGTAGCCTCCCACCCAAAGAGAGACAGGATGCAGTGTGTGACACCCTGGCCAGCTACACCCGAGAGTGTGCTCAGCGACACATCATCTTAATGTGGAGGACAGCAACACTATGTGGTAAATAAATATAGCATGTTGGTATAGAACTTGCAGAAGAAAGTTCTGAATGCTATCATCATCCACCTTTAAGTAATGCAAAAGCACCAGTTTGTTTATTTGACGATGTTTCCTCAACACGTTCATTGCCTTACCAGGTCGTGTCTGCCCCAGAGGACAGCTTTTTTCAGACTGTGTGTCCTCCTGTCCTCCGAGCTGTACTTCACCTCAGCCCCCAGGGCCTGCTGCAGCCATGGGTCAGTGCAGAGAGGAGTGTGTGGGGGGCTGTGAGTGTCCTCCTGGTCTCTACCTTCACCAAGGTCTCTGTTTGAAAAGAGAAGACTGTCCCTGTTTCCACCGCAGGCGTAGCTACCAGCCTGGGAACAGTATACAGATGAGATGCAACACCTGGTGGGTTTAAATACATGTACCCGCTCTACTTGTCCTACATCAGCCTCCCTAAAAGTCTTTTACATGTGTTTCTTTCTGATTCTCCATCATTGTATTGATATTTACCCCATTTACCAGTGTGTGCAGGGCAGGTAGGTGGGAATGCACAGATGAGAAATGTTCAGGCCAGTGCACTCTGATGGGGGCATTACAGGTGACCACGTTAGACAAAAAACGGTATGGGTTGCCTGGAGGAAACTGTCCTTTCCTTGTTGTGGAGGTAAGACACAACAGAAAGTGCACACAGTGACACGTGCTAAGAAGTGTGGGTGCTTGCTACTGTTGTTTATTCCATTTTTGTGCCCAGGACTTTGTTGACAGGAAGTTGACGGTGGAAGTCCGCTGTGGAGAGTGTACAGCAGGGGACCGGGGAGGGGTAGGAGAAATGGGCTGTTTAAAGGAGATGTCAGTGACAGCCCAGCACACAACAGTCACCATCACAGACACTGGTGAGCTGGCTAAAAAAAAATCTGACAATAACTGTAGTAAAACTGGACTTCAGGCAGCACAGAAAACTAATGCTCACATTGACTTTAACGAATAAGCAGAAAATCTGGCTTCTTGGAAATAAAATGCAAAGAAAAGGGCTGGGTAAAGACCTTTGGTCAGTACTGTTTGTTCACTGGATTAGCCTGCTAAAGGTAGCCACTGGTTAACTTTACTAAACGTGCCACAGCAGATTTTTATTTAGTCCCTATATAGAGATAGATTTCTGTCACATTTTAGGCCAATTCACTTTTTCTTTGTTAAGAATTACTTATTTTCACTCTCAAATGTAGCAATTTGTTTTACACAAATCAAGCTTTTTGTACACAGATTTGTTGTTGCTCCCACAAATATTCTCTGCTACTGTTTAAGTCCTGCTCCTCCTGATTAAAACTTCCACTGCACAAACCCTAACCTATAAAGCCGGCTCTCTTGGGCCTCTTCTCTCTGTAGGGTATGTGGGTACAGCCTTGTCTTCTAAGAGGGAAAACAAGTTACTCTGCTGCCAGATAGAAAACAATTATTGTAAAGTGTGTGAGAAATCTACATCAATACATTTGCCTACAGTTTGCTTCCAGTAAAGGCTGCACCTTACATAGGCCAGTTATTAGAGCCCAATGCACAGACCCAACCTCAATGGGGATAGAAGGCTTTGGGAGAGGTAGGGTACACCCTGGTCGACATTCCATAACTGGGAAACACAGAAACACACAGGAAAAACAACCATGCCCACACACTCACTCCCAAGGGCAATTTAGGGTAACCAATTAAGCTAAGATATTTTTGGACTGAGTAAGGAAGCCAGGGTACGTGGAGCAAACAAACATGAACTTGGAGAACATGCAAACCTCATGCAGAAAGAGCCCGGTCAGGAGTGAACTCTGGACCTTCTTGATGCAGGTAAACATTAATAACAACTGTACAGCCATACAGCCCACCCACATCATCAAACAACTTTTAATATCAGACAAAGATAAGCTGAGTAAATACAAAATGCTGTTTTCAAATTATGATTTCAATTACTAGGGCGTAGGCAATATGCAAACCAACTTGGCAATGTGTCAGAAATATAATGTTCAGTCATGAATTACATGTGATTTAATACATTTTTAGATTCCGTTTCATTGGCCACACCCAGCCCTAATTTCAGCCAGATCTATGGAATAAAGAAAACACTTGAATACAACCTGTCATAAAACATATCGTAGATCTGAAAAAGCAACACACCAAGCCTTGATTTAATCAGGAACAGATCAGAAACAAAGTTACCAACATTTATCATTCTGGAAGAGTCACAAAGACATTTATAAGTCATTTATAAGCCAATCATCGACTCATCTAGGAAAGTTAAAGTCAGTGTTCATGAGTCAACAATCAGAGAGAGAGTGGGCATAAATGGCATTCATGAGAGAATTCCAAGGCCAAAACCTCTGCAGAACACAAATCCTATCTGATATTTCCTAAAACAACATCATGACGATCTTCAAAACTTTTGGGAAATATGCTTTTTGACTGACGAGACAAAAGGAGAACTTTTTGGAAGGTATGCTTCTCATTATACCTGGTGTAAAACTAACACAGCATTAAGAAAAAAGACACTGTACAAACATTAAAGGATGGTGGTGGTAGTATAATTGTCTCTTTCTGCTTTGCTGATTCATGACCTGAATGTATTGCCATGATTGATGGAAGCATGCATTCTATTCTGTTGCATAAAATCCTGCATGAGGTTGTCAATCCATTAGTTTATAACCCTAAATTCAAGCTCACTTGAGGGTGGCAGCGGGATGAAAAACCAAAGCACAGCAACAAGTCTAAATCAATCCAATAAAAAAACAAAATACGTGTTTTAAAGTGGGCTAGTGAAAGTGTCAGATTTTATTGAAATGCTTTGGCATTAACTCAAAGATGACCTTCATGCTTGAAAATCCTCCATGTGACAGAATAAAAGCAATTGTGGAAAGAAGGATGGACCAAAATTATTCCACAGTGATTGACTGATTTAGAGTCTTTTATCATTGCTAGATGAAATCATCATTTGAAAACGCTGATGTATTTTTCAAGACTGTAATTGTCTTCAAAGTGATAAAAAGTTGTTGCCCTAGTAACTAAGATTAGTATTGTTCCTTTTAGGCACTGTGACTCTGAATGGCCAACGGGAGACACTGCCTGTGGTGACAGGAGACCTGGTGTTGCGTAAGGCCTCCTCTTCATTTATCTTCATCCAGACCTTTGGAGCTCAACTTCTTTGGTACTTAGATGGATCTTATGCCCTCATCAGCCTGCAGCCTGGTTTTGCCAATAAGGTGATCCTAAGACAACGTGTGGTTCTCTTGTTACACGTCCACTTCTAAGTAAACAAACTCCAGTATCACTATTTGCTTACCTAACTGCAGAAATGAACCATCTCAGATTGTAAAGGGAATGTGTTTTTTATTGATTATACACAGTCATTTCCATTCCTATGTTCCTTCACTAGTGGTTATTGGACGCATGTGTTGTGTTTAAGGTGCGTGGTCTGTGTGGAACGTTGACCTGGAGCCAGCATGATGACTTTACAACCCCGGAGGGAGATGTGGAGAACAACGTTTTATCCTTTGTAGATAAATTCTCAATTGAGCCCTGCACCTTGCCTGGAGGAGCTCCACCTGATCCCTGTTCCACATACACCCAGAGGAGAACCTATGCTGAAACAATGTGTGCTATCATGCATAGTCCTGTCTTTCAGGTCAGTATGTCTGAAGAGAGTTGTGTCTTCTTACGTCTCTCTGCTTAATCACACACGCCTCACACCTCTACCTTGCAGGTGTGTCATGATGTGGTGGACAGGGAGCCATATTTCCGTCTCTGCCTGTCAGAGGTGTGTGGCTGTGATCCACAGAGAGCATGTCACTGCACCGTCCTCACTGCCTACGCCCGGCACTGTGCTCAGGAGGGTGTCACGGTCCACTGGCGCAACCAAACATTCTGCCGTAAGGCACCCCCATCAATGAACACTTCTTTATTTTGGTTCATTTATCTGTCAGGACAGAAATATACACAACTGAGACTTTCAACTACTTTAATATGTTATGCACTTTTAAAGATCAGCTTTTAAAATATTTGTTTGCCTCCTATATTCACACAGCAATGTTAAAAGCTAATTTCTTCCTCCTCTCTCTCCCTTCCTACCCAGCGGTCCAGTGCACAGGGGGCCAGGTGTACCAGGAATGCGGTCGTGCTTGCGGTGGCTCCTGCTCAGACCTGAGACACGGCTGGAACTGCGATGATTTCACTTCTGAAACAGGTCAAGGCATGTGTGTTCCAGGTTGTCAGTGTCCATCAGGACTTGTGCAGGACCAGAAAGGCCAGTGTGTGCCCATCTCCTTGTGCCCTTGTATGGAAGGAGACAAGGTGTACCCAGCAGGAGCTGTGGTTCAGAACAGCTGTAACACCTGGTATGTAGAGAAGTTAAAAAATTACACAAATTTAGTCAAGTCAGATATTTCTTGCCTTTAAAATCTAAAATGCTAGGATGTTCAGACAAGTAGAATTTATCTAGTAACTTATTTTTCTAGGAAAATGACTGATACGTTGATACATGAGGGTGAAATCAGACTCATATGGTTAATTAGAGGATGATGAGCTGTAACTGGGTATAATGTAATGTGTAAAATCCCTCAGAATAAATTCATCTTTTATTGCCGTACAATATTCTCATAATGTAAAATTTACAAAAATCATATCAAAATATAGGAGAAAAGGTTTCACAAAAATTGTTTTAAATAAAATCACGAGTGGCACATCTGTTGGTGTCCCTAACAATCCCTTTTAAATAAATGTAAATTAAGCATCGTTTAACTTTACATGTAACTTCTTTTAAGCTCATCAGTTTCTTGGAATGTCTAAATAGCAAAGCATGACTTCCTGTTTCCCTGGGCTAGAAGTATGATGTGACACAGAAACACTTTTCCTCTCGCCAGAGTGGCCAATATGCTGGAAGAGGACCCATAAGGAGGTAAAGAAAAATATTCAAAGTTCACTGTAGAATGGGAGCAAAGAACAATATCTTGGGGTCACCAAGTCTCCATAACCATTAGATAATACCTATATACTCAGCAGTTCTTTTTTCGGTTCTACCTTCACAAACATGATGGTACAGGTTGCAGAGTTCGCTAAGCTCTACTTGGACTTCAGCTGAAATTATGAGCTTTGGTCCGATGATCCTCAGATTTAGTTTCTCAGCAACAAACACTCCAGGTGGGTTTGGCCCTAAACAAAGAATATCTTTCTGGAAAAGCACCTCCTGCTCGATGTTAAGTAAGGTCAAGGGTCTACTATGCTGTCGACCTGTTTCTCTTCAAATGACCAGGATATTTTTTGTAAAGATTTAAATGACCTCCCACCAGATAACTGAAGATCGTTTTTTTGGGTCTGTCAGAACGGTCATGATTTAATTAATAATTTATTAATTTAATTAAGGATAAATCAACAAAGAAATGATTCATCAGACACAATATCTTTAATACAGTGTCATCATAGTCCCCAGACCTACAGTCACATGAAAAAAATCAGGACACCCTACCATATCCTGGATGTTTTTAAACATGTTTGGTCATATGGATATTTAATATAGTTTTTAAAAATTCTGAAATAATAAAGAATTATATATAAAAATAAAACTGAAGAAAATATCATAAAAAGATTTATCTAAATTGTAATAAAAATGTTTTTTTCTGGTGAGGAATACATAGCTATATCCCACATTTATTTCCACCAAAAAAGCTAGAATCACACAGCTGAGCTGACATAAAGTAATTGATTTCCTTATAGATATAACTTTCGGTCTCAGTACATTTTCTATTTCTATTACTTTTCCTTAAGCACTTGCGACTTTAGCTCCAGCACATTCATTTGTGTTTCAATGGCACATTCTTTTGTTTGGTCCTTTATTTTTCTGGAGTGTGCCATTAAAGAAAAAACAATACCTTAATAATTCAAAAGTTTGAAAATTTCCACTGTAGTATTGCTCATTATCCTGTGTGGAGTGACTATGTGTGTAGGTTGTAAGGATGTAAAGCTTGCAGTATGTAAGATGGGTGGATGTTTAGTAGAGAGAAACTGTTCCATCCAGGTGAGAAAATGTTGCTGTAAGCAAGCTGGGGAACAAAATTTGAGTCTGCTCAAAATGATCCTAATATCAAATTGATGTAACTCTAGTTAAGTCACACTTACTTTAAATCTGATATTGGTATTATTTAGCACCACACTTAAATGTCCAACCATAAATGTTATTACATAAATGTAATAACACAATGACTTAAAATGTTTGCATCAGATTTTTCAGTATTATATTTATACAAAAAATTTTTGTTTATATTACACATTGGGGCAACTGTGGCTCCGTGGGAAGAGCAGGCGCCTTGCAGTCTGAAAGTTGCTGGGTTCAGTTCCAGCTTCCTCTTGTCACATGTTGATGTTGCCCTCGGCAAGGTACTTTACTCTACCAGTGTGTGCATTGATGTATGAATGTATGTGTTTTTTGGAGTGCGACTGGGTGACTGTAGCTCTACTTTAAAGACCTTTGAGTGGTGGGTATGACTGGAAATGAGGTATATAAATTCAGTGCATTTACCAGTTTGTAGCATGCACCATCAAAGCATGGTAGATGAACTAAATATGTCAAAGATATAGAAAGACACTAAACATGTTACTGCCTAATCTAGATGCATGGCTGATATTTAACTGCATATCATAAAGATAACGACTTTCCTTTTATGAGTGTATGCCTGCCACTTTCAACATTTGATGTTGATGATGAGCTGTCTACGATTGGAAGTTTAGCTGTTCAGAGTTACTAGATAGAAACATGAAATTAGAATGTGACAGTGGAAATATGTCTAAGACTTTTTATAACTAAATCTACCATTGTAGACTTAGATGATGTATGAAATCCCTTCTGCAGATTGAACAATGCATCACTGACCTTTAACCTCAAACAAATGTGTGGAAAAGAACAAAAAGAACTGTGCATAATCTCTAAAATTGCACCATCAGAGTACTGCAGGGTTTTAGTGAATATGAGGCAATGTTCTCTCTGAAGAGGAGGCCTTGTGATGAAAGAGGTCTGATGAAATCACTCTATGATCCTGCGCCCTGAAAGAGGATAGGTTGATTTCATCGCATTTCTTCACCACATCACAACACATTCAGTGTCCTCAACCTGTAGTCCAAAGACTGGAATGGAGCTAACTGATTACATGAGCACTTAAAGAAGTCTGTTCACTACGCTTTATGTGAAGTTGTCATTTTCTTTCTACTGCTATCGACCTGTCTGTTTAGCTGATTCACTCTACTGTGAAATTGCTAATTATTATACAGATATACATTTATTACCTTGAATGACAATTATTGGCAAAGTGTTTCCAATGAAATGATGGTCATAAAACCTCAGCACATTTCACTGATAAAAACATTTATGGGTACGTTGTAAACCTGCTTGTGCAAGGAGCGATTTACAGTTTGTCAAGGCCACATTTTCATAAAAGATCCTGATGTATTCTGGAAGAATCCGCCTCTACATGGATTCATTTTATTGCAGGTTATCATTCATCTGCAGGTTATTTGAAATGAATTTGTGCAAGTATCTTTTGTCTCACATGCAGTAATTACAGTTTTTGATAAGCCATTAAAGTTTCATAAACATCTAACACATTATTCACCCTTACTTCCCAGTGTGTGTGAGCAGGGAGTATTTAACTGCAGCCAGGAGCACTGTGAGGAAGTACAACAGTGCCCCCACTCGCTGGTCTACTCACCACGCTCCTGCCTTCTTACTTGCTCCAGTCTGGACCCTCTTGGCCATCAGCATGTGTCCAGAGTCTCACAATCAAGCTGCAGAGATCCATTGTCTGGTTGTGTCTGTCCTCAGGGAACTGTCTTACTAGTAGGTGAAGATTAAGTTTTAGCACTTACTAAAGGGGACAGAGATAAGCAGCTTCTCATATATTGCCTTGCAAAAGAATGGACTAGACATGCATCGTGCATAAAAAAATAAATAGGTGAATATCCTACTTCAGTAGCGGAAGAAAAGAAGTACACATATTAGAAACCAGATGTTTTTGCCAGGACATAAAACACATGTGCACATGGAAACGTGTGCATGTAAACACACGTGTAAACACATATGCATGTTCACATTGAAAATGTCAGTGACCTGCTTCGGTCGATTACAGGAACTCCGCATGTTGAACAGACACTTAGCTTCAGGAAGAACTCAGGCCAACATAGCACACAATCCTGAAATGAAATAAACTTTAAACTAACCTAATCCAAGAAAACACAATATACAAACCTACCAGATCTTCCCTACAAAGCCAGTTTGGCCAAAGATCTAAAATGCTACAAATGTATGAAAGGGCATTTAAGGCTTCACAAAGTGAAATGGCCCAAACACCCACAAGAGCAGCTTCACAGTCATTACATAGGGCACTGCTAATTGAATATTGGCTTGACACCTTGGAAACAGCACCCAATCGCAAAGGAGGAGGAGGATCCTAAAACATAAGACATTATTTCACCTAAAACAAAACATCCAAATTTGTAACAGTGGTTGAGTTAAAAAACAGGGAAATTTTCCATGCAGGTAGACTAGGTAGACTTGTGTGAAACCCACCACTAAAACCTGTCGTAGAACAGTTAAAACTCAGTTTGAGGCAAATTCTGATAAAGATGGTGTTGAAGTTAGCACAACAAAAAATGGAAATAAATAAAACACACATATATCTACTGATAGGATGACACTAAACATATGGCAGACAACAGTGTTGTTTTTTTCCAGTCAACACCAGTAATTATGGGTGATGTTCTGAGGTCTGTGCTTCTAATTCTGCATCTTTGCATATTTTAGGATGATCGCTGTGTTCTGCCGGAGGAGTGTCCATGTCATCATAATGGTCAACTTTATTACACCAATGACACCATCACTAAAGACTGTAACACATGGTAACTTCTACAGCTGCTGACTGGTATTTCCCTCCTTTAACTCCACTAAACAAATTGGTTTCATTTTTTTCCTGCAGTGTGTGTAAGGAACGACGCTGGCACTGCACACAGACCATCTGTGCCGGAGTGTGTGTTGCAACTGGTGATCCACACTATGTGACATTTGACGGCCGCTGCTACTCGTTTCTGGGTGACTGCCAGTATGTGCTGGCCCGGGAGAACAGCGGTTTGTTCAGCGTTACGGCAGAGAACGTGCCGTGTGGCAGCACTGGCGTCACGTGCACCAAGTCAGTCACCCTCAGCCTGGGAAACACTGTCATACATCTGCTGAGAGGTTGGAATCACATATGGTGTTATGGTGAAAAGTTCATGTTAAATGATTGCTAGATGGATATATCATACATCCACTGGTGATTCTTGTGTGAATGGAAAACAATAAAAGTAAAAAAGTTTGATTGTAAGAAGGAATGAAACGCAGTGCTGTCCTGCAAAAAGGATGTAAAGCTAGTCTGGCAACTTTCACCATTGGCTTCACATGCATAAAAGGAATATAGATCTTGTCTGGGGCACAACAAACAGATAAGTTACATTTTTTATGAGCCATGTATGCACCACCCTTTGTTATGCTGAGCTGGGTAGTGGCCCATATTACCATTTTGAAAAACCACCAGTGCAGACATCCCAGGATTGTCTCTGTGTTCATAAATTGGTAAAATGACCAATGAGAGAGTTGTTGTTTAATTTTAACCTTTAAACTTGAATTCAGGGATTTCCTGGAGAAACAAGTTCATAACCTTGAGAGATAGCTTTTTTTAATCACAATTAAAGTAATTTTAAAGGAAAATGATTTAGAGATTATGCCATTTTTTTCCAAGAAATGTTTTCTAAGAAGCAGGAAGGTAGATGGATGACTTAAACTGTCTCATCTGTGGCATTCAGGTAAAGCAGTCACAGTAAATGGAATGCCCGTTACACTACCTAAGTCCTACAGTGGCAGTGGTTTGACTTTGGAGAGAGTCGGCATATTTGTTGCACTCTCTTCCCGACTAGGAATCACCTTGCTTTGGGATGGAGGTAAGGTAGCTTTTTTTTTCTCACATCTACCAGGCAAAATGTCCAATATAGTGTTTTTACAGAGTTTGCTTCTGAAGCAGGTTTTTTTTTTTACCTCATCCTATGTTTTTACTAGGTATGCGTGTGTATGTGCGCTTGGCGCCCCACCTGCAGGGTCAGGTTGGAGGCCTGTGTGGTAATTTTGATGGAGACACAGAGAATGACTTCAAAACACGTCAAGGAATCGTGGAGTCTACACCTGACCTATTTGGAAATTCTTGGAAGGTTAGTCCTTCTTGCCCTGATGTGGAAAACCAGGACCTCAGAGATCCCTGTGCTGTAAGTTCAGCATGGACACGCATGTATTCATTCACATAGTGCCAAAAATCATTGCTGATTATCAGTGTGCTCATAACTTTGCCTTTTCAGTTGAACCCCCACAGAATGACATGGGCCAGGAAAAGATGTGCTGTGTTGACTCAGGAGCTGTTTTCACGGTGCCACACCGAGGTGTCCTTTCAGCAATATTATGACTGGTGTGTCTTTGATGCTTGTGGGTAAGTGACACCACTAATGACAGCATTGTTTTTTTAGATCTTACCAGGTTTAACAAGGGGCTGCTTGCTGGAACAGTTAGGAGCACTGTCATGTGACAGCAAAAGGTCCTGGGTTTAAATTCCAACCTGGGGCCTTTATGGAGGTAAAATTGTCTCAATATTATTCAATCAAACAAAAAACTAATCTCAATCAAAAAAATAAATTGTGGTCAAAACTTTTGGAATATTCAATCAAAAAAAACTAATCTCAATCAAAGAATATTAAGTTATGATCAAAACTTTCAGAGTTGTAACGATTTTTTTTTTTATGGAATATTTTATTTTGGGGAGAAAAAAAATAGTTTGAAAAAACTTTTTTTGATTAAAATGACTCATTTTTTCTCATGAAGAGAAAAAAAGTTATTTGCAAAACATAAACTTTTATTTGCGCATGTCAAAAATCTTTGGTTACGACTCTCCCTCTTTTGGTTTTAATGCCTTCTGTTTTTGGTTGAACTCAAAGAATTTTGAGTGCTGGAAACATGAACATCCTTGGCGGGGCCTAAAGACGAACGATGTAAGACGTTTCCCTAAAGATTTTTGACATGCGCAAATAAAAGTTTATGTTTTGCAAATAACTTTTTTCTTATCGTGAGAAAAAAATGAGTCATTTTAATCAAAAAAAGTTTTTTCAAACTATTTTTTTCTCCCCAAAATTACATATTCCATTAAAAAAATCGTTACAACTCTGAAAGTTTTGATCACAATTTAATATTTTTTGATTGAGATTAGTTTTTTTTGATTGAATATTCCAAAAGTTTTGACCACAATTTATTTTTCGATTGAAATTAGTTTTTTTTTGATTGAGATTAGTTTTTTGTTTGATTGAATAATATTGAGACAAATTTACCTCCATAGGCCTTTCTGAATGGAGCACGACAGCTAGGTTAATTAGTTCCTCTACATTGCCATTAAGTGTGAGTGTGTGCATGCACTGTTGTTTGTCCTGTTTGTCAGAATACAGGGCTGTAGTGGACAAAATTGCAAAGGAAAAGACTGAACAATCTCCTACACCCTCTGTACAATGTATTGGCCAACCACAGGGGCACATTCAGCATATGACTGATTCTTCCCGGCTACACTACTGCAGGCCAGAGGGATTCATTCTTTACTTTGGCCATCAAACTGTACCTTCCTTTGACCTCAACCATAGCAGACTGTCTTTTGCACCATTACAATTTAGTTGCACAAAACTGTTCATCCTATAGTAAAGTTATTATTTTGTTATTCTGCTTGAATCACCTTAATTGTTTCTCTTATTTATTCCAATTTCTTCTGAATGCACATTAAAAGGTATTATATATTTTCTAACTTAGTGATGTCTCTTTTGACTGATTGACCATTGCTTCTCAATTTCCCTCAGCTATCTGATGATTTCTGTTTCTTCAGAACAACAGGTGGCTCAGCTCAGATGTGAATTTTGACTCAGTTCTAATAAACATCATCCACAGCGGTAGGGAGTCAGCCACTGAGGAGATTGAGGGAGGGGGGTGGGCGGACCTCACTGATGCTGGACCATCTGTGTTTGGGTTCTGCAAACCTTACTATCTTTTTGACCTAACACTGTAATACTGCAAAATAATCACATTTTCATACACTGTCCAAGTGATTTTGGTTTGTGTTGATGACTGTAAGGGCACGTAGAAACCATCAGTTAAAACTCTCTTCTAGAATTTGATAAAAATAATAAATAACTCACCTGTCAACAGCTTCTACTGCCAAATAATTAACTGCTGATGTGCATTCTTAAGAGAAAGGATTGTCTTGATAAACTTTCGGGTTCATCTTGTTTTGTTATACATATGGTTTGATGTTTTTCTTATAAAGCTGGGCTCTGCCAAAAAAGATTTGGCCATCTGTTTTATTTGTTCTGCGGGTGTGTTCAGCTGTGATTCCGGTGGGGACTGTGAGTGTCTTTGCACAGCTATCGCTTCGTATGCTGAGGAGTGCAACCGGAGAGGAATTTACATCCGCTGGAGGTCCCAGGAACTCTGTCGTAGGTCACATTCACAAACACTTCAACATACATTAGAGCGGATATCAAAAGTCTACACAGCCCTGATAAAATAGCAGTTTTTGGCGATGTGAAAATACGGGAGCATGATATATCATTCCAAAACTTTTTCCACCTTTGGTGTGACATAAATTCTAATCCCACCCCACAGATTTCTATCAGACTCTCTTCTGAAATCGGACTAGGGCTTAGAAACTTTCATTTTCCTCTCGTACAGCCATTTCCTTGTGATTTTGACATAGACTTGGAGTGATTGTAAAAAAATATAATCCATCCTCATCCTCACCTTTCAAGCAAACATCTGAAGGTCCTGAATAAATATATATTTTCGGAACGAAACATGATTTCATCCAACTGGACAAAAACTAGTTCCAGCAGCAGAAAAGAAATCCCTGAGCATGATGCTACCAGCACCATATTACACTGTGGAGTTTTTTTTATGGGATGTGCAGTTGCTGTTGTTCCAAACATGCTCAAATTTGGTTTTAATTAAAACACAGAACATTTTTCAATAAGGTTTTGGTGGATTTTAGTTTGACCTGGAAATGGAAAACTGTATTTCAGCTCTACTTGTCCTGTACTGGTAGAGAGCAGGACCGAAATGCAGGGAAGAGGCAGGAAGATGAAAATAAACAATTTTATTTGAAAAAAGGAAATTCAAAAACTTAGAAAAACTCGGCTCCAGGGAGAGAATCCAAATAATGCATCACAAGATGAACACAAGGAAACAGGCTGGGAGGAATAACTGGAAGATCTGACTGAGAAATACTTAAGGAGAGTTGATTAGTGAACAAAGAGCAAGTGGTTGAGTAGAGACAGGGTGCAGCTGTGAGGTAAGGCAAGTTACAAGTTGAACTGGGGAAATGGGAGAAATAACTGATATAACACACAGGGAACACGGGAGCAGAATATAAATGCATGTGAAATACCAAAATAAAGCAAAATACAAATCCAAAATCTCAAAGATCATGACACTACTCCTTTTCTCAGACATATAGAGAATTCAGCAGATTGACTTTGAAATTAAGAAGACTAAGTGCTGAAACTCAGTCCCAAGGTGTTCCAACAAACCATGAGTGTAAGGGAATCCACACTTAGGCAAACAGATTATAGCAGCTTTCTTTATTATTATTATTAATTTTATTATTATTTAACATTTTTTCTCACTAATAGTGTTTTCCCCTACTTGAATCCTACATCATAAAGTCACATTAAAGTTGGAAAAAAGTTTGAAATGATTTATAATGGTCTAATTTTTTTACTTCACAAGAAGCTGTCAATTTGATGGGGGTTGTACACTTTTTATACCCACTGATGTACCTCTCTTTGAATAATTTGCTTCTGTTCCTTGCAGCTCTTCAGTGTGATAAAGGACTGGTCTACGATCCGTGCGGCCCAGCTTGCACTCTGTCGTGCCCGAGTGTTCAGCAGAGTCCATACTCTCATTGTGGAGTGCTTTCTTGTGTGGAGGGCTGCTTCTGCCCTGCTGGCACAGTCAGACAGGGTAAAAAAATGATATGCTACAAAAGGTGTAATTCTTTACAGTGGGCCCATTCATCAGCTATGGATAGTTGATGTTATTTGCAACAATTTGGTTAAAAACATAAACCAGAAGCCATGTTGAAGATTGGAACTAAATGTGGTTGATGCATTGGTAGTTAAACTAATAAAGAAAATACAGAGCCTTTTCATTATTAACCTTGTCCTGCCCTCACTGTAACATCAAATCTATGAAAATATGTAAAATGACCCAAGAGAATCTTTAGATTTTCTTTAGATAAGGCTTGAAAAACGTTGAACATTTTAGAACAATATATGCTTTGGATTATTTTACTTCACAGGTGACAGCTGCATACTATCCACACAGTGTCCATGCGAATGGGAAGGCTCCATGTTTCCACCTGGAAGTACCATCACTAAACACTGTCAGAACTGGTCTGTCAATCTAAAACCAGTTAAAAAACTTTGTTTTAATGGTGGAAAAACCTTGGGCAGAAACCTGAAACCTGTTGTTTTTTTATCCAGTTCTTGTGAAGAGGGTATATGGCACTGTGAGGGTTTGTCTTGCCCTCCTCCCCCACCTCCTTGCCTCGAATCTGAGTTTTCCTGTGCCAGTGGACGCTGCATTTCCTCTCAGTGGGTGTGTGACAACGATGATGACTGTGGAGATGGTTCAGATGAGATCTGCCCATCCACCTGCTCTCCAGACCAGTTCCGATGTGCAAGCAACCCAAGGTGATTCCAGATTAACTTTTCTTTATGAAGTAACTTTTTATATGGGAAAAAAAAAATCCAGTAACGGATTGTCAGTTATTTGACGCTGCAATTTTTATTCCATTAAACAACTTTTTCTAAGACATATGGATTAACAGGTGCCGTTAGTTTTTTACCTCATGTACTTGTATAGCACTTTATTATGTCCCCAGAGAGCCCAAAGAGCTTTAAACTACATTCAGTCATTCACCCATTCATCCACCCATTTACAGTGGTAAACTGTTGCCCCCTTCACAGCAAATTAATGCTGGCATGACTTCAGTCAGCTTTAACAGTCAGTCTTTCTGCAGGACTAAACCTCTTAAATGAATAACCCCAACCTTGCAGTGGACCATGTTTGAACCTGGCTCTGCGTTGTGATGGCCACCCAGACTGTGCTGACCTATCAGATGAGGAGTTCTGTGGACCTGCCACCCCTGTGCCCATGTGTCCTCCTGGAGAGTTTCAGTGTGCCAACGGAAGGTGTCTGCCAGCCAGCCATGTGTGTGATGGGCAGCTGGACTGTGGCTTTGCTGATGAGTCTGATGAGGAAGGTAAACTCGCATAGAGACTTTGATGTTTGTTGGTAGATAAAGAAACTGCATTATACATTTATCCAAAGTTTTTAATTTTTGGCAGGCATTGTGTCCTGTGATGTTATTTTTTCCTGTTTGCTAGTGTATTTTTATTAACTGCTCTTCTATTTTTATTGTGCTGTAATCTGTACCCCACCTGGCCAGACTGTGGTGTGGTATGTGATGAAGGGGAGTTCCTGTGTCCAGGCGGACGCTGCATCCTCTACATCCACCGCTGTGATGGCCATGATGACTGTGGAGACCTCAGTGATGAAAGGGGGTAAGTTTTCATCTTATTCTAGGTTAAAAGTTTTAAAACACAAAATTTTGAATATCTAAGTGAAAGTTTTTTCTTACTGTGTCGAAAATGGGGTTAATTGTATAGCTTTGCATAGTTTCTCTGCTTGGGCTTAGAACTAGAGTAAATCGATGCCAGTGGTCCTAATATTTAAAACAAGTAGTTGTTGGAGATTGTGTTTTTTAAGACTTACTGAAAAATGTCTTGACACTATGTATTGTAAGCTTAACTCTCTGATTTGTAGGTGTGTGTGCTCACCAGGAGAGTTTCAGTGTCCAGGCGATCAGTGTGTCCCTGCAGACAGACTCTGTGATGGACACAGAGACTGCTCTTCAGGAACAGATGAAGCTGTCTGCCCGAGGAAAGGTGAACACTAGAGGTGTAATGATACATCCAGCTGTAACACAAGACAATGTCAACTCTGGGTGCATGGGAATGAGACAACACAAGATCTTTGCAAAAAGAACTGTAATGAGTGTAGAATAATTCAGTCAACGTTTGACTAGTTCATATATTGCAGTTTTTAACTTCTAATTCTAAAGGGCAACCAACACTGTGAATGCCATGATTCGCCTTATCAAATGACACATGTCCACTGGCACCTTTAAAACAATTTAATGAAGTGCTAAAACATTAGGAAAAAAAATCCTGCTGGTTAAAATGTATTGTTTCTATGGCACGTTCATGAAGGCAAAACAAATAAGGCTCACAGGAAGTATGTTTTGTAGGTAAAAGACAATGTTTCATTTAGTTTAATATTTTTAAAGTTAGAAATTATCCTCAATGAGTTCTGGCTTATTTCAAAAGCTTGTTGAGTTCTAACTTAGCATAAAAAATATTCACTTTAAAGAGCATTATTTGACATGCAAAGTATGCATCTAAATAAAATAATTCTGATCATAACCTCGTACTCAACAGCCTAGGTGAGTAGAGTTATATAGCTGCACAATATGTTTCTGTGCGTCTCTAATGATACACGTATCGTAGTTTAATGACTTAAAATCTTTCAAGAGTTATGTAAAGATTTTTTCAATGAAACCTTTGTTTGTCCAGTTTGTGGGTCCTATGAGTTCACCTGTACCAGCAGAGGGCAGTGTGTGCCTCAGGCATGGCGCTGTGATGGGGAAACCGACTGTATGGATGGCAGTGATGAGCAGCATTGTGCTGCTCCCTGTGGACCAGGCCAAGTGCTTTGCCTCAGTGGGGAGCAGTGTGTGGATTACCAACAACTCTGTGATGGCACCCCACACTGCAGAGATGCATCTGATGAGAGCATCAACACCTGTGGTGACGTTTTATTAATACTAATGCGAGAATATTGGCTCTATAGAGGAAATAGTATAGTTTAGATTTTAATGTGACATTAATCATTTAGCTTTAGTGGAAACTGACCATCTGTTTTCCAGGCTCTGCTCAGATACCATCCTGTCCAGGCAGTTTCCCATGTGACAAGCGCACCTGTGTGAACATGTCACAAGTCTGCAATGGCATCCCAGACTGTCCACACGGCGATGATGAGTTGGTGTGTGGTGAGTTCCCATAAGATTATGAAGAGAGGAGGGTAAGAGTGTGTTAGAGTTAGAAAGGTGATAAACACAGACAAGTGTAAAATAAGACACAAGGTGAACCAAGTAAGTTTGACTTGCCAGGGTGAGACAGTCCTCTGCCAGAACAGCGACTTCCTTCTCACAAAGGAAAAATCCTTGCACCAGCCTTTTATTTACAACTCACATTCCTACAAGCAAAAAGCGGGAATTGGTTCAGCCAATTCTTACAGAGATTTCAACCTGAAAGTGTATTCATTCCCATATATGGTATGAGCTTGTCATGTCCAGGGAGTGATCCACTCCAGACCTCATTCCTTAACCTTCCACAAACACTTTTTCACACTAAAAAAGCAATTATAGGAATCATCTTAACTATAGTAGAACTTCAGACATAAACATGATTTAAACTAAACAGTGATAACTTTCTATACATTCATATACATTTCTATACATACAAAATATAAATTTTTCCAACAGAGTTAAAAATGAAGATTGGAAATTATTGAAGTAAATACAGTGCCTTGCAAAAGTATTTATATAATTAATAATCAGCACAAATACTTCTCCATATTTTCTTAGATTACAACCAAAAATGTCACTGTATTTTACTGAGATTTTAGGTGATCGCTGACTCAAAGTAGTGCGTAATCATTTAGTTGGATTGGCGACCTGTCCAGGGTGTACCCTGCCTCTCGCCCATAGACTGCTGGAGATACGCACCAGCTCCCTCGTGACCCACTATGGTATCAGCGGTATAGAAGATGAATGAATGAATGAAAAAGTTTACATGGTTTAAAACAAAAAAGACAATAAAAATGGGAAAATTTTACTCTAATCACAGCCACAAGTGTTTGGGGTTATGCCTCTACCACCTTTACACATCATGGACCTGAAGTTTTTACTCATTCATCTTTACAAAATTTGGCCACAGCATCAGTCACAGATTCTTAATTTATTTCTAAGCTTAGGTTGCCATGTCTAACAAATACCTTGATCTAAACCATTTTCTTGTAGCCCTGGCTGCATGGTTCGGGTAAGGTGAACTGATTCTTAAGTCTTTTACTGCCTCTAACAACTTTTCTGCCTGGATTAACTATTGCTGGTTCTATTCTATGCATTTCAGCTACTTCCATCTTCAAATCAACTCTGACAAACTTCCATGTGGCTGCAAAAACTGAACATACCCACTAGAGCCAGTTGGCCCTCTACGAAATATAGGCAAATGATAAAGCTGCTGTGGCCTCAAGGGTGCACCATGATGAAGTTTCAATGAATGCCAGAAAGTTATGTCTGGTCTCATCTGACCAGAGCATCTTGTTGCATATGTTTGGTGTTACCCCTATGGATTTTAGTAAAGTACAGGACTTTTTATAGCATCCTTTCTACAATGGCTTTCTTCTTGCCAATCTTCCATAAAGACCAGATCTGTGGAGTGCATAACTCCACAGCTACTCCACACCTCCATAGTTACCACTGACATCTTGGCTGCTTCTTTGATTACTGTTCTCCTTGTCCAGCTTGAAAATTTCAGTGGACAGCCATCAATTGGTAGGTTTGAGGTGTTCCATCCTCCATTTTCAGATGACTGTTCAATACATCATCTGAAAATGGAAAGAGTACATTTTGAGTATTATTCTATAAAATATAATCCATTACATTAAAGGGACATATAATGTTGTTTACCCTTTAAATATGTTTTGTGTACCTGGGGTCTGTAGGAGTGCAGAGAAGTGGAATTTAGTCTCTTCAGGTGCTGCGTAGATTAAAAAAAAAAAAACGTGACAGATGATAGGTAAAACTGAACGGACTGAAAAATATGACCCAAACAGAATATAAGGAGAAACTACATTAAACTTTTCTGCAGAACAGCTGGATTTATGGATCACATTGCACCCAGGTGAACTCTAAATACTAATTCTGGGACTTCTGAAGGCAATTGGTTGGACTGGATTTTATTTAGGGTTATATGAATAAAAGGGGCTGTCTTGTAAACCACACGTTGGAGATTTGTATCGTAAAATATTTTGTAAACCATCTATTCTTTTTGTTTTAATTCCTAATTATGCACTTTATGTTGGTTTGTAAAATCCCAAGAAAATACACTGATGTTTGTTGCAATGTGATACAATATGAAAAAGTTCAAGAGTTTGAAAAATATTATACAAATTAATAAAATCCTCCTTGAAGCGCAGGTGTCAGCATGATTGAAGCAGTTTATTAAAAACACATTATTTGACAAAGGAGACACTAAAGAGGAAGAAATGTGATAGCTTTGAATCCTCTATTAAAACGCCTGTTTGTTAAAAAATTCAACATGTTCCTATTTCCAGATAAAACAATTTCACCAGCGCCCCCTGGCAGTCGAAACATCTCTACGCCCTGCTCTGAGTTCACCTGTATGGATGGAACCTGTTTACCATTTAACAATGTGGGTAATCAAGCACAACCACACAAACTTAATTGGTTTATAGTTGGTGTTTTGAAAGTCAGAATGTGTACTTCTAAATGTATATGGTTAAATTAAATAAGTGCTTCAATTATAAGAAAAAATATTTTTTGGATTATGTCAATAAGAAATTCTTGAAAGCATCTTAATGATGTTTGACCCTGTTCGCCCTTTTTTATCAGGTGTGTAATGGTGTAGTAGACTGTCCTGACTCCTCATTAACACCATCTGGAGAACCCACAGATGAGCACGGGTGTAGAACTTGGAGCTCCTGGGGCTCCTGGAGTCCGTGCAGCACCTCCTGTGGAACAGGTACCATGAGTCGGCATAGATCCTGCCCTGCAGGTGACCCACTTCATCACTGTCTGGGCCAACACATCCAGAAGCAGCAGTGTTTCAACACAACCTGCCCTGGTAAACAGGAGAATAAATAACATTTAAATGTTTGTCTTTAACTACATAGAAATGTTAGAGAGATCTTCATTATTACAACCTGACTGTTTTTCTTCTACTCAGTGGATGGTCGTTGGTTGCCATGGTCAAGCTGGTCCAACTGTTCCAGTGGTTGTGGTGGAGTGAAGGTGAGGCACAGAAACTGCATTCCTCCCCGCTATGGAGGTCAACATTGTTCCCAACTTCCTGGACCATCTAACCTCTCCATGGAAATCAGTAAGCACTGTTTGTTTTGGTGTTGCACAGGGTTCAGGACAAGTACCAGTTAAGTTCGCTGTATAGACGCTACTTTAAGGACTTATATGCATAAATTATGATGTACACGATCACTTTTATGCTGATGAAATCCCTTTAATTTATTCATGACATTTGAAGGTATATACAGTGAATACAAAACATTTTGGATTTTGTAGAAAGTTTCCAGGACCAGCTTTGCAACAAAGAACACTTGGCACTTAGTGTTTGGGTGGCTTTTTTCCCTCATGTATTTTACCTCAACTGTATTTGTTAAAATGTGCTCATTGTCCTCTCTATTACTTTCTAGTAGTAGTTCTTTTGTTTTTATGCCTTTTTAATCCTTTTTGTCCCATTATTGTTTTTTTTACCCAAATCTTTGCCCAATAAAACTCTTTTAAGTGTAGCATCTTCAGTAACAAATGAAAAAGCTTTAAATGGTACGGATGGAGCCCAAATTTAAACGTCTCAAAGTATTTATGTGATTCATTCAGTCAACAGGAGGAAATTAATAGGAATGTTGCCTGAAATGAGGCTGTAGCTTGAAGATTTAACCAACCTGCACCCTATTCACAGTTTTAAAAGCACACTGTGGCAAGACAAGTGTGTTTTTGATTCATCACAATACTAAAATTTGTGGCAAAACTGTAATTCAAAACTCCAAATTTTCGGCAGCATTCAGGTAGACATTTCAGTTTCTGCTCTGGTTCTGAACTCAACATGTCGTTTGAAATGTGACTTCAAGCTAATGCTACAAAAGTGGTGGTTGGAAGGAAAGTTAAAAAGCTCATATACAATCAGACAGCAGCTGAAATCAAGTACTCTCATTTATTTGGCTCAGACACAGGAAAACCCGGTCACAGCTGGAGCTAATAGTCAAAGGCTAGCTAGCAGAGAGTAGCTACTGATTTAACATGACCTGTCGTCACCAGCGAGTGTTTTCCACTGACAGAGGACACAAAAAAGTAAAGATTGGTGTAAAAGAAAGCATTTTCATTCCAGGTAAACCTTATGTTTACGTTTGGTAAAGTCTGTAGGAGTGGAGCTGTTGCTAACCCCCTGCCTACCCTCATATTGTATTCAACTAAATGAAAAACTACTTTAACAATGCTACAGATAATGAGATCATAGCACTAATTTACCTGTTTAATTTTTTTTGTTCTCCAGAACCATGTCCTGATGATGGTTGTACCAATACCAGCTGTCCCCCTGGCCTAGTGAGACACAAATGTGCTCCATGTCCTGTCTCCTGTGCTCAGATCAGCAGTGGGTCAACCTGTGACTCCGCAACACCCTGCTTCTCTGGTCAGTCATGACTTTACAATGCAGCGAGAGTTTAGATTAGGATTCCTTTCAAAGTAACTATTTGGAAACTGTCACCATTAATCCTCAGATTCTTGTGACGTACATTTTTCTCTTGAGTTCAGGTTGCTGGTGCCCCGAAGGCCAAGTGATGAGCCATACACAACAGTGTGTGTTACCTGGAGAGTGCGGGTGTCAGGTGGCTGGTGTTGGATACTGGCCAGGTCAGCAAATAAAAATGGACTGTGACCTTTGTGTTTGTGAGCTGGGAAGACCTCAGAGGTGTCAACCCAACCGAGACTGCTCAGGTGGGACACACAGACTGCATTGTAGTAAACACATACTGTTCTGCTGCATGAACAGTCCCACACATCTATCTTTGACCTCCTTCAGTGCACTGTGGCTGGTCATCATGGTCAGAGTGGGGAGAGTGTTTGGGACCCTGCGGTGTCCAAAGTGTCCAGTGGTCATTCCGCAGCCCGAATAATCCCACCAAGCATGGAGATGGAAGGGTGTGCAGAGGGATTTACAGAAAGGCTCGCAGGTAAGAATCATGTTGTGTTGATTTAAATTCCTACTATTTTACCTTTCAGTGTCTGTTCTTTTAAATCAGATTACAGATAATCCTTTGCTTCCTGTTTGTTTGAATAATTAATATAAATCGGAGCCATCACCAGTTAATTCAATTCAATTTAATTCAGTTTTATTTATATAGCGCCAATTCACAACACATGTTGTCTCAATGCACTTCACAAAAGTCAGGTACATACATTACAATTAGTCCTAACCATTGAACAGTGCAGTCAGATTCAGTTATTTATTCAAATTGGATAAAAAGTTTTTCTGTCTAAGGAAACCCAGCAGATTGCATCCAGTCAGTGACTTGCAGCATTCACTCCTCCTGGATGAGCATGTAGAGACAGTGGACAGTCACTGGCGTTGACTTTGCGGCAATCCCTCATACTGAGCATGCATGTAGCAACAGAGGAGAGGAAAAACTCCCTTTTAACAGGAAGAAACCTCTAGCAGAACCAGGCTCAGTGTGAGCGGCCATCTGCCACGACCGACTGGGGGTTTCAGAGAACGGAGCAGAGACACAAAGAGAACAAAGAAGCACTGATCCAGGAGTACATTCTATGGGAAGGAAAAGTAAATGTTAATGGATGTAGCTCCTTTAGTCGTTTCACCTAGAAAGAAAGAACAGATAAACTCTGAGCCAGTTTTCAAGTTTTGAGTATGAAAGAGAGCACATATAGTTAGTCACAGTAAATGATCGGTCAGTAGCTATGCCTAGGAGAAAAATAGGGTTAAACAATGAAAGACCGGGCCAAGTGGATCATCGGTAGAGGGTGAGAATTAAGTTGTTGCCAGCAGAAGCTTGGACGATTCCCCTCTCCAGAAAGGTGTCACAGGTAGACACAGAGTCAGGCCAGGTGTAGCTTCTAGGAAGAGAAAAGAGAGAGAACAAAGTTAAAAGCTGAAATAACACCAAATAATGCAAAATTGGCGAGTAGTGTGAGAATGTAGCGAAGAGGGTGAAAGTAGCCATTATGTCCTCCAGGAGCCTAAGCCTATAGAAGCATAACTACACAGAAAGTTTCAGTTCAGATTATTTAGTGGAACGGCGCTTATTTTCAACAATGTTGTTTCAAGGCACCCCACAAAGGGTCCCACTGATGGTCATTTTTATACTAAAAACCACAAGGATCGGGATACCTCTCTCTGTCAGACTGATTATAACCACTGGAAAAGAGAGGGGGTCATACAGGTAGCAGAAATGGAGTGTTTGCACCTCAACCATAACTGAGCCGGTTTAGGCCAAACTGACTTCCCCTTACTCCATCCAACATGGAGGGAGGAAGGCTCCCTCTCTGATAAACTAAGCCACTCTAACTATAAGCTTCATCAAAAAGGAAAGTTTTAAGCCTAGCCTTAAAAGTAGACAGGGTGTCCGCCTCACAGACCAAAACCGGGAGCTGGTTCCACAGGAGAGGAGCCTGATAACTAAAGGATCTGCCTCCCATTCTACTTCTAGAGACTTTAGGAACCACCAGTAAACCTGCAGTCTGAGAACGAAGTGCCCTGTTAGGAATGTATGGAACAATCAGATCTCTGATGTACGATGGAGGTAGATCATTAAGGGCTTTATATGTGAGAAGGAGAATTTTAAATTCTATTCTGGATTTAACAGGGAGCCAATGAAGGGAAGCTAAAGTAGGGGAAATATGATCTCTCTTTTTAATTTTCATCAGAACTCTTGCTGCAGCATTTTGAATCAGCTGAAGGCTTTTAACTGCATTTTGTGGACATCCTGATAGTAAAGAATTACAATAGTCCAGCCTTGAAGTAACAAATACATGGACTAGTTTTTCAGAATCAATCCTGGACAGGATATTTCTAATTTTGGCAACGTTCCTGAGATGAAAGAAGGAAATCCTAAAAACCTTTTTAATATGGGATTTAAATGACATGTCCTGGTCAAAAATAACACCAAGGTTTTTTACTTTATTGCCGGAGGTCAATTTAATGCCATCCAGGTTAAGTGATTGACTAAGCAGTTTCTTTTTTAAAGACTCCGGTCCAAAGACAACAACTTCTGTCTTGTCTGAATTTAGAAGCAAAAAATTTAAAGTCATCCAAGTTTTTATATCTTCAAAAAATGCTTGTAGTCTATCTAACTGGTTGGGTACATCAGTATTTATGAATAAGTAAAGCTGTTAGATTACAACAAATAAAGTTAAGTGAAAACAATCTGTTCTTGGAGATCACCTTGACTGAATGACACCTCTGCAGGCTATTTCTTATCATCCAACTGGGCATTAATCTGTTGCCATGACCACACTTTCCATACTTGTGTGTGTCTGGGTGCAGGTGTCAGACAGACTCCTGTGATCAGTGTCACTATCAGAGTCGGCTCCACGCAGTTGGAGAAAGATGGAGGGCAAAACCCTGCCAGTTATGCCACTGTCTTCCCAACCTCACAGTGCAGTGCGCCCCCTACTGTCCATATGCAGTCACTGGATGCCCTATGGTAAGAGGATGTGTGAAAGAGCTAAACAGTGCAAAGAACTGGGCTAAAGATTTTAATCCTAAACAACATTGTAACCGGAACATAACAGCATTAGCTCAGCATTAGTATGTATACCTGTCTTTTCATGCAGAAATTCACTTAAATGTTCTTTAGTGTAAAAACTATTAGCAGTTTTTTTTTCCTTTTTTCCCTTGTTTTACTAAACTTTCATGGATCCGAGTCACTGACACAGTAATACCGGGATATTTCTCTCTACTGAAGATAACCCCAAAAGTGCTACAACCAGTTATTATTTTTCTCATAAGGCCAGTTAATTAGTTTTTTTTCCATTAATAAATGAAACTATCATTTGAAAACAGCAATTTGTATTTACTCTTATATTTGATATTAACGTTTTATCATCACATTTAAATTTGACCAAAAAGAAAACAAAAACTCAAGAAATCTGTAAAGGGGGAAATACTTTTTCACAGCATTGCATATAGCTGTGTACAACTGAGTTCTATCTTTTTTGTTTTTTAGGGGCTAAGCCTCATCCCTGGGGAGGGAAACAGGTGCTGTTACTGCCAAGGTAATTCATCGAAATATATATATATTTTTGCTTTTACATTGATGAATAGCTCTTCCATTTAATATAGCTTATGGATATTTTTTTAAGTTCTACATAATTCACTGTCTCTTTTCATTAATTTCTGTACAGTTTATTTACGGCGCTTAAATAAGTATTTACCACATCAAGGTTTTTCTCAGTTCTAATGTGATCACTGACATAAAACTCACACCCAATATTGGCAACAACGCAAGAAATCGGCTGGAACAAAGGAATTAAAGCAAATGACCAAAAATGATACCACGCGCAAATCTAATATACTAACTAGGTGCAACAAGGATTGTGTTTGTCAGATGAGCAGAACAGCAGGCGCATTCCATTTAGCACGCTTGCCTTTAATGAATATGCAGAGCATATGCTGATTATCCGAACATGCAAAATACTGGGAGGATTATGTGTAAATGTAATAAGTTACCACCCAGAATATGATTTATCAAACCTGAAACAGATTATGGGTGCAGTTTCTGTGTCTATATTTAGCACGTTTGAAAGACAGAGGCAAACTGACATGCAAAAATGTCTGCAGTCAATGTGGTGAGAAGGAGGCATAGTTACAATGACAGACAATGGAGAGAGAGAATCTACTGTGTGCGTGTCAACATATTTAGAGCATTATAATTCCAGCGCACCATCACTTTGTGGGACGACACCATTATGTCTGGATGCGTTAGAGGCCCGGGAAAGGTTCGGCAGATTATAGTTGTCTGCCGCATGTTCCACAACTTGTGGGGGAAAAAAGACATCTGTGCAGGACAGATTAGTGTAGCGGGACTGCAGAGAATCTTTATATAATTAAACCAAATCAAAACTCAATAACTCAACTTAAATATTGTGGCATGTTTATTCACAAGCAAAACTGGACATCCCATAAACATGTAAAGGAAGGTCAATAATAACACAAGTATTTAATACAACATGAATCTGCTTCATTCGGAGCCCATAATGGGACACTGAAGGAGAAATAGATGTAAAATCTCTTTCTTGTGCACCAGATACTTTCAGGAGCACATGAGAAAGTTTTTTAATTTGTTTTTCATTCAGTGTCCCTTAACAGGCCCCTTGATGGTTTTCCGCTCTCTGCTGGCTTGACAATCAAAATCTGCCAACACATGTAGAGAAGATTCTCTCTATCCGTCATCTGTCATTCTATCTATGCCTCCTTCTGGCCACAGTGACAGCTGACATTTTTGCTTCCCAGTTATTACCTGCATTTTAAACGTACTAAATCTAGATACAAAAGCAGCTCCACAATCCGTTTCACATTTGATAAATGTATTGCGGGTGGTAGGGGATTACGTTTGCATATCCTTCTTCCATAATTTTGCACGTTTGGGTCATTATCATATGTTTTGCATATTCATGAATGCAAACACACTAAAATGTATGCGCCCGCTGTTGCGCTGATTTTACACACACAATTCAATTAGCACCTGGTTTGTAGATCAGATTTGCGGACACAAACAGGTTTGTGTGTGGTTTTGTACACTCAAACCTTTGATTTCAGTCCATTAAACATAATTTTTAATGATCTGTAGGAGAAAATGGCACGATCACCGTGACAGTGACCCCTGGCATTATGACACCCAAGCCAGAGGATATCACTCCTGTGGTACCTACATATCCATTTCCACCTGGAGGTTAGTGTCTTTTTATATTTCAAGCAAGTGTTGCAGCATATTACCATTCAGTATACTTAAATAATTAATTGTTATTTTTATTCAGATGAGTGCTGGGTTCCTCTGGGTGTCCAGACACTCCCAGTGTCTAGTTTCACTGCCTCGTCGCACCAGGAGGGCCACCCACCTGAAGCAGCACGTCTTCATGGGTGGGACCCTCGTAGAGATCTCCAGGTACTCCACATTTTTCTTAGCTTTCTGTTGCCTGATATGTTATCAGGATCAGCAATCCCACATTCCTTTCATTTGATGCTAAGTCTTAACATGCTCTCCTGGTGTAACAAAACATAGATGGTAAGCATTTCATTCATTGTTGTCACCCACTGTCAGATCAACCCCTAATAATAGACGCTAAATCTTTTCTATGTACCATTTTATCACAGGGCTGGAGTCCACAGCCAGAGGAGTATAAAGACCTACCACAAAAGAGACCAGAAGGGCAGAGTGTCAACACGCAAAGCCCCTACATACAGATTGATCTGCTTAAACCTTACAACATCACTGGTAAAGATTCCTACAGGTGCTTTCAAACAATTGTAACTGAAACTGCTGATCCAGTGTATTGTGTAAGATACTGTGAATTAGGTTCTTTTCTTTAGTTATTATGTCCTGTTCTTTTATTTAAAATGTGATGACTGATTTGATTCTAGGTGTGCTGACCCAGGGAGGTGGTGTGTTTGGCACATTTGTGTCCAGTTACTACCTCGAGTTCAGTCATGATGGAAATAGGTGGTTCACTTACAAGGAGCTTCCATCTGATGCACAACCTAGAGCCAAGGTCTACGAGAAAGCTTAAAATAGAAATACAACTGTCTTTTAGTTTTCAAATCTTCAAATCAATGTTTCTTTGTTTTTATTTCAGGTTTTTCTTGGTAACCATGATGATCGAGGTGTGACAGAAAGCAGGCTGGACAGGATAGTGTCGTCTCAGTTTGTGCGACTGTTGCCTCATGACTTCCAGAACGGCATCTATCTTCGGCTGGAGATCATGGGCTGTGGTGATGGTCAGCAGATTGATGAAAAGATGTTTTGTTAGCTTTGTGAAAATGGGCACATCTTTCCAGAAAATTCTTCTTCTCTCCTCTCAAGGTTATCATTGGCTAACTTCCCCAACGGCTCCTTCACCAGTCACTCCAGGTGAAGGCTGTAGAGAGAAAGAATTCCAGTGTGACAATGGTCGCTGTGTACCGGCAGGGTCTGTGGGAGTTGTCTGTGATGGGGTCAATGACTGTGGGGATGGATCAGATGAGAAATACTGTGGTAAGCCATCTGCTCTGATTAGTCTTTGTAAACAATTTGACATTGTGCATTGTAAACCATAAAAAAGTGGAATGTTCCCGTTGGGTTTGGAAAAGCTGGTGTATTGTTTATAGGTGAAGGGAGGGAGCAGAAGAAGGATATATGTATCCGAGCTCTAGCTACAAAATTACAAACCACTACATTTACTGCTCCATCTATCTTGCAACCATTTCCCCTGGTCATGAGATATGGCTGAGGACTGAAAGAACAAGATCCTAGATGCAAGAATCTGACTGATTTCCAATGCAAAATTGAATACAAAAAGAATGATACAAAGAAAGAAAGATTTACCAAAGGGCCCTTTGGGAGAGACTCGGTCAGCAAAACGAGGCCGTATCACCGAGTGGTCTGTCTTACCATATATGTTAAAACATCTTATACCTTTTACTTCAAAGCTTACTGACTGACCCTCCCCTCCAAGAATTATTACAAAGTCTGTGTCAGCGCTGCAAATTAGCAAACCCTCATGGGAGTACTTTATTATCTATACCATGGCCAACAGCCGGCATTTACTGCTTACAGCTGCTGGGAACATCCTAACCTGGGGTTAACCCTTACTCCAGCCTGAAGCCTGCTGTGACCTCTGACTTCTCCCACTCAGGCTCACATGTTATTTTAGTTTTATGGTGCGAACTGAACTCATAGTATGAAAGTAAATGATTTTAATTCTCAACAATTCCCCCTTTTGACCTCTGCAAAAGAGGTCAATATTCAAAGACGTAGGAATGATAAGTAACAAATAAAAAGAATAATAAGGTCAAATTGGCACACCAAAAGATTAGTAGTGTGCGAAGTAACAAAGGAAAGCCATGAATTACAACTGGGCCACTAATTCTCAACCTTCAGCAACAACATTTTGCATCATATTATATGGAGGTGGCTGATGAGTGAGTGCCCCTTTTTCAATAGTTGACATTATAAGTCTTACTTTAAGTAAGAGCGAATACATGGCACACAAAAACATCCACATGTTACTAGAATACCAAAACATACAGACAATGAAATCAGCAATGAGATAATTATATTCTTCTTCCACTTACCAAAGGTGTTGGTGAACCTCTCCTCCAGTCCCTCGCCAATTCCTGAATATTCATGCATTTCCTTACTTAACGTATGCAATTCTTCTAGTGCTCGAGTCACTGAACCATCGGGGGCAGTATTATTTGGGATAAAGGTACAGCACATGTCACCAAACATTGCACACACAGCTCCCTTTTCAGCCAACAACAGAGCCAATCTATTCTGCACAGCCATAAGAGAAGTAGGCGTCAACTGTTCTCCCAACCCTTCAACCGCATCTCGTGTCAGATTTGCCAACCTTAAGACATTGTAATGTATGTAATTTATCTACATTCTTATTTGGGGTTACAGGAAAACTGCTGATATTACAGGTACATTTTCGAAACCAGCTGCCACTTGATCAACTAATTTATACTCGTCAGGAACTCCACGTGGAACACCAATTGCATCAATGTAAGTTAATGAACTGTCCATAAGATCGAAGAACCTGGTCTTCCTCACCTTTTCTCCACGTGGTGATTTCTCCCCCCACAGAAGCAATGGAGCGACCAGCCGCACCATTGCACAGCTTCCTACTGCCCTAGGGGAAATTTGGACTAACAAAATATTTCCACCACATTAGTAATATACATCTTCCCGGGCCCAGTGTCCTACAGTGCCGGCTGGTTAAGTTGTGTTACACCAAATGCTGAAATGTTTCTGCATACGGATTATCTGACAGTATTCTCCTTGTTCAGTGTCCCCAATGACAAAACCACATGCCGGCATGCCGATATTCTCCATACCATCCACTGCACCTTTCTGATAGATACTCAGATACACATTATATTTAGTCCAGGCTAGCTCACTGCCCTCACATGTAAACACAGTACAGAGATCAAACTGAAATGTGGTGTCCGAGCCAAGTACATAATCTAATTCAATTCCTCCATGTCTTTTAATGCATGAATCTGATGTTTCAGTCATTTTCCGGAGTAGATGACGACAGCTGCGGAAATTGGGACTGGAAGTGTGCTCACCACTCTGGAAAACATCACACAACAGGAATGCAATTATTCCCACAAATGTCATTATTAAACCCCCCCCACATTTCATTTACAACTAACATCACAAAAAATCCCAAACCTTTTTTTATCCTTTGTACCAGATGAATACCACTTACCCAGGAGCTTATAACCTTCACACACACTGGGGGATTTACTCAAGAATGTCGATTCAATGCCATACACCAAATACATAAAACAACAATAACATAAAAAAATGATCCAAAGATTAAAAAACAGAAAAAGAAAAATACATTAAATGATCACAAGAGCCACATGGTTCCTGATTCCTATTCCAAATTTATGTTGGGTATTTTGAATGAAATGACTCCTTTTAGTGGAAAAATCCTCTTTTTTTAAAATCTTGAAAACTAAAAGAAAAAGTCTCGGAGTGGATAAATCCTTTCACCCTCAGTGCGATCACCGATGAGCCTTTCTCCAGGGGTTTATTATGCCTCTTTAAAACACCTTGGTGCCTGTGACTTTGTAGGCTCCTCAGCGGGTCCCACACTGGCTCCAATGATACCAGTTTCCCTTTTCCCCTCTCAGACGAACCGCATGAGATTTTTTCCAGGACTTGGAACGGGCCTGTGAACCTGGGGTTCCTGCCACTTCCACTTGATGACCTTGAGCCACACCCAGGTGACCCCTGGTACCACAGGGGCCTCTCATTAAAGAAAGTGTTAGAAGATAATTGTGCAGATTCACCTGTTTGTCCTGGTATCCGCTGTGCTGGTCCCAGTCTGTAGTTCATGTGGGGTGTAACCTGTGGACTAATTAACAGACATCCTGACAGACATCAAGCAACTGGCAAATCTCCCCCAATTTAATTTAGTCTGTGGACAGATTTTTACCCAATTTTGTTTTCAATTTTTGTTCATTCTTACAACCTTGTCTGTGACTGAGAATGATATACTGTACCGAAAGCTTTTTACCCCCAATTTTTGTTCCACCTGTTGTGATCCTTTGTTCCTGAAATAATTTCCATTATCAACCTTATCTTTTTGGGGACCATGTGGGGAAATTTTTTTGATTAATTAAACATATACCACAGAGTATCTCTTTCCCGGGTTGGGTAAAATTTTTAAACTTACCTGGAGATGAATGCACAGTAATTTTTGGATTAAAATTATCCACAGATGGAACCTTTTGTCTTGATTGTATCTCACACCATATCTTTTAATATGGATGCCACCTTTTTCCAGATTGATAAGCACCTGCAAATACAAAATGCATTTTCCAGGGCCCTCTTAAAAATGTATTTCATTTTTTGGGGGCATCACAACTTTACCACCAGAGCCTCTCCAAAGGGCCCATCTTTTTCTTCTGCTCCCTTTTCTCTTCCAAACAGTAAGTTCCTCAAGGGGAAAACCCCCTTTTGTGTTTTTTGTTTTTCCAAGTATAGATGTTCAAAGTCTCAGCTTAAATTACTAAATTGAAGCTTCGTGCATAACTCACTTTTTTTAAGCAAAAACAAGGGGAGCCACAATCTCATTTAATTTTCATGTTTGATTGGCTTTTGTGCTGCAGTCACAAATCCACTTCTCAACCATTGTTTCAAAACAAATGTTTTTCCATATTATCTAGCATACAGCTAACATACGGGAAACCCTCTCATACCCCCTTTTTGCTGAAACCAACACTGTTGTTACAGAAACATCGAAATAAAAGGCAAAACTAATCCGAAAAGACCCAATTTTGCAGCAACTACAGCAGGTGTTAAAACTTAATGAACGATTTGCGGTCTGTGTTCCCAAATTCAGTGGATGCATTAAGATTTCTCATCCCCCCCCTTTTATCAAAAGACCCAGTGGTGCTGTCAGACCCGTGTAATTAGGGGCATAGTTTCTGCTAAAGGCAGTAAAACCCAAAAAAGACACCAAGTTTGTTTGGGATGATGTAAAAAAAGGCAGAATTTTGTGCGGAAAAATATGGGTTCCTGTTGTTGAAATAGCTTTTTTAAAAATTAACCTACATTCTTTAATCTGTTTTCATTTTTACTCACTTCGAAACGGTTTTCTGCAAGATGTAAAAGAATAGATTTGGTAGCTTCAATACATGCGCTTGCTGTTCGGGCTGTAATCAGATAACCACCTCCGCTGGCAACATGCAGTCCTGGAGCTGCTGTTTGAGAACCTGATTTGAGAACCTGACCCGGGGATAAGGCAAAATCTTGAGGAAACCTGGTGTCTCTCAGTTGCTGATTCACTATAAGTGAACGAGAAGACATCCCTGTAGTGTTCAGCTAGTCAGCTGTCAGAGCTTTTAATTTATCTTAAATCGTGAGCCATTCTGCATGTACCTATAACTTTCCTTTTACAGGCAGAATGGGGGTGTTCCGGGCAGACTGGCAGGGTTCTGACACGCCTGCTTTTAACAGCCCCTCAATGGTGTCAGCAATTCAATTCCTGCCTCTGCAGCAGGAGAGTGTGGGTACTGGTTTCACCAGATGGGGAAGACATCCTGCTACTTAAATTCCGCAGGGGCAATGTTCACACATCTAACATCAGTGGGTCCTTGAGCCCATAGATGTGGTGGACAACTGGATAAAACAGCCTCAGTCAGAGGGTGATCAGTTAATTCTCTGCCATGTTATCTAGATAGCTGATGGTGTTGTTCTAACACGGCAGAGTCAGAAGCAATAACTGCAATACAATAAATGTTAGTGGAGGGAGAAAAAGAAAGGGCTGGGACAGCAGTAGGTTGCTAATCAATGGCTGCAAGGGAACGTTTGACAACTCCTCCCAGTTCTTTAGCCTGATGACTTGCAAGGTGTGAGGTGAGGTACAGCTTCATCAGACATTTCATAAATGTTTTTAGAGGAAATGGTCCATATTTTCCTTCTAAATATTCCTGAAACTGTTTCTGAAGCCAATCTGTTTGCTTTCTCATTTCTCTCATAAAACAAAGTTACACGTGGCAGAGCAGGTATTGGGCCGCAAGGAACCAGAGCCCAAATCCAGGGTTTCCAGATGAGGAAACTGGACCTCACCCCAGCACCAGAAGGGGTTTCAGGCTCAATGAAGCCCTGATATAAGACTCCTCCTCCTCTTCAGGCCACAGTATGTGATCCAGGGCCATCCGCTGCATGCAGTAGGGTTCCATCTGGAAAAGTCACTGTAGCTCCCAATACAATCAAAATGTCTCTGCCGAGTAGATTCACAGGTGTGTCAGGTGAAATAACAAATGAAGGCAACAGTTTTTGTTTTCCAGCCATAGTGTGAAGAGTTGTAAACACAGCCAGAGTCTGTTTCACCCCAGAGAATCCCATCAGAGAAGACGTTTTATTAGATGGAGGAATATTCAACTTGGAAAAAGTGGCTTCAGCGTTCACAAGAAATAGCAATGTGTCCCTCTAATTCCACTGGAACAACGGGTTCTGCCTTTTTCCCATTGTCTGGACCTCTCTGTGGAGTGTGTCACTGTGGTATGTGTGCTGCATTGTGCGGTGACAAGAGCTTGTTGTGCCAGAGGTTGATGCAAGGATGGAGGAGCTCCTTCTGGGCGTGCCCCATAGCGCTGGGGGCAGCTGCGGGCCCAATGATCCGTCTGCCCACATACTAGGCAGGAGGAGGAACCAGCTCCTCTCTGTCCACCCCTTCGTCCGGCCCTCTTTCCAAATGGCCCACCCCTGGCCCGGCCGACTATATGGGTGTGACTCCCACTAGATAGGTGGAGCCAGTTGAGATACATTGGTAGGAGCTAGGAGGTTTTACCTAGCCCCGAGCTGCTGAAGTGGGTGGAGATGTAACAGGAGCCATCATCCAATTTGCTCCTCTCTCAGTCTCTGCAGTGATCATTTTCTTATTAGGCTTTTTACTATTCCTCTTCTATCTTACTGTGGTTAATTGGACAGTTTTAAGTTTTTTGTCTAATGCATCAGGCTGTTTCTTTTCTTGTTCTATCTGTTCTTTGGTGGTGGTGTAACAAATGTGACTGGCCATGGCAAAACCAGGAACAAGTCTACCTGGGGTCGTTTTGAGTAATTTACAGATCCTGAAAGAGTAGAGTCTAAGCTTTCCAATGATGTCAAACTTGTGGAAATCAAAAAGGAATTGAGTAAGATATGACCATCTGAATGTCTGCACTCACCAGACTACTTTTCTGAGAAATCAGCACTCAAAGATTCATTGTTTTCTCTCCCTGAAAGCAGGGCAATGACAAAAGCTGCTAATTTGAATAACTTTGAATAGCCCACCTCCCCCAACTGTTTGTCAACAGAAGCTCCAACTGACTGCAAGACTTCTGTCACTGAACTCATAGTAGTATGTAAAGATAATTTACAACACTGCATTCCAATCTATTTTTTATAGTATTTATGTCTGCAAATTGCATCATGACTGCAACCCTAATGTCTGCATCCTGGTGATTGGGTTTTTGGTTTCCTCTTGTTTTTAGATCAGTCTCACTTAAGTTCCAGTCTATTAAAAATGTTCTGCCTCAGGCCGAGTTTGAAATCCTATCTCAAAGCAATTAGCAAAATATCATAGTAATGGGGATGGGGTTCTTCTTAATATGTAATATGAAATGTCCAAAGATTTTGTAGCATGCAGAAATATTTGTTTATCAGTCTTCATTTTATGTGTGCAGGTATGAATAGAGCTATGTGTAACATTTTGAATACGAGTTAATCTAGAACAGGCTGGTGCTACAGCTATTTAATCTGTATGTACCCATCAAATTTTATGTCTGCAAACCTCTTGACTTTAATGGACCAAGGAAGAGAAATGGGCAATAACTTGACTTTGATCATGTCACAAATGTAATTTTTATTACAACTTTATACACATTACAAATTGTCACAGACACAGTGCCCACAGTGTCACACCATCATCCTCTTCTGTGTGCTATTCTGTGTAGGTTTTTGTGGTGGTGGGCATTTTAATGTCCTTCGCTTCATCGGAACAGAATGGCCTAATCTTTGAATAAAGATAAGTCTGTCTGTCCGTGGCCAGTCGAGGTGCAGGCAGGGCAGGAACACAGACGACAGGGGGTAGAACTCCCGGGTCAAACAGGAGCTGAAAGCTAACAGGCTCTGCGTCGCTGTGAGTCCTAGCTAGGACCACACCAGGCCTTTTGGCATCAAAGCTGTTAATAAAAGCACACAAAAGACAATTAAAATATTGCATTTCTCTTTGTTATTGAGAAATACAGATTGGTAGAAGTCTGCATAATAGATACCTGAAGTGCTGGTAACTCTTGATCTGTGGGAGCTTTCGGAAGTAGGGTCTCAGGTGTGCCTGCCAGTCAAACGTGTTGACTAACACCGTGCCATCTTCCAGTCCGACCAGCTGTGGGATGTTGAGGCGACTTTCTGGCGAGCTGTTTTCCACTACTTGTACACAGAAGGACCACAATAGAAATAAGCATTTTAGTTTTCATGCATATGACTGACTTTCTTCTTCAATTTTCTATCAGATGGAATAGACTTACTTTGGCGATATCTGCCAATGTGCTGACCCTGGTCCTCTTGTATGCTTGTTTGATAAGCCCAAAGCCACAGTCTGGGGCAAACTTGGTGGGAAACAAAGGAAATATTCCGCTTATGGTTTACATCGACGAGTGCTGACAAAATTGGAATGACAACACACCACGTTTTTTCTGCATATAGGTGTGTTTATAGAAATAAACCTCTAACACAAAACATAGAAACAGGTATTTGTTTTTTTTTTTATTTCAACCTCAAACTTTGATTAAAAAACAAAACCCCCCCCCCCCACTCAAGTCGATTTTCACATTGTGAATGGGATACAGTAGATGCTAACCTCGTGTAGCTACGCTACGAGGCTGGTCAGGTTTACGTGATTTGTCCGCTTCAGTACATGATTTAAAATATTTTTTAAAAAGTTATCAAACTCACCCCATAAGAAACTGAAAGGTATTCCGGCAGACTTCGATGCCTCCGATGGAATACGTTGTCCTGGCGTGTTTTCTTTTCCGTGGTGTCTACTTGGTGGATGTGGTCATTGCTGAAGTTTCTAGCGTACGCCGGTTTGCTTCAAGATGTCCGATTATTCTCATGTCCTGCCAGAATCTGAAGAGAGTCAGGCGACGGTACTGCTGAACATGTACTCCCACAGCGAAGCGCTGTAACAGCCGCGATTCAGTTCGTTTGCCACACGTTGAGCTTGGTCCATCGTGAAGAAATACATTATTTTTTCATAGGAGCTGTTAAGTAGCCACGAGGTTTCTTGAAGCACGCTGGTTATTGGTCGACAAGCAGAACAACAGCCAGAGCGGAGCCAAACAAAGCCACTACAGAAATGAGCTGAGGATTTTCCCCTCCCCAAAATGTAAATACGAACTAGCTGAGTTTTAGGCTCAAAACAAGCCGAGTTTAAATATAAAATTTACCATTTTAAAACCTCCAAAACTGTTATTTATAGAATTGAGTGGATACTTCATAATTTCAACTTGCACATTTTGCAATAAAACGAAAATAACCATTTTCTCAGAAATTGACGGTTTTTCCTAATTTTCTCTGTTTGTGCTCTGCCGACTTGTTCCTGGTTTTGCCGTGGCGCGTCACAAATGTCTCTCCCACCTAGTGTGACCACCCCTTTCTAAATCTGGGTTTCCTTGCATTATTTTCCTTCAGGTATTCCATCCATCACAGTTTTGTCTAAAATATTGAACTCCAGCGAGTCACTGTCTGTTTGATACAGGTTTCTACCACCTCATAAAGAAACAACATGTGTTCGCCCATCCCTGAAAAATGTAAGCATGGTGTCTGAATTTTTAGATAGGAACATGCCACGCAGCGCGTCTCCCATTCCTCCAGCCACAGCAAAATAGGGTGTTGCGTCGCATTGATAAGAGGTGTGGGCCGCATTCTCAATAACTTGGAGGTTACTACGTGTAGTGCTGCGACCCAAAAGTTGTCTGAAATCTCCCAATGCTAAAGTTATACCAGCTAATAATCTGTCCAACTCATTTAACCATGGCCTCAGTAAATAAATTATTAGGGTGGATGTGCGGTGGAGGCATTTAGTTCCTTACCACGGGAGCAGCTGCATTAAATGCTTCCGATTTCTCTCTGTCTTTTCCACATTTCGTGCATATTTTCCCTTATTAAACACATCCACTCTATCCTTTTCTGCGTTTGCTTGATTCCTCTGTTGCACCTGTATTTAACTGGCCAGGGTAATAAATGGTTTGACGATGTCACCTCTCACTCGCAGCCAAACACACACACACACACACACACACACACACCCAAATGCATACACAGGCTGTACACAGCAAGGAGAGAGAGAGAAAGAAAAGAAAAAGCAAAGCAGACAGTTGAAACCCTACGGTTGCCAGCAACAAAGAGAAAGCTTCTCAGTTAACTGAGTGTAACATTTAGGTCCTGACCAGGGATGTTATTACGGACCTCCGCAGCTCACATTCTAGTCGCTTATCAACCCCGGCAGAGCTCACCGTCCTATAACTGCATCCTGCTTGAGGTGAGCGCAACCTCCGGGTGAGCCAACCCGTTCCTGAGTCCAAACGTCCCCAACTAAACTATATCCACGTTTTGGGTGAGCCAAATCCCGAGTGTGGAACTCTCAGCACGATCCGCAACTCCACGTCCAGAAGAAGGGGGGCTTGGCCATCCACCAGCTCTGGGGCACAGAGTTTTTTATCCTAACCGCTCTTCTGAACTGCCTCTGCGCGGCCCATTAAATACACCTCAGGTTCATCACATCATACAGCGGGGAAACTGCCAAGTAAAAACCACTTACCTTCGTCCCCGCTGGTGATGTGATCCCCTGCAGTTATGCTCATGACATCCGGGTCACGGCACCAAATTGTTGAGGTAAAATAATTCCACCAGATATAATAATACAGCCTCAACACCCCAGTCCGGATGTCGTGAGAAAGAACAAATGAAGAGCAGGGAATTAGATGGTAAATGAACTTATATAGCGCCTTTCTAGTCATACAGACCACTCAAAGCTTTACAGTAGAGCCACATTCACCCAATCGCACTCACTAACGCTCACACATTCATACACAGATAGGTAGGCAACTTGAGGTTAAGTACCTTGCCCAGGGGCACATCGACATATGGGAGGAGGAAGCTGGAATCGAACCCGCAACCTTCTGATTGCAAGACAACTACACTTCCTACTAAGACACAGTCACTAACTTGTGTTAATGAAGATCAACACAAGTTTAATTTGGTAAATAATAAGTCCAATGATTTCCAATGCAAAACTGAATACAAAAAGAATGATACAAAGAAAGAAAGATTTACCAAAGGGCCCTTTGGGAGAGACTCGGTCAGCAAAGCGAGGCCGTATCACCGAGTGGTCTGTCTTACCATAAATGTTAAAACATCTTATACCTTTTACTTCAAAGCTTACTGACTGACCCTCCCCTCCAAGAATTATTACAAAGTCTGTGTCAGCGCTGTAAATTAGCAAACCCCCATGGGAGTACTTTATTATCTATACCATGCCCAACAGCCGACATTTATTGCTTTACTGCCCATACAGCCGGCATTTACTGCTTACAGCTGCTGGGAACATCCTAACCTGGGGTTCACCCTTGCTCCAGCCTAAAGCCTGCTGTGACCTCTGACTTCTCCCACTCAGGCTCACAATATATGTTATTTTAGTTTTATGGTGCGAACTGAACTAATAGTATGAAAGTAAATGATTTTAATTCTCAACATAAGCTAAATAAATGAACATGTCATCTGCAGGTACCCAACCCTCCTCAACAGCCACTAGTCCACGCAGCTGTCCCGCTGGTCACTTCTCTTGCCCACCACCAGGGGGCTGCATTGAGGCAGACAGGCGTTGTGATGGTATTCCTAACTGCCCCAAAGGAGAGGATGAAAACGGATGCCATCTACATGATTTCACTACACAGTCAGACAGGTGAAGAGTGTACTGTATTTGATGCTTAATTAAATGCATACATTTCTTTACAAACATTTCAATTGTTCCTTATTGCATTTCTTTTACCAATTAAAGGCCACACACCCCTACCCCCTCCCCTCTGAAGACCCCATCAATGGCTGCTGTTACTCTCTCAACTGTAAGGAAAATGTTTAATAAACATCTGTTCTAATAAAACAAAAAAATAGTATTATGATGTCCTCTCTATAATGTAAACTAAACATCAGAACTTGATGTTAACAGTTCCCTCTTGAAATTGTGAATATTAACTTTGAAAAGGTATGAAACATTTAGCTGCTCCTAACAATAAATCCTGAAACATTGTGGCATTCATATGGCCAGAGACTATATTATACTTTTTGTTGGCGCTGTAATTAAACTGCTTTCAACATAGATAAGACGAAGGCTGACAAATGTAATGCTGTATAATTTAATATTTGTTCACTAATCTGATCTAACGTATGAGCAGGACGGTGGCCCAGCATATCATGGTGAGTTTTAGCTCTTTTTGTTGAATTATTACCTTGAATTTTACAATATGTATATTAATAAGCATTATATTTAATAGGGATTTGCTCCTTTCCTCTTGGACTGGAGGATGGGAGGATTCATTACGGCCAGCTGTCCTCATCCTCACAGCATGAGAACAACCCTGCTGATGCCGGGAGACTAAACATCGTCCCGAACATGTGGGTGATCGCATGCACCTTTGCTTACAGTTCCTAAGTGTTGTTGACATTTAACATAAAGATTTGAAAATGTGGATTCACATGATTAAAAGCGCATATCCTCTCTTTCCTGAAGTCGAGTTATGGAGCCTGGCTGGAGCCCCGTACCTGAGGACCCCCAGCCATATTTTCAGGTGGATTTCCTGGAGCCCACTTGGATATCAGGGGTGGTGACACAGGGCAATGACCGGATGGGGGGTTACCTCACCAAATACCGCCTGGCCTTTGCCTCACAGAGCGGCCTTTTCACAGATTTCACAGCAAATGGAAAGTTTGATGGCCCTGCTAAGGTGCTAGCTCTTTAACATAATATAGTTTGTTGTAAGCTTACATATATGTGAGATAAAACATTATTGACTAAGTTTTACATACAACTACATGTGTTTTTGCCCCCTAGGTGTTTGAGGTTCGGATGGTGGGCAGGACCCCTGTGACCCGCTGGTTGGGTCGGTTGGTAAGAGCTCAGTACATCCGAGTCATCCCTGTTGAGTTCAGGCACACCTTTTACCTGCGTGTGGAGGTTCTTGGCTGCAGAGGAGGTAAGGAACTTTAGCAAGTATATACTGTAATTAAAGCATGATGAACAAAACAGTTAAAGCACAGTGCTGAGTAAACGTATATCATCCTTTTTACCTTTTATTCACATTAAGGCCATGAAGTTCAGTGTATTTATTGAGATTTTCTGTGACACACCAACACAAAGTACCCCATAATAGTAAAGAGGAAATGATACATGTTTTTAAAATTTTCTAATTTAAAAATCTGAAAAAGTTGAGTTTATACCTTGTAAAACCACCTTATATTTTAATTACAGCTGCAAGTCATTTAGGTTGTCAATGCCACCTTTGCACAGCTAGAAACAGATTTTTTTTCCCATTCTGCTTTGCAAGAATAAAAAAGATTCCTTACCTCCCTCTCCTACTAAGGGACACAGACTAATTAACATGAGTGGAGCTGAACTAACACACACAAAAAAAAATTATCAAACCATGGGGAAGCGTCTAACATAGAACTTGCAGGATCAATTTAAATTGTAACAGAACATAATAAACTATGAAACTCTGCACACAAGAAATTAACTTAATAGAGCAACACCTTATGGAACGCCAAAGTGCTCAAAATTAAATAAATAAATGAAACATTATAAAATAAGTATCTAAATCAATAAATAATAGATAAACGTATAATGTGACAATGAAATTGTGAAATAATTGAATGCATCTTAAACTCTCAGCTCATTATTATGAAATATATTTCATTTTCAATTAAAAATCAGCTTTATAATATAAAAGAATTTTCATATAGAAATTTTACCTAATAATTGAAATTATTGTTGAGGCTATTTTTATACAGTATATTTCCATTTGGGTTTTTATTTTATTTTGAAATGTCATTTTTTTAAAGAGCCAACTTTTATTTCAAAAAGCCAGCTTTTATTTTATAAGGGTGATTTCTCCCAATAGCCTATTTATTTCATAATGCCACTTTTCAATTGAATGACTCTCGGCCAATCAGCGTCAATGGGCTGGACCTCCATCCTCATCGGCTGATCCTTACATAGCGATTAGTTCTATTTCGTATAAGCTTTAAACTTTAAGCTATGGCTAGTGGGTTTCTCTCTTCGCGCACAGCCATTTTCTCCCCGCTAGAGGTGAATTCCCCAAAGTGGACCAAAGCATTAGATATCTCTGATGGTGGGGGGGTACAATTTTGCCTACAAAACAGAAACTGATAGCACCTCTGCTCCCCTCCTCCAAATGGAGGAAACGGAGACAGGTGCATCACCAGCCCTATTTGAATTGCATCTTCAGCCCCAAGTCGATACTTAGTTTGGGATTGCTTCTGTCTTGGTAAAGGAGCAGCCAATCAAAAAACTGGTTCCGTCTTGTTTCCTCTGATTGACAGACTAAGTCATTCAGTTGAAAAGTGGCATTATGAAATAAATAGGCCATGGGTAGAAATGACCCTTTTGAAATAAAAGCTGACTTTTAAGAAAAATGACGTTTTGAAATTTGAAAAATTTTGAAAACTGCTGGAATTACATCAAAATAGCCTCAACGAAAAAAATTTGGAAAATTAAAATATATTTTATAATGAGCTGAGAATTCAATTATTTCACCATTTCATTGTCACATTATATGTTTATCAAATATTTATTGATGTAGATACTTAATTCTATAATGTTTAATTTATTTATCTAACTTTGAGCAATTTGGGGTGCCATACACCTAGAGAACAAAACAACAATCCTCTAATTAGCCAGTTAATTTTGGCAGACAACCATTACTCTTGAAATGTTGGAAATTTGTGAATTTGCTTTATAGCAAATTATATAACAACTTTCTGCCTACCCTGTCTGCTGTACTCCTTGGTCCTCATGATGCTGTTTGTTCACTTATATTCAGTAACAGACCTATGAGACATTCACCAAAAAAGTTGGATTCATACTAAGAATAAATTGCTCATAGTTAGACTTTAAAAAATGGGTAAAAATGGTAAATAGAGTGAACTTATATAGAGCTTTTTCAGTCGTACCAACCATTCAAAACGCTTTACACATTCACCTTATCGCACACAAATACGCACACATTCATACACTGATGCACAGGTCGGCAGGCAACTTGAGGTTTAGCGCCTTGCCCAGGGGCACATCGACATGTAGCAGGAGAAAGCTGGAATTGAATTCCCAACTTTCAAATTTTAAGACAATTACGCTCCCCACCTAGCCACAGTCACCATTAGTCCATAATTAAGGCAAGGTGAGTTTATTTAACATTTGTACATAAGGCAATCCAAGGTGCTTTTCAGGAAAACAAAGGAAATAACATTAAAATAACTTAAAACCTTTAAGCTTTGCTTAAAAAGACAGCTTAATATGTCAAATACAAGTATCACATAAAAATAAACAAATGCTAAAATGCATATTAAATCTTAGTCAGTCATGGGACAAACTGTGCATTATTGAGGTTCTTTTAGTTAACAATAATGTCTTCAGTCTGATTTAAAGGAACCACCAGTTTCTGTACATCTCAGGGCGTTGGTTCCAGAAAGTATTGAAACTAAATGTTGCTTCCCGCTATTCTTGTCCTGAAAACATTGAGTAAGCAGGTCTATGATGACCTGAGGGGTTTACAGGGTTAATACTTGACAAGCAACTCTGAAATGTATTTCGGCCCAAGACTTCTAAGTGCTTTAGAGACCAATACTACAATTTTAAAATCTACCCTTTTACAAACAGAAAGTGACTTCTGAAGGCAACTGGTTACACTGGAAGGCATTTAGATGTATCAGAGTAAATAGGGATGGATACAAATGTATCCAACTCCATTTAGATTTTCATTGGTAAAATATTGGAAAAAAAACATGTATCAATCAGTTTCCTACACCTTAAGATTATACACTGCTTTGATGCTGGTGATGGCCATGCTGCTCCACTTGGCCCTGTCTTTCAGTGTTTAACCCTTTCTCTCTCCTAGACATAGCAATTGACTGAGCTTTTACTGTAACTAATTATATGTGCTCTCTTTCAGACTCTAACCTGGAAAACTGGCTCAGAGTTTATCTGTTCTTTCTTTCTAGATGAAACGATTAAAGGAGCTACATCCATTAACATTTACTTTTCCTTCCCATAGAAAGTACTCCTGGATCAGTGCTTCTGTGTTCTTTTTGTGTCTCTGCTCTGTTCTCTCAAACCCCCAGTCGGTCGTGGCAGATGGCCGCTCACACTGAGCCTGGTTCTGTTGGAGGTTTCTTCCTGGTAAAAGGGAGTTTTTCCTCTCCACTGTTGCTACATGCATACTCAGTATGAGGGATTGCTGCAAAGTCAACGCCAGTGACTGTCCACTGTCTCTACATGCTCATCCAGGAGGAGTGACTGCTACAAGTCTCTGACTGGATGCAATCTGCTGGGTTTCCTGAGACAGAGAAACTTTTTATCCAATTTGAATAAATAACAGAATCTGACTGCACTGTTCAATGGTTAGGACTAATTGTAATGTATCTACCTGACTTTTCTGAAGTGCGTTGAGGCGACGTGTTGTGAATTGGCGCTATATAAATAAACTGAATTGAATTGAAAATTGAATTGATGGTAACGTAACAAGATGTAAAAAGGTTCTACCAGTTTAAATAGTTTTGCAAAGCACTGTAAGTGTATGGAGGGCTGCACGGTGGAGCAGTTGGTAGCACTGTTGCCTTGCAGCAAGAAGGTCCTGGGTTCGATTCCCCGGCCAGGGGTCTTTCTGCATGGAGTTTGCATGTTCTCCCTGTGCATGTGTGGGTTCTTACCGGGTACTCCGGCTTCCTCCCATAGTCCAAAGACATGCCTGTTAGGTTAATTGGTCTCTCTAAAATTGTCCTTAGGTGTGTGAATGAGTGTGTGCATGGTTGTTTGTATGTTGCCCTGCGATGGACTGGCGACCTGTCCAGGGTGTACCCCGCCTCTTGCCCATAGACTGGTAGGCTGCAGATAGGCACCAGCTTCCCCGTGACCCACTATGGAATAATCGGTAGAAAATGACTGACTGACTGTAAGTGTATGTGGGCGTGATGAGCCCATCATTTTATGTCCCTTATAGGTTGATAAAAGAAATGTTTCCTTGTTGCAGATGAGCAGGTGACCACATCGGCCCCTGGGGTTGGGAAAGTGACAGTACAGCACTGTAAGCCAGGCCAGTTTGTATGCCACCACAGTAAGGAGTGCATCCCTGTGTCTTTGCTTTGTGACGGTCAACCAAACTGTAAGGACTACTCTGATGAGATAAGCTGCGGTAAGAGTCACTCAAAATTTATGCTTTTGCACTCCTACTCGTACTCGTACTCTTCGTCTTCCACTTTATCTGAGACCGTGTCGCGGGGGTAGCAGACTCAGGAGAGACACCCAGACTTTCCTCTCCAAAGACAACTCCTCCAGCTCCTCCTGGGAGAGCCCAAGGCCTTCCCAGGCTAGCTGAGAGACATAGTACCTCCTGCGTGTCCTGGGCCTCCTCCCGGTGGGACATGCCTTGAACACCTCCCGAGGGAGGCGCCCAGGAGGCATGCGATATAGATGCCCGATCCACCTCAACTGGCTCCTCTCGATGTGGAGGAGCAGCGGCTCTACTCTGAGCCCCTCCCGGATGGCCGAGCTCCTCACCAGATTTGGGATCTCGTTCTTTCGGTCATGACCCAAAGTTCATGGCCATAGGTGAGGGTAGGAACGTAGACCGAACGGTAAATAGAGAGCTTCGCTTTTCGGCTCAGCTCTCTCTTCACCACAATGGACCGGCACAGCGTCACCATTACTGTGGCGGTCGCACCAATTCTTCTGTCATTCTTCTGCACCATTCTCCCTTCACTCGTGAACAAGACCCAAAGATACTTGAACTCCTCCACTTGAGGCAGGAAATTCCCTCCGGAAATGAGTCCAACCTTGCTCGAGGAGCTGGGTTCCAGAGCCCATGCTGTGCATGGAGGTGAACCCAACTATTTGTAGTTGATATTTCTCGACCTCCCGCACAAGCTCAGGCTCCTTCCGCCCAGCGAGGTGACATTCCACCTTTTTTTAAAAACTAATATTCCTTCCATTTTCTCCAGGAACCGCACCTACCAGAGGCCTTCCAGGCCTCCATGATCAGACCAGCTACACTAGAAGACCTGGTATCCATAGCAAAAACACAACGGGCAGTCCTGGGCTACTTACTACCAGGTCTGAAGATGACTTACCTGATCTGGCACCAACTGGAGTCACAGCTAGCTCTCAGCCGCAGAGTACAGGTTAGTGTAAAATTTGTTTCTCTTTGTTGACTGAGTTACTTGTGTGTTTGTTTGGTTCTAAACAATCAAGACCATCCTTATACTTCACCATCTATCTACATGCAGAAGTCACAACAGCCCAACCTGGACTCCATCTCACTCCCTCCCTGCACCCTGGCAGACCTGGTCTTCAAACCACAGAAGGTTTGACATGAGTGTATTATGTGATGACTCTGGAACCACTTCACTTTACAGCACATTTAAGGTATAAACAGCAAGTTCTGTTGATTCACAGCACCATCAGTCATCACAAGCACCCCTGATACTGGTCTACCCAGAGTTCTTTGTGTGGAGGGCCAGTTCACGTGCTGGTCATTTGGCTGTGTGGACTCTGCACAAGTGTGTGATGGAAGGAAGGATTGCTTGGATGGTTCAGATGAAGAACATTGTGGTATGACGTCATATTCGTATACTGTAACATTTTCTGAATGTCCTAAATAAAGTCTCACCATGCCCCTACAGGCACAATTACGAGTCCAGCAGTAACTCCATGGCGCCCCCTGGTACCCAGGCCATGCTCTCCTAAGCAGTTTTCTTGTAAAAGCGGGGAGTGTGTCCACAAAGATCGCAGGTGCGACCTGCGGAGGGACTGTGTTGATGGATCAGATGAAATAGACTGTGGTAGGTGATATATGCACCTCCAAAGTGGTCATGTGATCAAAGGGTTTCTGTAACAGCTTCTTAACATTTGTTCTGCACTCCTTCAGTGGACTGCATAATGTCCCCCTGGACAGCCTGGAGTGCCTGCAGTGTGACATGTGGTCTCGGCTCCTTGTTCCGGCAGAGGGATATATTAAGAGACGCCCTGCCTGGCGGATCCTGTGGTGGAGCTCAGTTTGACAGTCGCGCCTGCTTTCCTCGAGCATGTTCAGGTCTGTATGCAGGATCTACATCCATCCCTCTTTAGGAGGACCCTGTATGTGATGTGTTCCTGTTCCTTTCCCAGTGCATGGTCACTGGTCGGAGTGGACAGAGTGGTCAGAGTGTGATGCTCTGTGCGGAGGAGGAGTTAGACAGAGGAACCGAACCTGCTCAGCTCCTCCTCCTAAAAACGGTGGGCGAGACTGCGAGGGCATGACCCGACAAAGCCAAACCTGCAACATCCAGCCCTGCATCGATCAGACAGGCACACAGACAGGTATCAAACACAACTACCTGTTCTCAAAGTTCAAACACCTGCAATATTTCTTTCAACCTCAGAAGGCTTTTCAGATGCTGCCAACTGGACCGGTTTAATTGTTCCTTTGGTCCATAATTAAATAAATAAGTAAACAATTTAAATGTTCCCACAGTTTGATTTAAATCTACTAATAACCTGATCAACAGGCTGTGTTAGCGGTATGGTCCTGGTGACAGACGAAGACTGTCGAGCTGGAAGAATTGATCCCTGTCCTCCTACCTGCTCAGATCTCAGCATGACCAGCAACTGCTCTGCAACATGTATAATCGGTAAGACTCACATGCATGGTTTTTGCATTCCAATTTTGCAGAGATTACAGGGATTTTAATGCTGCACATGTATAAGAAGTGCGGGAAAAAAAGGAGTTCCCCATCTATCAGTCCATCCATCCCTTCTCTTCTTCTTCTGCAAAATTGATTCGGGTTATAAGGTCAACGTAGGAAACCCACACGTTCTCTCTCCCATTGACACCTTCCAACTTATATTAGGGGATTCCCTGGACAGGAGGGAAATATCATCCCTCCAAGGTGTTGTGAATCTTCACCAGGATCTCTTCTCAGTGTGATGTTACTAAAAATCCTCTGAAGGAAGGCACCCCACAGGCATTCTGATTAGCAACCCAAACCCCCCCAGCCAAGCCATTTCATATAAGACCTTTGCTTTTTTTGCTCACCTCTTTTTTCACCATGACAGACTAGTGCAGCATTACTGAAGACAAAGCCCCAATTGATCCATCTCAAGTTCAAATTTAAAGTGATGATATGATTACAAAATCCATTGATAACCTTTAGCCAAATTTGGCCTTGTACCAAGTACACTTCTCAAACATCATATACCAGAACACCACTTGGATTCAGATCAGGAAAGCCGTTCCTCCCAATCACACCCCTCAAGGTAACGCAATCAATGCTCACATGATACACTTTTCAGTACACCATCCAGATATTCCATAGTTGCTGGTAAATCTGAGTTGCTGTTTGTCAAATAAGCACCGACAAAAGTCAAAACCAGTGCCCAGCTAGGGCCAGGACCTACCTTCTTACTGTGGAAAAGATCCCTGGTTTACTTAGCTTGGATGAGCTTCACTTTGATTGTGGCTTTTTATTCATCGAGATTGTAGTACCTGATCTTTCCTGTGAGGCCAGTTTTTCATGGGACCCTGTACCAGCAGCTGAAAAGAAATTAATTGAAACTTTGTATGTATGTATATATATAACTTAAATGGTGTCTTTCCCCAGGCTGTCGCTGTCCCTATGGGTTGTATCTTCAGGATGGCCAATGTGTGAATTCCAGCCAGTGCGTCTGTCACTGGGATGATGAGACGCTGCAGCCTGGACAGGTGATCAGCAGAGATCAGTGCACCACTTGGTGAGAGACCCAAACACATCTTCAAATATCTAAGAGTCTACAGTGGAGAGAAAATAATTATTGGGGACAATAATGAATGAATAAAATGTTTATTTGACGTCCCCAGTATGTGCAGAGAAGGTCAGGTCACCTGTGACACTTCTAGATGTGTGGGGACCTGTCAGTGGTCCGTCTGGTCTTCATGGTCTCCATGTGATGTCACTTGCGGTGTGGGGCTGCAGCAACGCTACAGGCGAGCACATTTGTTTCTTTATAGTTTTAGATATTCCTGATAGTACCCTTATTTCACTCTCATTGTGGCTCTTTTTAGGACATTTCTTTAAAGCATGGTATTTTTATTTATCTTCATTGGCTTCTGGTTACTCTTTAACATCAGCTGCCTGTTTCTTACATTTTATATTTGAAGCAATGACTGTTTGTTAGTTCCTCTACAGGCTAATCTATCCACTGGTCCTATCATTGCTCATTCACACTTTTTACCTTTGCATTTTATCCACCTAAACAGCAGATGCTAACAAACTACTCACACATTACAGTCTTGGTAAAAATAATTTGTAGAGTATTGTGTATCAGGAGATAATGGTCTGGTCCCCAGCAGGGTTTCAAAATATTTAAATCTAACCTGTATACAAAAACACAGTTAAAACCAATTTGTCAAGCCTCTCTTTCATTGTACGTCCCAGTACAATGACAATGAAGACTATTCTATTCTATTCTAAAATGGAAAAGCTGTGTACTGTATGTGAAAAAATAGCGAAAAATAGTCAGGTTCTATAGCTGCACGACAAGATCAAATTATCACCCCTCCACCACTGTGCTTGACAGTTGGTATAAGGCGTTTGTGCTGTTTTTGTTTTTTGCCACACAAGCCACTGTGTATTTTGGCCAGACATCTCTACTTTGGTCTCATATGTCCAATGAACAATGCTGTAGAAATCTTGTGGTTTCTTCAGACACATCTTTGTCCACCCTGTCAAACCCGTTTTTCTTGTTGTGTTGTTAGGAACTTTAATATTTAACATGCTAAGTGAGCCATGTAAAGTCTGAGGTTCTGGGATTCCACCTTATTTTGTCTAGTAGTCTAACCATGGGGTGAAGTTGCTAAGATGTTTACTCCTGGAAAGATACTCTTATAGTGAAATAGTCTTATATCTTCTTAAAAGCTTCTCTAATGTTCAGAGCAGCAAATTATGGAGACCCCCTGTTTTTATCATAGTGGTCACAGAAAGGATAATCAGTTAATCATGCGCTGGCTGCTGCAGTCCTGTTTTTTATGTGGAACCACAAGGGTGTACTTGTTTTTGGAGTTTCCCACACTCAGCTTCGCCTTCCCCCCTTAAACAGTTTTGGTTTTAAATAAAACTGTGTGGAATTTGTGGTATATTTTTGTGCAGCTCTGGTTAGAATTTATTCATTTTAGAACCTGGTAACTCATCAGTATGCCCTTATATACACTGCTCAAAAAAATAAAGGGAACACTCAAATAACACATCCTAGATCTGAAGGAATGAAATATTCTCATTGAATACTTTGTTCTGTACAAAGTTGAATGTGCTGACAACAAAATCACACAAAAATCATCAGTGGAAATCAAATTTATTAACCAATGGAGGCCTGGATTTGGAGTCACACACAACATTAAAGTGGAAAAACACACTACAGGCTGATCCAACTTTGATGTAATGTCCTTAAAACAAGTCAAAATGAGGCTCAGTATTGTGTGTGGCCTCCACGTACGTGCCTGTATGACCTCCCTACAACGCCTGGTCATGCTCCTGATGAGACGGCGGATGGTCTACTGAGGGATCTCCTCCCAGACCTGGACTGAAGCATCCGCCAACTCCTGGACAGTCTGTGGTGCAACGTGACGTTGGTGGATGGAGCGAGACATGATGTCCCAGATGTGCTCAATCGGATTCAGGTCTGGGGAACGGGCGGGCCAGTCCATAGCTTCAATGTCTTCATCTTGCAGGAACTGCTGACACACTCCAGCCACATGAGGTCTAGCATTGTCCTGCATTAGGAGGAACCCAGGGCCAACCGCACCAGCATATGGTCTCACAAGGGGTCTGAGGATCTCATCTCGGTGCCTAATGGCAGTCAGCCATGCGGCCCTCCAAAGAAATGCCACCCCACACCATTACTGACCCACTGCCAAACCGGTCATGCTGAAGGATGTTGCAGGCAGCAGATCGCTCTCCACGGTGTCTCCAGACTCTGTCACGTCTGTCACATGTGCTCAGTGTGAACCTGCTTTCATCTGTGAAGAGCACAGGTGCGCCAGTGGCGAATTTGCCAATCCTGGTGTTCTCTGGCAAATGCCAAGCGTCCTGCACGGTGTTGGGCTGTGAGCACAACCCCCATTTGTGGACGTCGGGCCCTCATACCATCCTCAGGGAGTCGGTTTCTAACCGTTTGTGCAGACACATGCACATTTGTGGCCTGCTGGAGGTCATTTTGCAGGGCTCTGGCAGTGCTCCTCCTGTTCCTCCTTGCACAAAGGCGGAGGTAACGGTCCTGCTGCTGGGTTGTTGCCCTCCTAAGGCCTCCTCCACGTCTCCTGGTGTACTGGCCTGTCTCCTGGTAGCGCCTCCAGGCTCTGGACACTACGCTGACGGACACAGCAAACCTTCTTACCACAGCTCACATTGATGTGCCATCCTGGATGAGCTGCACTACCTGAGCCACTTGTGTGGATTGTAGAGTCCGTCTCATGCAACCACGAGTGTGAAAGCACCACCAACATTCAAAAGTGACCAAAACATCAGCCAGAAAGCATAGGTACTGAGACGTGGTCTGTGGTCCCCACCTGCAGAACCACTCCTTTATCGAGTGTGTCTTGCTAATCGCCAAAGATTTCCCCCTGTTGTCTATTCCATTTGCACAACAGCATGTGAAATTGATTGTCAATCAGTGTTGCTTCCTAAGTGGACAGTTTGATTTCACAGAAGTTTGATTTACTTGGAGTTATATTGTGTTGTTTAAGTGTCCCCTTTATTTTTTTGAGCAGTGTATATATATATAAGATAAGATAAATCTTATCATGTCATTATGTCATTGTTGCAACATACAATGTGTAGTTGTACAATTAAATTTGTTTACTGACCCATGTAAGGTGCATAGATAACATAAACTATGTACAGAATAAAATACAGTGCATAAATAATGCAACCATTAATCAGAAAAAATAAAAATTGCACTGCAAAGAAGTGAGGTGTTGATGAGAGTTTCGGCACATTTGTAAAAACTGTCCCTGAGTCTATTAGCGCGTGACCTCAGCACTCGAGGGCAGCAGCTGAAACACCTGGTGTCCTGGGTGTGTACAGTTCCTCAGAATGCTTCATGCCCGCTTGGAGCAGAGTTCTGAGGAGGTCCTTTAGGGGGAGAGAGTGTAGCTGATGATCATCTGGGTGGTGTTGATGACCCTCTGTAGTGCCTTCTAGTCTGCCATACTGCATTTCTGTATGGTTCACAAGCTGCACTAAGTCAGCAAACTTAATGGAGCAACGATAGAAAATGGTCAGCAGCTCCCGTCTCAGGTTGAGTCTGCTAAAGATCCTCAGAAAGAGGATCTTCTTCAGGATCTTCTGGGCCTGCTTCACAATGATTGTGGTGTTGGAGCTTAAGACTCTAGAATTATTTGTACAATGACTATATATCAGATATTTAAGGAGACCTTGTCAAGGCAAAATTTTCTCTTCTCAGGTCTGTACTAGTAGCATCTGGACCAATCAGAGTGCAGCCCTGTTCAGGAGACGCCTCTGAGTCCCGACATTGCTCCATCCCATGTCTCCCTGGTATCTAAACTCACACTTAATCAAATCAACATTTTTATGCATTTTTTTTAACATTTATTTTTTCAAGTCAGACTGTTTCACCTTATGTATTAACCATGATCCATAGTCTTTATGAAGCCTTCTCTAAACAGGAGCATACAGTGACCTTCTCCACTTCCTGTTGCACAGCCCTACCAGGTGGCACATGGAGTAAATGGACTAGATGGTCAGAGTGCACTAGGACATGTTTCAGTGATGTAGATGATGTGGGAATCAGACGGCGATTTCGCAGCTGCAACCACACACTCCCAGCTTCCAACCACATGAACACACAGCCCATGTGTGATGGAGACCATGAGGAACAAGAGCCATGCAACACTGTGCACTGTCCAGGTGACCCGAAGAACACCGTCATCCCCATATACCCTTAAACAGAATGTTATGCATTTATTATGCAGATTACTTTGGTCTGTTGGCTAAAACTAAAGTCTAGTCTAAGAGGTACCAAGACCAGTGGGCTTCTTCCATCCGAAAACAACCACAGTGTTCTAACATTTTAGCAGTTTATGTTAATGCTATTTTATTAACCTTTAAACCAATGTCACATTTGTATTGGATGGTAATTAAAAAAGAAGACAAAGATAATTTAGAGCCAAGTGGAGGTGCATCACCAGAGACCTTCCACTGGGAGTCACATAATGAAAGCAGAATATTGGGGGTTTCAGGGCAGAGTAGCTCCCGATACAAAGAAATAAATTAAATACAATTTACTGCAATATTCTTTGTTTCTCACTTTGCTTTACTATTATATTAGAGAGTTACAGAAATGTTTTAAATAATGTTTTTTAACAATCAGCGGCTTCTCTGTAAATAACACTCACAGGGAAGCTTGCACAAGTTAGCGTTAACATAAACCCATATGATCTCTTTGAGATTGGAGTTGCTAACCGTAGCAGTCAGCTTTGGTCATGCTAGCCGTTAGCTTTAGCCTCCAGGACCAACTAATCTGGATTTTTTTTAAATTAGGTCATCTTCTCTAGGTGAAATATGAACTACTTATGAGCTTTTAACAGAAAATTACTTCAAAAATGCTAATTTTAGCCGTGTTTTTCCAGTGCATGGAGGGTGGTCATTGTGGTCCCAGTGGTCTCTGTGTACATCTGAGTGTGACTCTGGTGTTCAGACAAGGGAGAGATTCTGCAGTTCACCAATGCCACATCATGGGGGCAGTAACTGTACTGGGCCTCACATACAAACAAAGGACTGCAACTCCCATCCCTGTTCAGGTTCTCTGTCTAGATATATATACAGCTGTTAGAGGTAGTATCAGAAAATCTTGTACACACTCACTTTGGTTATTATTTTTATGTACTTGAATTTTTACTTTAAATCTTTTCATCTGTAAACAACATTAAGTGTGTGTGTTTGTTTCCCTTTAGGTGTGTGTCCAGAGGGCATGACGTACATGACAGCAGCGGAGTGTGAGGCTCAGGGCGGGCCGTGTCCGCGGGTGTGCATGGACATGACTTTCACAGAGGTTCAGTGTGCCACCTCCTGTTACGACGGCTGTTACTGCACCCCGGGCTTCTACCTGTTCAACAGCAGCTGTGTTCCTTTGGCACAGTGCCCGTGTTACCACCAGGGAGGGATGCATCCAGCGGGTGCCTCCCTGCCTGCTGATGCCTGTAACAACTGGTGCTCCTCTTTAATAATTGTCTCAGTTCTGACTGTATTTTAAACATTGCTCAAAACAAACATGTCCTGTTTCTGTTGCAATGCTTCTCATTTATTGCTTTGGTCACATGTTTTTGTCTCAAACAGTACCTGCACTAATGGAGAAATGGAGTGTGGGACTGTTCCCTGCCCAGGTAAAGAGTCAATCATGAATTTAGCAAACACAGTTATTTTTTAATTCTCCTGGTTGTTGTTTTGTTTTGTTTTCAAATGTCTGTTCTGGTCCAGTTTTTGTTCTTAATGCAATGCTTTTTTTGTGTCCCAGTGGACTGTGGCTGGAGCAGTTGGACGCAGTGGAGTGCTTGCACTCGAACATGTGATGTAGGCGTAAGAAGGAGGTACCGCTCAGGAACCAATCCTCCTCCAGCCTTTGGTGGTCGCCCCTGTAAAGGGGAGACAGTCGGGGTAGACACCTGCAGTATCGAACCCTGTCTTGGTGAGAAGTGGATCACGAATTTTTTTGATGTGATGTTTAATGTATGTGTAGAAAAGTGAAGGGTGCAGGTGTCGTAATGTGTCTAAAGGTATACGAGAACCATGGAGTATGTGGTCGGCGTGTTCTGTGACATGTGGGGGAGGCTACAGGACCCGGACCCGTGGGCCGATCCGAATCCATGGCACAGCTCAGCAGTTCAGCGGCTGTAATCTGCAACCTTGTGGTAACACTGATCTGATCAACACAGTTTTATTTAACATTTCAGCTACATTTAACTTATAGATCCTTTAATAAGTGGACGTTCCTAATACATACTATGATAAAATTCCATGTCAAAATAAATTGGGTTAGAATGAATAAATGAATGAAGGAATAAGTTCTTGCATTTACTTAGATTTACACTTAGGCAACTGTGGCTCAGTGAGAAGAACAGTCTTCTTGCAATCCAAAGCTTGTGTGTTTAATTCCAGCTTCCTCCTGTCACATGTCGACGTGCCCCTGGGCAAGGCACTAAACCCCAAGTTGTCCACTGATCTGCGTATCTGTACATGAATGTATGTGCGATTGGGTGAATGTGGCTCTAGTGCAAAGCGCTTTGAGTGGTCGGTATGACTGGAAAACTGCTATTTAAATTCAATCCATTTACCATTTGATGTCATTGCAGACATTTGAAATCAACCATATTTTTGTAACACCTCCATCACTTCATGTAAAGTTTCAGCTAATACTGGACTTTTGACTGTTAGGCAAATAATCACACAACTAAAATGTTGGGGCAATAGAGCTTTAATCACTTTGGAATATGTCTGATTCTTTTTCATCTGGTGTAAAGGACAGCATTGGATGAAAAGGTTCAGTTTGCTGCTTTATCCTAGTTTTTTCTTGATTATACTGTAGGTCTCAGGGTTTTCTACAGTTCAGAACTTTCAGGTCTTTCAAAGTTTTCCACATATTCCCCATTTCACACAGTTCAGGATTATTATAGGGAAGCTAGTGCTCTACCTGTGCCCTTTTTATCCTCAGCTCAGTGAAAAGAATGTAGCATGTTTTGTCATATTTAAGAATGCCCTATATGTGCAAAAAGATTTGGTCTCAAAGATGCATAGTTGTTCTAAAATCTGTGCATACTTTTGCATTGATGCAGAAATCAGCTTTGTGGCTCCATGCCCTCACATGGGTTGTGCTAATACCTGGTTTTTGAATTTGTTGAGGACAAAACCACTTCTTAACTGGAATACAATTTTTCCCACTGTAGAGGTTTGAGTATCATATTCCATGTTAGGCAACAACAGCAAGAGTTAGTTTTTAGCTCTGTTCACCGAGGTTAGAGCTCAAATTAATTAACCACTAAATAGTCCACTGACTAAACATACAGAACTAAATTCATACTTGCAACATGAACAGGTTTTTGTTATTTAACCATTTCATTTTCTAATGTAGGTCATAATGAACAAAGCATATTGATTTAGTGGGCCACTGGCAACCTGCCTTTTGCCAGCTTGTCTACATGAGTATTTTTCTCTCCTGTTCACGTTGCTCACATTAACTGAATTTATTTTGGCAGAATACCCCAAAAAAGTGATGTTAATCACATATTGTTTTGCTTTAGGTGTCAAAAAGCGAAATGAGTCTGACATTTCAACAGGCTAATTAAGAATTGTGGCCACTTTTAAAGCACTGCAAGCTGATCCTCTTTAATGAAACCCTAATTCTGTTGAAACACAACAGCTGACAAAATCTTCACTCATGTAAATGAAAGACATAATCTGTTGTTATTTTGGCTATTTGTCTGGTTTCAGAGAGGAAAATTAGAAACTGAGTCAGTTGCCCAGATCTCCTTTGTTGCACCTACAAACCCACAGGTCCCTGCCTGCAGCAGGCTAATGAAGAATAACATAACATAATTAGGTGCAGAAATAACTCCATTTGATTTTTAGGTTTTGATGGTTAGAGTATGATCTTTCAGTTTATACTGTTACGTTTAAAGCAAAAGGAGATATATATATACACTACCGGTCAAAAGTTTTAGAACCAATTTCTCGTTTACTGGTTTTCTCTATGTCTATGACTATTTACATTGTACGTAGATTCTCACTGAAGGCATCAAAACTGTGAATGTCACATATGGAATTATGTAGCAAACAAAAAATTGTAAAAGAACTTTAAATATGTTTTTTATTTTAGATTCCTCAAAGTAACCACTCTTTGCTGTGATGACTGTAATAATAACCTTTGGCTGTCACTCAATGAACCTTTGGGAAGTTCTTTCAAGACTCTTTGGAAAACCATTTCAGGTGACCTCCACATGAAGCTCATGGAGAGAATACCAAGAGAGCAAAGCAGTCATCAGAGCAAAGGGTGGCTATTTTGAAGAATCTAAAATATGAAAATTTTCAAAGTTATTTCACACCTTTTGTTTACTACATAATTCCATGTGTGTTCATTCATACTCTTGTTGCCTTTGCTGAGAATCTACAATGTGAATAGTCAGTCAGTCATTCATTTTCTATACTTCTATACTTCTTCCATAGTGGGTCGCAGAGAAGCTGGTGCCTATCTCCAGCAGTCTATGGGCGGGAGGCGGGGTACACCCTGGACAGGTCGCCATTCCATCGCAGTGTAACTAGTCATGAACATAAAGAGTGAGAAAGTGTATCTAAAACCTTTGACCGGTAGTGTGCATGTTATCAACATTGGTTCCCAGTGGTTATAGTGCATAAAAGCCTAAACCACGGCCATGCACAGACAGAAAGCAGTCACTATACTCTTACCCTCAATGCATAAAATGTCTGGTGTTTGTCCTCAAAGTTTCTCACTTCCTATGTTCACTCATGTGCCCAAGAGATCTACATTCAATTTAAGTTCATCATGTAAACATTTTTTCTAATTTAGGTTTTTCCAAAAATATCAACGCCACTCATTAGCTTGCTTATTTAAACATATTTTTCACAACACCTATCATGTGTTAGTGTCATTCTGTATTTTAGAATTTAATAAAGGTTCCTAGAAGTTTTTCTAGATGTTCTGGAAGTGTTTTGGTCAAAAACTGATACTGGTCACCTGTTTTAAATGATATCAGTGTTTTTTTTTCCTTAATCCCAGTCCTAAATTGCTCCTGACCCCACTGTTAATTGTATTTCCATGTGTTTCTGTCTGAAGTGATTAAATGCTTATACTTTAACAAACAAACTTGGATCTATGAGACACTATAAAATATCTATTCCAAGCTGTAATATTCATTATATTGATTGATTGTTTTTTTCTTTAGTGTTAATATTTGACTCTTTTGTATCAGGTGGGGGCAAGACATGTCCTCCAGGCCAGCAGTGGACACAATGTATGGTGGGGGCTGTGACCTGTACAGACCTCACACTGAACCTAAGCAGGAACTGTACCCCAGGCTGCCAGTGTCCACATGGGACTGTCCTGCAGGTTGGTCAAGTCGAGCCATTTTATTCATAAAGCACATTTCAACCCAGCAACAGTTGATCAAAGTGCTTTACAACCTATTGAATATCATGGGAGAATAGAACGAAATCACTGAAGTAAAATGCATCAATTCAGACAGGTTGAAACCCCATGAACAAAATTTGGTTTCTAAACAAGTTTAAAAAATATCTGATGTAAGAGAGGTACTGGTGTGCAAGGGGAATTTATTCCACAGTTCGGGAGCAGCTACTGCAAAAGCCCAGTCCTCTCTATTTTCATTCTGGATCTGGGAACATCAAGGCGATGTTGTTCAGCAGACCTTAGTGATCTAGTTGGAGCATGTATAGTCGTAAGATCACTGAGGTAATGAGGTGTAAGTCCAATTAAAGATTAAGAAGAAAGCAATAAAATCTTAAAATAAATTCTTAAACATATAGGCAGCCAGTGCAAGGAAGCCATTATGGGAGTCGTGCAGTATTGCTTGAGTGTACCAGTTAAAAGTCAAGCTGCAGCATTTTGGACCAACTGTAGTTGGAAAATTTCTGACACTACCATTGCCAATATCAACACTAATGCAATAGTCCGGATGAAATGAAGGCATGAATGGTGTTTTTAAGGCCACCAAAAGACTGGAACATCTTCACTTTTGTAATAAGTTTAAACTGAAAAAAGCCAGTTAAAAGACAGTTTTAACTGTGAAAAGCCAGCTCCCAGGAAGCATCTGTTAGTTAAAGTTTAAACTGTGATCCAGAATAACCCCCGGGTTTCTAAAAGGGCCAAAATCTAGAAGGTCAAAAGATCTAAAATGTAAGACCTCTGTTTTTTTCTTCAATAAGTTTTAAAAGGTTTAGTGCCATCCACACCTCAAATTCCTCTAACACTGAAAAGTGTCTTTGAAATGAGTTCTGGCAAAAATACTTAATTGGTATTAAACTTGTATGACATCTTTGTCAAAATGAAATGTGATACCATGCTTTCTAGAACCCAAAGGAAGCATATAGAGGGCAAAGAGGACAGATCGAAGAATTGGTCCCCGAGGGACACCACAATGAGCATCTGAAGATAACACATCACTGTCTGACTCTGAAAACTCTGTCTCTCAAACAAGATTTGAACCATTGTAAATCTGATCCCTTATTCCCGCTAATATGATCTAAACGAGAAATAAGGACACTATCATTCACTGTATAAAAGCAGAACTGAGGTCTAAAAGCAATAAGATGACAGGATTCCATGTGTCAGTAAATGACAAAATGTAATGGAGAACTTTTAAAAGTCCCGTCTCAGGTATACAGTATGATGTGCTTTTAAAGCAGACTGAAAAACTTCAGGGATAGCGCAATAATCCTAAAATGCCTGGAGCTGAAGATGGTACATGTTCTTCAATGCCTTGATGACAAAAGGTAATTTTGAAATTGGTTTAAAATTAGACAAAACTGTTGAGTCAAGTATATGCTTTGTACAAACAGGGTCTTTCACAGCACGCTTAAAATGGTTTAGAAATAGTTAACCACCTCGGCCAGAAAGAAAGGGACACAGGCTCAAAGTGATCAAATACAGAAGTCAGAATGTGATGGTTGGTGGGGGCAGACATGCACTTATAGCTACACATTCTGTGCTATTAAGAAAGTTTCGCTTAAAAGCTTTTATATTTTCAGGACGGTAAATGTGTGCCTCAGTCAGACTGCCGCTGTGATGTTGAGGGAGAACCATACACACCTGGTGACACTGTGCCCAGAAACTGCAAGAACTGGTAGGACAATGCAGCGTAAATCACAACTAAGGGCCTGTTTTTACTTCTGTTCATCAGTAAACAAAGTCAGAGTAAAACTGATTGATATTTTTCCAACATTTCAGCACATGTGAAAGAGGAAAGCTTGTAAATTGCTCTCAAATCAGCTGCAATGGTAGGAAGACCATCTTTGAATTGGGAAGTACTTCAGCATGTAGAAGATTTCTAATGTGTTTCCGTATTTTACGTGGCAATATTTTGTGATCCATATCAAGTGGATGGCCAGTGGTCAGGGTGGACTCCCTGGAGTCAATGTTCAGTGTCGTGTGGACCGGGTCTCCAGTCTCGGTACCGGTTCTGTTCCAGTCCTCAGCGATCTGGCAGTGGACTTCCATGTCTTGGTCCTCACCGCGAGGATCAAGTCTGCGTCATTGCATCATGTGATCGTGAGGAAACCATGTGTTGAATTTGTCTTCAGAGTTTCATTCATGTTTGTTTTTTAATCTTTTTTTTGAATCAGCCACTTAGAAAATTACAGCTGAATCTTATCACAGGTGGTAACATCTCAGAGTGGGCCTGTTTGTTGTTTTTTTTCTCACTAAAACAACCAGATTAACAGATTTACAGTTGCAATGAACAAGCATTGATCTTTATGTGCTCTCAAGATAAGATTTATCTTTTTTTATCGGGATGTGACGGCTCTTTTTTTAGTTGACGGAGGCTGGAGTCATTGGAGTTATTGGACAGAGTGCACCAAGTCATGTGGCGGGGGGATTCAAAGCCGGAGGAGACACTGCGACAGCCCCATTCCTGAGGGGGATGGGAATTACTGCGAGGGGCTGGGAACAGAAGTCAGAGCCTGTAACACCGACCACTGTCCAGGTACAATGACACAATGCAGGAAGAGGGATTGAGCTGATGATGTGAGTTTGCAAAGGGCCTCCTATCAATGAAACTGTATGTGTATGTTCTAGTGCCACCTTGTTCGAAGGTCCCTGGAACAGTGTTCAGCAGCTGTGGGCCCTCCTGCCCTCGATCCTGTGACGACCTGGCAGTAAGTGTAGCCAAGCAGCATTTTTAGCCAAAACTACAACAACAGAACTATATATTATATATTTTAGGCCTTGCAATGTTATTCATAACCTAACCTTTCAAGTCTTGCTCCAAGACCACAGCTAGATTTAGGTCCAGAATTTGACTAGGCCATTCTAATACATGAACATGCTTCGATCTAAACCAAGGGTGTCCTAGGTGGCCCATTAAATGCATGTGTGGCCCCAAAAAGTACTCAAAAGCAGACCTGAGTGCACCCAAATCTGCTTTTACTTGATTTATTAAACATGGCTTAATGTAGCAAACATTTTCAAAAAAGAGAGAGCCAAATCCTGTTCCTTTTGCTGTAAATAGACAAGAAAATAAAAAGCTGCCAAACCCCTAAACGAATTTTGATACTTTGTGCCTTTCTTTCAATAAAGCAAACTTACAAAACTTTTTGATGTTTTAGATCTACTGTATAATGATTTTCAGATCCCTTACTTAGATCACTACTTTGTTTCCATAAATATTGCATGTGTAATTAATAAATAAATAACCATCAAACGTTTGTGTTTTATATTGAAAAAGAAAAAAATCCTATTTTTATGGCCAGCGAGCCCTTTGGCTTGATGATTTTGGCCTGTGCGGCAAAACGTTTGGACACCACTGACCGTTAAACCATTCCCTTGAAGGGTTTTTGCAGACTTTAACATGCTTCTTAAAGGATTGTTCTGTATTTTGCTCAATTCCATGACCAGCTTTTCTGTCTAAGCTGTAGAAAAGCATCTCCACAGCATAATACTGTCACCATCATTATTTCCAATGTGTTCAGAGTATTGTGTGATGTCAATTTGCCTCAGCATGCAGTATTTTGAATGTATGAGACAAAAATTTAATTGTTTAATTTTGGTCTCACCTGACTAGAGCATCTTCTTTCACATGTTTTTGTGTCCCAAACCTCTTAGGCAAACTTTAAACTGAACTTTCTTTAAGTAATGGCTTTCTCCCTCCATATAGGCCAGATTTATGGAGTGCAACTCTAATAGTGGTCCTGTTGATAGCTTCTTCCACCTGAGCAGTGGATTTTATTTAAGGGTATTAAAATTAAAGGATGCACACTTTTCTAACTTTTCTCCCTTTTTTACATTGAAGATTAAAGTTATGTGGGTGTAATGTGACAAAAGGGTTGTTTCTAAATGCATTGTACTCTGTACTCTGTAGATAAAAACAAATAATAATTATGCCTTATTTCAATGTCTCCCAGCACTGTGAGTGGCATTGTGAGCCAGGGTGCTACTGCACAGAAGGAAAGGTCCTGTCAGCCAATGGGACGGTCTGTGTAGTGAGGGAAGACTGTCCCTGCTTGGACATAAACACTGGCCACCGAGTGGAAGCAGGAGAGGCCACTGAGGCTGCTGATGGATGCAACAACTGGTCAGGATAATGTACACAGCAGACCTCATGCAGTTCTTGATGATTTATCAAAGTTACATCTGAAAAAAGCATCAGCTCTGTTTATCTGTGTTGCAGCACATGTGAGGGTGGCAAGTTCAACTGCACCAGAGAGCCTTGTCCAGGTAGGTAAAGTCACCTGAAAGGGACCTGTATGTGATGGACTCTCATCATGACTTCCTAAACAATTAGGACAAATTGGTACATCTCTGTTTCCTAGTGTCTGGTGGGTGGTGTGAGTGGTCACAGTGGACCCCCTGCTCCAGAACCTGTGGGGCAGAGTCAGTGTCTCGCTACAGAAGCTGTAACTGCCCTGAACCAAAAGCTGGGGGAGAACACTGTCCTGGAGAACAGGAAATGCACAATGGGATAGGAGTTCAAATACAGAGACAGCCCTGCCCTGTCATCACGTTCTGCCCAAGTAAGATCCTGCCAAAAATAGCTTTGGTAAAATGTTAGAATACTGATCAGGTGATCCATTACAATTTACAATTAAATGCATGTGGCCAGTTATGCAAATGATGTTGTAAGAATTATGATTATTGATTAATTAATATTTATCATTAATTATAATTGAAAATCATAATCTGAGAAAATTAATTTCGTTACCAAAAATCCTTAATTATGAATCGAAATCAGAGATGTCCTCTGGTGTTGTAATTGTGGCTCAAAGCCCTTGATAATTACAATTATTAAGTTCTCAGTAATAATACTAGTAATATCTCAGTAATATTACTAGATGTCACTGTTTAATCAACCGTTTCGCCTAAACGTGGGGAACTTTGACCTTATTTTGACAGACAAATCACTCTTGCTCAAAATAAACACAAACGCCTTCTCTTTATCTACGTGAATATTCATTAAATCAACAGCCCTGATACACCTCGCTATTCTTTAGTAATCTTCACCTAATCAAGCATGCAAAGTTCTACACAAAAGGTGTAAAATAACTAACTAAACAAGATAAAACAATATTGAGTGTGTATGAAAATCAAACCAGCAGTTTTGGCAGTTATGGCAAAATACAAGAGAAATATGGTGCTAACGGCGCCCGGTATCATAAAACCCCCCACAGTTGGAAGCTCAGCGAACAAAGGATAATAAAACTTTTCGGCGGCAACCAGTAAAGAAACACGCAGGGTGCATGCAGACAAAAGAGATGGTGAGTTTCCACCATGAATTTCTAGCAGTCCAATGTTACAGTGTACCTGCGGCCTCAGGAATCAACAGCGATCAAGTTTCAATAAAACGTGGCATGCACATACAATTTAGAACACATTGGACTATAAGTGGCGATTCTAAATCGCCTTAAAATCCTACTCTGTCCTGCCCAAGCTTTTTTAATAGAAATAAAAACAAACAGGATTACCTGGCTGTCTCCTCTGGAGCAGAGGAAGAGAAGGAGGGGAAAGAGTTTCCATGCGTCCATGGATAACTCAGGAGAGAGGTCAGTTTTCGTCCTCTGGCCTCCTTGGCGAAAAGGTGAAAAATATAACGGACCGTCAGTAGTCGACTGGAACAAAAAAAACAAGGATGAAAATTTCTTTTCCTTGGAACCTCCGTGGGTTTTTTGGTCACGTGTTAAATCCACGTCTTCGATCGGTAAGGTAAACTTGCAAGCCTTCCTGTTCTTGCAAGCTTAATTCGCTGAGTTTTCTGGCCAATAGGATGGGATGAATGAAAGCCCACGTGTGAGTTTCTTCTCCAGAATGATGCTCCAGTTGTAACCGCATCTCAGTTTCCAGCGTGAAAGCAAAGCTGAGAGGTCTCTCATATGTTATATACCCCACTGTGACATCAGAGCTACGACGCCCTCTTCCCCATCAGCCGCAATTCCTCCTGGGATTTGTAGTAGCAGACTATCCTGGGGTACAAAATGGCCGATGACGCTGGACGGCATAGCAGCTCCAGCAACGTACAAATGGTCCAATATTCAGCAAACAAATGGTCCAACATTGTAATGATACCATTTATCAACTTTTAGGACAGCCAATAGCTTTATGGGGAGTTGGCATCAGTAAAACTAGTATATTAGCTTCAGATTCTTTATACCTTTGTGCAATTTATATTTAGTTTCTCCTCTTTGATGGAACTGCTATTAATTGTATATTAGGATCTCCTGTGAAAATTGAAAGAATGCTCCTTGCTGTTGTTTCAATTTTGAAACTGTATGTTCAACTAGTAGTACAGGTTCGTCTACAAAATTTCAATATTGTGAAAAAGTTAGATGTTGGAAACTAATGGTGTCACACCCTAATCAGCTAGTTAAACCAACCACCTGAGCCACCTGAGCCTATAAATTGTCTCTTAGGTCCTGGACCCATGAGCAGAAAAAGGTTAAATCATTATTTTACATTTAATTTTTTTATCAGCCTGCATCTGGCCAGTTTTGTTGCTTTAGAGCTATATGATTCATTTACAATAAATACTAAACACTGATTGACACACTTATTTTTCTTTTCTTAACATCAGGTAATCACATATCAGACAAGTACAGAAAATATTTTTAGTAAAATCTTTATTTATTAGATTAAAAAAATTATAATCAGTCATGAGGTTCATGGAATTGATACCTTGACTGTCTAATCATAAGTAAATATTCAGATAAATTAAAAGATGAGTAGACAGTGGAGTGGAGGATGGCAGGACATGAAGAGGATCAGAGGTTGCAAAAGCTCCAAACCTGGAACTGTGGTCTCTCCTTCTGCAGAGCTGTCTGCATAAAACTATGAGAAATTAAAAATATTAGATAAATAAATATAAGAATTCATACTCCACTAATGTAGGTTTACATTAAGAGACAGGGAAATGTGTATTTGTTATGTACATCAGCACTGCATTAAAATCTTTGTCTTACGAACTGTGGTGAAATAGTTAATTAATGCCAAAGGTAACTTAAAATGTCACAAATTTCCAGTAAAAAATATTTTTTTTTGAAAGAATGCTCCTTGCTGTTGTTTCAATTTTGAAACTGTATGTTCAACTAGTAGTACAGGTTCGTCTACAAAATTTCAATATTGTGAAAAAGTTAGATGTTGGAAACTAATGGTGTCACACCCTAATCAGCTAGTTAAACCAACCACCTGAGCCACCTGAGCCTATAAATGGTCTCTTAGGTCCTGGACCCATGAGCAGAAAAAGGTTAAATCATTATTTTACATTTAATTTTTTTTATCAGCCTGCATCTGGCCAGTTTTTGTTGCTTTAGAGCTATATGATTCATTTACAATAAATACTAAACACTGATCGACACACTTATTTTTCTTTTCTTAACATCAGGTAATCACATATCAGACAAGTACAGAAAATATTTTTAGTAAAATCTTTATTTATTAGATTAAAAAATTATAATCAGTCATGAGGTTCATGGAATTGATACCTTGACTGTCTAATCATAAGTAAATATTCATATAAATTAAAAGATGAGTAGACAGTGGAGTGGAGGATGGCAGGACATGAAGAGGATCAGAGGTTGCAAAAGCTCCAAACCTGGAACTGTGGTCTCTCCTTCTGCAGAGCTGTCTGCATAAAACTATGAGAAATTAAAAATATTAGATAAATAAATATAAGAGTTCATACTCCACTAATGTAGGTTTACATTAAGAGACGGGGAAATGTGTATTTGTTATGTACATCAGCACTGCATTAAAATCTTTGTCTTACGAACTGTGGTGAAATAGTTAATTAATGCCAAAGGTAACTTAAAATGTCACAAATTTCCAGTAAAAAATATTTTTTTTTCTTTCTGGTACTTGCGGTTATTCACCACAGACCTACTACACACCTTATATTCACATTCAGGCCCCATAAACAGATAACAGGTAGCAATCCCAGAGTGCCGGGCTGTGATTAGGCAGCGGTCCGGTCCAGGCCCCCGGTTAGCTTACCAGCCAGACTAGCCAATAAACGGAGGTCCGCTGCTCCGAAAACTCCGAAAACAAACATTTAAAATAGACTAATTCTGGATGAACTGACTGCACAGAAGACGTTTTGAGTTCTACTTTCTTGCTTAAAACATTTTAAAACTACTTTTTGTGACAAATTAATGGTATAAAAAAGCTTCATTTGTATAGTAATCTCTGCCATTGCCAAAGCTGCTGGTGCCAAACCTCGCTGCACACAGCCCCTCCCCTTTATCAAATCGCAGGGAAAGCTAAAAGACCATGTCCAGAGTAGGACCATTTACCTGTGAAAATAAAGCCCCGAAAAAGTAAAATTACCCAGAGAAATTTGTTTCAAAATGCGACCTGGGCTTTACAAAGCCTGGTGCTTCTACAGGCAATGGAAAAGGGGATAAGGAAGACTGAAGAAGTACAGAACCCATGTTGATGTGTTGACCATGTTGACCGGGTGATTATTTGGGGTGCCATGTCATCTACTGGTGTTGGTCGACTGTATTTTCTAAAGTCCTCAGTCAATGCAGCCATCTACCATGAAATCTTAGAGCACCTTATGCTTCCTTCTGCTGACAAGCTTTATGGAGATGCGGATTATATTTTTCACACTGCCAAACGTACCCAATGCTGATCCATGACCACTGAACCAGCAGATCTGTTTGAGAATATATGGAGTTTTGTCAAGAGGAAGATGACAATTAGACCCAACAATGCAGATGACCTGAAGGCAGCTATCAAAGCAACCCAGGCCTCCATTAACACCTCAGCAGAACCACAGGCTGATCTCCTCCTTGCCATGCCACATTGATGCAGTAATTCATGCAAAGTGCATAGAAACAAACTTTTCAGAGGCCTGACATTTGTGATGAAAATTTCCCTTTTTATTGACTCTTTGTAATATTAAAACTTCTGAGGCACTGAAATTTGAGTTTTCATTTTCTGTAAGCCATAATCATCAAAATTGCAAGAAATAAATGCTTGAAGTATTTCACTCGATGTGTAATGAATCTAAGTTATGTAAGAGTTTCACTTCCTGAAATAAAAGTGAAAGATATTGATTTTTTTTTTTCAAATACTTAAAAAATAGACATACTTGTCTTTCCTTGTCTATCCTTCATCCACCACAGTGGGACCACAGCTCTGGCAGCCCCCACTTGTGCAAATGCACAGAAGGATGATAAGTGACTTTTTAAGGCTGAATCCTATTTTTCATCTTTCCCCAACCACCAACCGCCTCTCCCATACCTTGGTACTTCATTCAGGGAGTGGTAAACTATTCCGCTGAGAAACAGGACACTCCTTCAAAAAGCTGATTTATCATTATCAGTTCTCACTTATTCCATATGCAAAAAAAAATGACCTAATGTGCCCCTAGGTGTTACATAAAGTTCTAGGTCCTGCAGCTGATGTCAGTAGAGATTATTTTTACTTGTGTTTAAGAGCAAGCAATCATATAAAGCAAAATGTGCCCACGTTGGAAATATATACGTATCTTAATCTATTTAAACTATGTTCAGAGTTTTATAATGTATCACCATTACATTAGAAAAAAACATATATGATATATAGTTTTTCCAAAAGTAGCAGTAATATTTAAACATACCTGAAGTATAATAATGAGTAAAACTACAATATATAAGAATACATCATACTAGACAGAAGTGTTTTTCTGTTCATGTGTATATTTTAAATAGAAAAATATTGTGCTATTTTTGTTTTGCCTCTGCTTGTCTAAAAGAATAAAAAAATTATGGCGAAAAAGAAATGTTGATCATTTTCATACTACACGTTCTGAAGGATATTGTAGTCATAGAATTGTTCAAATACTTTATGTTTGCTATTTTTTATTTTTATATTTAGATTTTTTTTACATCAACACTAATTAATAGTGATACCAAATGTAATATATATAGTCTAAACTAGACAACTCATTAATCATTTTTCATTAAAATATATTACAGGAGAAAATGTTTACAGTAGATTCATATCAGTTATTTATCCCCCATTATTTACTCAGTTACCTATTGTACAGTTATGCTTCTCCTCATTTTTGATTTTCTTTGATTTAATTTTTGTTTCCACTGATAGTTCACGGTTCATGGAGTTCCTGGTCAGCGTGGTCAGATTGTGATGGGTGCGCTGGGTCATCAGTTCGTACCAGACACTGTAACAGTCCCCCTGCCAGATTCGGTGGACTTCCCTGTCTGGGAGAGAGCCGGCAGAGTCGCAGATGCCATGACAACATCACTGTCTGCCCAGGTCAGCCTACTAAAAAGGTTTTATCCTGACCGTGGATGCATGTAAACATCAAGATACTTATCAAGTTTGAGAAGCTGTCTGTACATAAACTGTATAACACTGCTGTGTATTAATCCACCGTCTGTGTTAAATGTCATATTAATTTGTGTTGCAGATTGTGGTGGTGGTCAGGAAGAATGGCCATGTGGGAAGCCTTGTGCTCGCTCCTGTTCAGATCTCCATGGTGACACAGAGTGCTTGGACTCCCCCCAGTGCATCCTGACCTGTGGTTGTCCTGGTGACATGCTGCTACAGGATGGAGTCTGTGTGGCCAGAGAGGAGTGCCGCTGCAAATATCACAACAGCTCTACCACTGGTTGGATATATCTTCTGTTTATGCGCAAATTAATTAAAAAGAATGAACTGTGTTCAACCCAAAAACATAAAACTGTGTATTTCTCTGCAAAGATGGTTTGAATTCCAGTAATATGTCATGGGTGTGGCCTGGTGGGTATGATTGGCAGTTTGCAAATCCAGGAGATATCATCATCAGTGACTGCAAAAACTGGTAAAGCTTTTCTTAGAAGCTTTATTACATCTTAAGTCTTTCAAATGACGAGAAGCTGTTCAGTAACTATTCAATGTACTAAACAAATATCAATTACCTTTTTTCATTCGATTCTTTATTTTTCAGCTCATGTGAGGCTGGGGTTTTGCAGTGTCAGTCTGTTCCTGGTTGCCATGTGGACGGGGACTGGGGACAATGGGGAACCTGGGCCGAGTGTTCACTTCCTTGTGGTGGAGGAGTCACTTTCAGGAGGCGTCTGTGCAACAACCCAGCCCCTCAGAGTGGTGGCAGAGGCTGCCAGGGGGTAGCTGAGCAGAAGAAAGACTGCAACATGCAAATGTGCACAGGTAGTCATCTGCCTTCAGTCCCCATTAAGCTCTAATAAAATACTAATAATTGGTCCATTTATTATACTTTGAACTTTAGCTACAAATTTTTAATTCAGAGTTCAAGTCTTACAGTTTTGTTTTTAGGTCGGAAGTCTTGTTTTTATTTTGTCTTATTTTATTTGTCTCTCTCTTTTTATCTCCAGACTCAGTGGACCCTTGGCTGCCCTGGTCTGTGTGGTCTAAATGCTCAGTTACCTGTGGTGGAGGGCAGCAGTCCCGTTCTCGTGTCTGCACCTCTCCACCTTGCCATGGCATCAGTCGTCAAAGCAAAATGTGCAACACACAAGTCTGCCTTGGTGAGTTTTCTGTAAATTATCTGAACCATCTGCTTTCCTTTTGATTTCCAACATAACTTTCTTTCAGAAAAAAGAAATTGTTTTCTGTTTCTCAATGGCTGTGTAAATAATTTCATGTACTGAGTGGCGGCATTGTCTCGTGAGGTTCCTCAAGGCTCTGTGTTGGGCCCTACTCTATTCTCACTGTATATGTGTTCTCTTCCATGGATTTTTTGTCTCTTTTGGAATGTTTGTATTCGTCTGTCTGCTGATGACATGTTCTACTTTTCTGCCTTGACTGGGAGACAGAAGTAATGCAATTGACTCGAGTTGAACACAAAGTGGGAATCTTGCTCATTGTATCTGATGACATGAGCCCCTTAATAAGTGAAATCCAGGTATTGAAGGTTCACCTCTTAATTTTAACCTCTAAAATGTTGGCACTGCTTTAACAGCTCAACGTTGAGCATCATTCCAAAGAGCTGATATAAAAATAGCTGATTATCTGTATTAATGGATTCTAATCTAATTTTTGGAACCTAATAGTCATTTTTCCTGTTTTACCAACATTAATTTTGGACTGACTTCAGATGGTGCTTCAGAGCTTTCAAGAGCTTTAACTGGTATAAATGGAAGAGCACACACCACTCTAGATACTAGTTGTATCTTCCTTGCACTGTTTTCAAATGAATTCTAAAATTCATGTAAAACATTTTGATCCAACTCTTAGGGACTAACACAAAGAAGCTTCCCATTATATTTCAAACCTTTTGAAACCTTTCATTTTGAACTCCTAAGGTCATCAGATCAAACACTGATACATAGATTCTGTGTATAACTCATGGGCATCAATCTCTCCAGTCAGTAGCCCCAGGGCTTCTTCTGCCCATCCGTTGCATAGACAACACTTTAATGTGTCCAGCATTAGATATTTTTTTTCTTTTTATCTATGGTAAAGTTATTGTCCTTTTTAAATAACTTTATTCATTTTAAATGTTTTTACACATTTTGTCATGTTGTATAATTTCTCCTTTTTTCAGCACTTTGTGATTCTTTGAAAAGTGCAATATTGATAAAATGATAAAGTGACTTACTTGTGTGACTGCTTGTGCTTTTGCATGGTTCTGCAAAGATGTGGGCTGCCCTCCAGGCAAGCTGTACAGAGAGTGTGAACGTAGAGAGGGCTGTCCCTTCAGCTGCGCTCAGGTCAGTGGCAAAGAGGGCTGCTACTCTGACAGCTGTGAGGAAGGCTGCCACTGCCCACCACACACCTACCAACACCGTGGAACGTGTACACAGGTGGGTTCTGAACCACTTTTATCTGGGCAGTTGAGGACAGGTTAAGACTAAGAAAAACATTACAGAACTGACCCTGTGTGGTCTGTGTGTTCCAGGAGTGTCCATGTCTGGTGGATAAAGAAATCCTGGCCTCCCTGCAGAGTGTGTCTGTCACACCACTATCATCTCTGCTCTCCAGCAACATCTCAGAAAGGATGGAGCTCATGTCTGGAGATACCCTAACACATGAATGCAGTACATGGTGAGCAGAGAGTTTGGGGAATATTTACAGATTGATTCTATTTATGTATTTATTTATTGTATTAAACCTTCCCTAAAATGATGTAAAAAAATATTTTAAAGTAAAATTCTTCTGCTTAATAGTGCTACAACTTACCCTGGGGTAATCTTCTATTTCCTGTAGCGATTGTGAGCATGGAAGATGGAACTGTTCCCTGGAGCTCTGCCCAGTCGATGGTGGTTTCTCATCCTGGGGCCCTTGGAGCCCCTGCTCGCTCTCCTGTGGAGGTTTGGGAGTGAAAACTCGCTCAAGGGGCTGCACACAGCCAGCCCCAGCCCATGGTGGGAGAGACTGTCATGGGCCCCGCAAGGAAACTACCTACTGCCAGGCTCCTGACTGTCAAGGTGTGGGTTAAATTGAGAGAAAGGACAGTTGGTTTGCTATGAAAATTATTTGTTTGATGGTTTAAAGACTTAACTATTGTTTTTGCATCTTTTGCAGCTACTGTTGTTCCAACAGTGGAACCAGCAATTCCAGGTAGCTTCTGTGTTTTAATGTAAACATTTTACAGCACCTACTTATCTTCTGTTCATCTTCATTTTATTGCACAAGCTGGTCAGATTTCTCTAGAGATGCACTGATCTTAATTTTGTGGTTGATATCCAATCACTGTTTTTGATGATCTGCCAACAGTGATTTTAGCTAATTCTAGTTTCTCTTTAAGACCTATTACACCTTTTTAAGACTTAAGGACAATACAAGACATAGTAAGGGCATTTAAAACTTTTTTTTAGCCTACCTACTCTGAGCAGTCCATAATTATTTATTATTATTATTCACTCACTGTAAAACAATTTTTTTCTAATATTGTAAATTAAAAACAATATTGTGTAGTTTAACATCTAATAAATCAGCACTGATAACACAGGTAACAATACTTAAACTATCTCTGTGTGTATTTCCTTGTGATGGTACAGTAGCTAATTACCTTAATTAATGTTTCATTATTGGGGTTGAAAGATGACAAAGATGAACCCATACAACCTTTTTGAACTCTGTTCAGCCTTCCTGTTATCTCTTGAAAGTATCACTCTCTCTCACAGTGTGAATGACCAACAGACATGTTTCAACATGCTGTAAACGATGTTTTCTTTTAAATTGTTAAAATTGCTTGTTACATGCCTTGATGCATCTCAAGTATTAAAGTTGTATCATCCTCTTTCCTACTCTGTCTACTTTAAAAGAGGATTCTGGCTTCTCTCTATGGTCACTGTGGAGTTCCTGCAGCAAAACCTGCACTGACGTTCAAACTCCGGCTGTAAAGTCTCGTCATCGACTATGTGGCAAACCTCCCTGCTCTGGAAACTCTCTCCAAGAGAAGGCCTGCAACCTGCCCCAGTGTCCAGGTATGAATGTCACACATTTTCTCAGAACAAATAGCATGTCAACATGTGGTTTTTGTGTATATTTTGATATTTAGATTTAATAATAATGAACAGCAGGTGTGGTTAGTTCCAAAGACAGCCAACATGTTTGGTAAAATAAAGGACCCTGTTCACTCTTTCTAGCAACCACAAACTTTAATATATTTTCTTGCGATTTTATGTTACAAACCAACACAGTGTAACGTTTAATTGTTAACTTTTTGGCCTTCATACAAGATGCAATGTGTGTGGAAACTAACACTACTATATGATGAACACCCAATCCCAGCAGTATAACATGGTGGTAGCAGCCTCATGCTGTGGAGATGCTTTTCTTTAGCAGGAACAGTAAAGCTGGTCAGGGTTGATGAGAAGTTTGATAGAGTTAGGTCCTGGGTAATGTAATCTTTAAATTTTTTCTCAGTCATAGTAATGTGTGTATATACCAGTTCAAGTAAGAGAAAAAAAAACAGGATGCCTCATTCAAACATCTGACAATGAGAATGACCTGCAAAGATTTTTACCTGCCACCCAAAGCAATCTGGAATATTTTGCATTACATTCTCACATGCACTGCAGGTGAGGTGTGCGTAGGAGCCAACTGTGTAGAAAGGAACTGCTCATGGATGGAGTGGGGGAATTGGGGGTCCTGCTCCCGGTCCTGTGGAGTAGGTCAACAGCAGAGGATCCGAACTTTCCTCCGGCCTGCTGGTAACGGTTCGTGGTGCGAGGACATTCTTGAAGGGAACATGGAGCATCGCTTCTGTAACATAAGGCCCTGCAGAGGTTAGCGCTGCGTTTGAAAAAGATGAACCAAGACTCCTAAAGAAACAACGTCTGGTCATACAGCCTTAAAGTTTCAGTCAATGGCTGACATGTCTTTCTGAAACAGTGGATGGAGGCTGGTCCCGGTGGAGTCCCTGGTCCCGCTGCGATCAGCACTGTGGTGGAGGTCGCTCCATCCGCACTCGCTCCTGCTCCAGCCCTCCGCCAAAGAATGGTGGACAGAAGTGTGTTGGAGAGAAGAACCAGGTCAAGCCATGCAACACCAAACCTTGTGGTGAGGCAGACTGAACATGTGCACACTCACTTGATGTGTAGATCATTCTGACCTTTCTGCATCCTCATCCTGTGCATGAACAACTCCTCATTAATTCTGCATATGGCCGTGTTGTTCCAAGTCTTTGTGTTGAAAAAGTCAGCATGACCTGTGACCAGCATTCTTGAGGAGGCATGTTAAGTCTGAACAGTGCCTGCAGCATCCTCAGGATATTCATGACCTTCTGTCTGTGTACTGACAGATGAGAAAGGGTGTCCGACGGGCCAAGAGTTTGCGTCGTGTGCCAACCAGTGTCCTCAGCGCTGCTCAGATCTCCAGCAGGGCATTGAGTGCCAGGGCAGCACCGAATGTCAGCCTGGCTGTCGCTGTCCTAAAGGTACTGAACCGGCTTTATATTTATTCACGCTGATCACATTTATAAATTATTCTTTCCTAAAGGTGATGGTCATCAGTCAGGCATTTACAGGTTAATAAATCTATCTTGGATCAAATTTGAACACATCTTTAAAGATTCATGTGATTGGCAAAAAGTAGCTGAACGGAGTTTTATTAAAATATTGTGTGGGATATTTAAAGGCCTGTTTAATTTATGTTTAGGTTTGTAAATAATATGTATCATTATTTGACAAAGATCTATCAAAAATCTGTTCTGAAGTATGAATCATTTATATATCCAAGAGAAAATTCTTATTACTAATGTCAAGAAGCAGATAAATTCTTTATTTATCAAAATTAAGAATTTTTTTCAATAGTTAAAATAACTACATACAATCCTGGATTATATGTATTATTGACCATAATAGGGTCTATTTATGAATGTTTTAATTCATAAATAAAGAAACAAAATAAAATCAATTCTAATACTTCTACCAGCTCAAGGCTCAAGAGTTTGCTGAATAAGAAATGAATGTTCAGAATATTACCTAAACAGATTAAAAGTCCACTTTTTATCTTTTTTTCTTGACCTCTCTCCTAAAGCCAGCCTTTAGGTCCATCACCTTCTCACATCAGAATCACCACATTAGAATAGGCCTACTTGGATCAGACGGCTGTTTGTTTCCTCTGAAGCAGCTTGCATTTCTGTTCTGGGGTTCTCTGTCACCTCAGTCTTCTGTCAAGGTGGAACAGTGGTTCCATCTGCCCAGGGAGGAGGCTTGAAGTAAAAGACTAATGGTTTCGGATTCAGTTTGCTGTATCTCTTGGGTGGATTCGCACATTGGATCACCCTGAAACTGAACTGAATACAAAGCATTTGGGAGGCTTGAAGGAAAAACTAGAGAAAAAACTTGGCAGGAATTTCACACAACAAAAGCATGTTGGGCAATCAAATATTTAACGTTGTTCAGGGTTGGTTTTGATTCTAAATCACCTTGCTAGTTGTGGTTCTGTTTGGACCCTAGATTTTTTGTTAGCACACACACACACACGTCAGCTGTAGCTTGAAGAGAAGAAAGACTTCACAAGATGCTGATCAACCGACCAGAAGAGTATGTCTGGAGATTTGTTGCACAGCAAACGAGTCTCCAGTCAATTGGAAAACAAACTATAGATTCTACTATTCATTTCTACTGCAATCTTTTAAACCCGAGTGAGACAATAGAATGGAAATAATCATTGTTGATAAAATAATTCTGCAGGAGTTGCTTCCACATTAATGACCTGTAATCATTTCAAGGAAGAAAACAACTTTCAGGGGTTTACCCATTAATTACTATTTACAGTTATTTAATGATGGTTGCCTTATTTTAAAATCTTTTCTGAATTTGTAAATCTTAAAATTAGACTATTTATATAGGAGATACTTTGACATATATTTACTGGCATTCAGACAACAATTCTTTACAGCCCAACTCTTCAGGGCCTCGATAACATTCATGCATCAGAGATTCAGGGATGCCATCGGCAGGGGATAACAGGTTTGTTTGCTTAGCTAAAAGCTTTGGCAAGGCCACTTTCAAGGTAAATGAAGAAACAGTGAAATGTGTGTAAAAGGTCAGATTTGAATTATTTCATGTCATTACCATGGATTATTTGATTACTAAAATATAACATTTTACATTTGAAATCCTCAAGATAAAAGAATGCAGAACTCCTGTGCTCTGTGGCAGATCGATATCTAAAAATTGAATTTTAACTCACCAATGTAATTTTCTTGTTGACATAGCTTTCCTGTTTTTCGAGTTGATCCAAATGAGCTGTTGCAATATTTTAAAACGACCTAAAATATCCCAGTTTGCCGAGTGACACGACAGCTTGTGGTGTGTGTGTGTATTCAGGTCAGTTGCAGCAGGACGGTGTGTGTGTGGAGTTGTGGCAGTGCGATTGTTTGGACTCACTGGGCAACATTTGGGCAGCCGGCAGCTGGCATCAGGTGGACTGCAACAACTGCAGCTGCACTGACGGACACTTCTCTGCACCAATCAGAGCTGTCTCCCCCTCTGCGTTTGGAGCTCTTGGTCCAGCTGGGCAGCGTGCAGTGTTTCCTGTGGGCCGGGTCAGAGAACCAGATACAGGTAATGGAAAGGACATTCTTAAAAAATTAAATCAACTAACTCTTTTATTAATTTTTTACACTTACTAATATTCAAAATTCAAAGGATGCTTTTAATTTCTGCCAAAATGTTCCCATTGGAGGAAGTTTCCTTGCTTGGTGACAAGTTTCACGAATTAGAAAAATATTCTTCCAACCCTTATTGCACCTTTTCTATTTTCTTACCATTTGTGTTTAAACAGTACTTGCACCTTACACATTTCCTTCCAAAAGTATTCATACTCCTTCAACATTTCACATTTGGTTACATTCCAACCACAGACTTCATGTATTTTATTGGGATTGTATGTGATAGACAAACACAAAGTATTGCGTAATTGTGAAATGGAAGTAAAAGAGAGCACCTGAGAACAGAAATGTTTTGTCTTGTCGCATATTCTCTGTTGGTTTCAGGTCTGGACTTTGACTGGGCCATTCTAACACAATATGATTTATTGTATTTGTCTTACTCTAAAGGTAACAGAAATTTGTCTTCGACAGGCTCTATACACATACATAAAATGTTTAAAAGAGATAGGCATAATACAAAAAAGTACACAAAAATGAACATAGAACATGATACATGATAAATAAGACGATTCGATTTTGTGCTGGAAAGTAAAACTCCATCATGAATATTTCTTCCAGGATTGCCCTGTATTTAGTTACACTCATAACCCTATCCACTCTTACCAGCTCCCCAGTCCTGGTTGAAGAAAAGCATTCCAATAACCGGATGCTGCAACCACCATGTTTCATTTTGGGGATGGTACATCCAGGGCAATGTTCAGCGGCAGTTTTCCACCACTCATGACGTTTTGCATGTAGGTAAAAAGGTTCCATTTTGGTCTCCCCTGGCCAGAGTGCTTTCCACTCTTCCTTAAAGTCCAGAGGGTTGGAGTGTGTGATTCATAATTGTACTGCTGTACATTTGCCCTACCTGCGCTGGGGATCTCTACATGCTCCCCAGAGTTACCATGGGCCTCTTGATTTCTCTTCTGATGATTTCTCTCCTTGTCAGGCCTGTCTGTGTAGGTGGACGGCCATGTCTTATTGGTTTGCAGTTGCGCTGTACTCTTACAGGCAAAGAGCTCTGTGAGAAGTTCAAAGCTGGGGACATTGTTTTCTAATAACTAACCCTGTGTTAAAATTCTCTACATCTTTCTCCACCCAACAATTATGTAACTGCAGCAGATCAAGGGGTGTGAAGCCCTTGGCAGGTTCTGCATTCCAGATTAAAAAGATGTGGTGTGTAAAATGATGTGACTGTAATATTTTTCAGTGAGTGCAAGCCGTCCAGAACAGCATGGGGTCTCTAAATCTCCACAACTCTCCAGCGAGTGAAATCGCTGGTTGGCATTTTGTATCATATGTTAGTAAACCAGTTTAGGATGTAACTGAACAATTTTGGATCAGTAGGGTGTTCAGCATCTTATTAGGGACACATCCTTTGGGGGCTCTTGTACAGACGAAATACTTACTCTTAGCAATGACATATTAGTCTGTTGACTGAAAATGGAAACAGCATGTATCTGAAGCCTTCTGCACTTTGTAGCATATGTTCAATGCAGACGAAGTGTTAGGGAACAACTGTATGCATATCTGGAGTTTAGATCTTTGCTATCTTTCTGTTAGGCAGAGAAGCAGGAACATAATCATTTGTTGAGTCTTTGTGTGTGGTTTCAGATCCCTGATCCCAGAGACTGAAGGAGCAGACTGCAACTTTGAGGAGGTTAAGCACAAACCTTGCAACCCTGGACCCTGCCCCCCTCTCTGCATTCACGATGACCAGGACCTCAGAGTGGGAGACACCTGGCTGCAGGGAGAGTGTCAGCAATGGTGAGATGAAAGAAGAAGCGCTAAAAGGATGAGCAAAGTTTAAAGCTGTGATCGGCAGAGGCAATTTCTGCCAATGTATCAACATATTTCACCCATTTTATGCTTTGTTTTGCATCCCAGCACATGTACCCCAGAGGGAGTCTACTGCCAAGACATTGAGTGTAGAGGTAGGTCACTGAATTCATTCTAATGATAGAGTATGCACAGTGGGCCTAAAGCTATGGGAGCAATATGAAATCATGTTTATTTGCAATCTGGTTAGTCTGATCAGTGAAGGTTCTTGCATGGAGCTCCATCTCATTGTTTTGCCTTCAAAATGACATCAAAGGTTTACAAATACAATTTATTATCAGTGTAAAATCATTCATTCCAGTTTTAAAATTTTTTTATATTGTTCTTTTCAGGTTCGGCTCTATCTCTGGTCATTCCAATGCGAAATGAAAGCAAAAAAAATGCCCTTTCTCTGTTTTCACAAATTGAAGGAAGTTTTCAAAAATCTCAAACTGCGTTTTAAAAAAGTTCCTGTTCAGAGCAGAATAACCCAGTTCAGGTCTGATCAGTCCAGTCATGTGGAACTGGTCAAATGCCGTCCAGTTTCTTAAAAAGTTAGTTAAACAAATAACCATTTATAAATCTGACACCAACTTCAGCTGGAGGCTGGATAAAACCATATCTTCTTGCTGTGGATACACTGTAAGAACACAAGGGGGCGCCTGCTCCCCATTGACCAAACATACAAGTAAGCAATAGAAAACCTGTTCCAAGCACAGCTGACATAACGTTTTCCTTTTGTTCAAGTGAGCATGACACCTCCTGATTTAACTGGACCCCTGACAGGAAAGCATATTGCCCATATGAAAAAAAACTACCAAATGGTGAATAAAAATGGTAAAATACCAAATGCTTTGTGTTGGTTGCAGTTGACGGGGCCTGGACCCCCTGGTCAGTGTGGTCTGACTGCTCAGTGACCTGTGGTCAGGGCACGCATGTTCGAACCCGAGCCTGCATCAATCCCCCACCACGAAACAACGGCTCTCACTGCACCGGACCAGCAAGACAAACACAGAACTGTCAAACCCCTCCATGTTTGGGTTTGTATTCTGAATCTGTGTGTGCAGCTTAATAAAATACATCCATGCCTAAAATTATCTGTTTTACCTCTTAACCTGTCACCACTTTCTGTTTGTACAACTTCAAATAGCTGATGGACTTCATACAGTTCCTGTTTTTATCCCTTTGATTTTTCTTTCCTCCAGATGACCTTTGCCCATGGTCACCATGGTCAACGTGCTCCCGGAGCTGCGGTGCTGGGTCAGTGTTGCGGCGCAGGCTGTGTGTGTGTGAGGAGGGAGGGGATGCTGCGTGCCCCCCTGAGGTTGAGGCTGTGAGGAACAGTGAGGAGACCCAACTGTGCTATCATCAACCGTGTCTGGGTAAGACCCAAAAAAATTCAAAATAAGGGGATTCATCATTGTTTTATGACATCAAAGCAAAGGAAAATTAAGTAGAATTATTTTCAAATCTTCCTAATGATTTTGGGTTATATGTGTAATTTGTCACATTGCAAAATTCACTGTTAAAGTTGAAACACAGACTTTTATACAACAAAAAGCCACAGAAATAAATGTGTGCGTAAAAGAACTCCTGGCTGCATAAACTGTTTGGATTTTCAGGCTGTCCTATGTCTGCGTGGAGCGTTTGGTCCCGGTGCTCATGTGAGTCTCAGAGACAGCAGCGCTATCGTGTAGCTCTCACCTCAGCCACCAGGGGCCAGCAGTGCACTCCTGTAGAATCACAGAGCCAGGCGTGCAGCCTTAGTCAGTGTGATGGTGAGTTAAGTACTCTGGATATTCTCCATGTTGGTCCTGCTTACTGAGCATCTCCCTTTCATATTTCCCCCTGTCTGATTTGAGTGATTGTGTTTGTGTGGGACTTTCTATGCTATAATTTTGTCCATGATGATAAAATCATAGAGTTATATTAACAATTGTCTCTCTCTTTGTAGTCTGTGAAGCCCCGTTTGTTTACTCAGCATGTGGAGCTCCCTGTGAGAAGCAGTGTGCACTGATGGGCAGAGAAGATCTGTGTGTCGGTGTCAGGGAGTGCACACCTGGCTGTTACTGCCCTGAGGTGAACTTCTAGTCTCAATCTTCTTTAATTCTATTGTATATTTTCTCTATTTATAAAGTCCATTAGAAGTACATATTGTATTAAGACAAAATATGCACAGTTTTATTCTGAACTAAAGAATTCACATCATTTACCTTGAATAAATTTCAGATATGTGGTGGAGAAAGAACTTAGTGCAGGCAGACAGGAAGCAGATGGATGCAAAATAAAATATTTGATCATGAAAACATATTTAAAAAAAAATAAAAACAAATGTAAACAAAATCTGAATGGCAGTAGTACAGTGGGTAAAGCAACCATGAGAGAAGTCGAGGGAAGGAGAATCACAAGTGGGCAATAAGGAGTGATAACAGGGTTGAGTAGCAGGAGAATCTGACCATAGACTGAAGAAGCTGGGAGGTTTATTCACTTGGAGAGTGATTCCTGGATGGAAACCAGGTGAGTGATTATGGGTGTGCTGCAGCAGTGAGAGAGTTAGAAATTGAAGGTGATTGAGGGAACCTGAGGAAAGGGGCTGGAAACAAGTAAGACAATGACTTGACATACAAAACCCAACATAAGAATCCACCAAATATCAAAACTCAACAGAAACACAAGAAAAAGAAAAAGCTATTGTAGAACAGGACATGGATACATCTAAGAAATACAAAAATATACAGAAAACTAAACCAGTGTCAAAACCAAACTATCCCTAAGTGGGATCAGTGTCGAACTTGAAACCTAAATGTGGCAGATAACCTTTACACAGACCTCTTAAAACTGTCAGGACACTTTATTGTCATTTTTTCATTAGCTGTAAGCAGAAAATTATCATAATTAACATAAATAAAGGCTTGAAAACACCAGTCTCTAGTCTCTGGAATTCCCAAGAAAAGCACGTTATAAGTGAATCAAGTCTCTCCCCAGGTTTGAAGTTGAATGCCTAAGGAATCTCTAAAAATGGCTCTGCTTTGAAAAGCTTAAAAAAGCTTTTTTTTTTTTACCTTCCTGCTCCACCTGACTCTGGTATTTGGATGTGGAGTGTCGATGTAACCAAGCAGTAAATCCTCCATTTGCGGAATATCAGCATTAGTGTGATGTTCTACAAAGTCAGGTTCTATGAGTTTTGTTGATACTTGTTTTATACCTAATTTCAACACCCTCTCAGGTTATAATTAATATGCTACTACTGGAATCTTAGAGAGTTTATTTAATTTTATGTATTTATTTGTTCATAACAGTTTATATAAACAGTTTCTTTGTGCATCCATTTGTTAAATGAAATGTTGAGCTTAAAGATTTTAACAAAATAACCAATAACCAGTTTAGGTTGTTGAAATTGCAAAAAACCCTTTCAAGAAAACATAATAAAGATTTCAAAAATGGATATTTTTAATTTATTTTTGTAAATTGAGGTTACCTGAAAGAAGAAATAAATCATGTGCTGTGTCAGTTCCTTTTCCTGACTCGTTTTTCCTTCCAGGGCCTGCTGCAGCAGAATGGTAGCTGTGTTCCTCTGCAGGAATGTGGATGCATCTACCTGCAGCACCAGGCTTCAGGAGAACCTCCCACACCTATCACTGTCGCTCAGGGGGCCACGGTCACCAATGACTGCAGCACCTGGTTAGAGTCTACCTGGCAACCTTTTTCTTTTATATTGTTTGGTTCATCAGTTGTGCCAAAAAATAGAAAATACACCAGTTCCCTTTGTCATCTGAGTGATTTTATTCACTGCCTCCTTCTATATTAGTGTCGATCCTTTGTTTTCAGACATATCTTTTTAGCGTTTTCTTCTTTCTTCCAGTCTTTGTCATGATGGGACTTTATATTGTGACATGAGAGAGTGTGAAGGTAAGAAAAGAGAAGGATCAGGTTATCCCCCTCCACCCACCCTCCTAGTTCTCATTGCCATCCAACCATGGCTCAATCATTCCTCTTTCAGTTATCCTCAGCGAGTGGTCAGAGTGGACCCCCTGCTCTCTCTGCATACCCCTGGACCCTGAGCAGCTTGGTACTTCCCTGGAAGGGCTCATCAACAGCACCAAAATGGTCTCCATCCAGAGACGTTTCCGGGCCTGCTTGGACATAGATTCCGGACTTCCTGTCAAGAGAGAGGAGGAAAGCCAATGCCTGGGACTGTTGGTTGAAGAGAGGCTCTGTCCAGATGCCACCATCTGTAGAGGTGATGGTATTAATTCACTAGGACAACATATACCACAGCCATATTTATATTTTATGCCTAGCTTTTGTTTTACACCATGGTGAGGAAATGTTTGGCTCTGCTCCACCTCTCCTCAGCTGGCTGCAGCAGTCTGACACTTAGCTCACTTCTAAAGGCTTCATGCATAAGACTATGTGAACGTGTCAGAGTCTGACAAGCATAACATCCCAGAAAAATTTAATTTCATATAGTGAATATGGTGGCAAAACCCACCTGGCATGTTTCTTTCACGAGAAAAATACAGGAAGAAATACCAAAGCTGGGCTCCTGATAGCACCTTCAAACAATGACTGAACCCTTATAGTGTCTTGCAAAAGCCGTGTTTATCTTTTGTTGTTTTTACACTGTGTTTTTGTTCAATGAATTAATGATTTTGGTACTGTGGTAAAAGTATAGACTCGTAGGCTACAAATCAATTACCTATTGAAATTTATAAAGTTATTTGAATCTGAATCATAATTTTTGTTCCATCACAACCACAAAGTTGAATGTATTTTATTGTGATTTTGTGTCATAAGTCAAACCAACATAATGAATATTTGTGGAGGAAAAAGGAAAAATAGTTATCAGGTTTTATTTTAATTTACAAATTACAATCAGTGCAAGTCTTTTGGTGTATCTCTCTACTAACTTTAAACATCTAGAGACTGAAATTTTGTCAAATTTGTTGTTTCTTTTTAAATTAGCTCCAGTTAGATTGGGTGAAGGACGTCTGTTTTTTAAAGTTTTGCCTCAAATTCTTAATTGAATTTACTTTAGGTGTAACTGGCCCATTCTAAATCCTGAGCATGCGTCGATCTAAATCATGCCATTCTAGCTCTGCCTGTATGGTGAAGTTAGGTTTATACTTGACGTGTTGAACAGGGCGAGAGGATGCGCGCCTACAGTGGCGCAATCTTGTCATCCCTGCCCCTGCGCAAGGGCCCCGCGTGATGTTGCAGCACCTGGTTGTGCACCACATAAATAAATAAATCACATCTTCATGAATGGAAGGAAGGGAGTAACAAAAAAGAAAACAAAGAAAAAGGCAAAAGAAATGAAAGTTAGATTGTATGCATTAACATTAACATTATTGCTAAGAATCCGAATTTGTATCTAGGTATAGTTTTAGATCCTTTACAAACAGGTCAAAAAGCTTCTTCCTCTTCATTCTTGTACTCTTATGAATCTGAAACTTTACAAGAAACAGAATCACATTGATAAGAAATGTTTTCGATAGTCCACTACTTTTCCCCTAGTCTTGCATACCACCCCCCGTGTTTTCGGAGAATACTCCAGCATCCGTGTCACCTATAGACACCTACAGCGCTTGCTTAGGTTGCGGGCCGTCAGGAGGGTTTTGCGCGCCACCCCGAAGCATGACTATAACTGAGCCTTTAGAGTCATAGTCCGGCTCGAAGGTGGACCTCTGCCCTGGTCTCCATTCATCTGCACCCTCCTCAAACTTTCTGGATTGTTCTGTATTGAGCTCCATCTTCCCATCAACTATGAATAGCTTTCCTGTGCTGAAAAGGGTCCTGACAGCATGATGCTGTCTCCACTTTGTTTCAACATGGGGATAGTGAGTTCACGCTGGTGTACAGTGAGTCTACTGCATGTTTACCATCTTCCTTGCACGGCTTGTCACACACTACAGACTGGTTGCGGTATGGGTTTCAGATTTTTGCTTCAATGAATATTTGTCCTGCCAGCAGATTCTGCCACCTGAGCTGTGGAATTCTGCAGCTCTTACAGAGTTACCACGGGCCTCTTGGCTACTTCTGTGTTTAATGCTCACTCACTCAGTTTAGGTGGTTGGCCATTCCTTGGTTGGTTTCCAGTTGTGCCTTTCTCTTTCCATTACAACATGATCGATTGAACAGTTCTCTATGATATGGTCAAAGCTTGGGATATTGTTTTATAACCTATGTCCTTCCACTTCACAGTTATGCACTAGGTTGTGTTGGTCTATCATACAAGATCCCAGTGAAATACATTGACGTCTCTAGTTGCAGTATGACAAAAGGTAAAAAAAAAGTTTGTGGGATGGGAATACTGTAGCGAGGCACTACAAGTTCTGTTCATATTTTAGCCATATGTAAAGGTATGTGAAAGTCAGTTACAGTATATGATCAATAATAAGTATTTGAAATTCTCTGGTTTGCTAAAACAAAGTTTTCGCGCTTAGAGGACGGCCATAATAACATATTAATGCATGAGGTGATGAGCATTACATCCTTTACACTGCAGCTGTCACAGCAGCCATTGTGATTATTACTGTAGATGTAATTAGGCTTCAAACAGAGTTCATCATGGTTGTGTTAATGGCTGTGTTGTTCCAGATCTGTGCCACTGGAGTGTGTGGAGTGTTTGGACGGCATGTGCACAACCATGCAGCGGTGGAGTCAGGCAGCGCTACAGACGACCCCTGGCCTCTTCCGCAGGGCCCCGCTGTAGGAGCCAGCAGACGCAGAGTCAGAGTTGCAACACTGGACTCTGTCCAGGTAAAGTGTCCTTATTCTTTCTGTTCCCAAACAAACAAAAATATTTTCTTAACACTCAACAAAATGTCTGCTTAGGAGATTCAGCCAGATTCCTCAGCATCTATCAGTTTAGACACTAATGCTTATTCTTGATTCTTTTCCAACATGTATTTCTGGACAGATGTTATTTTAAATTATATACTTAATGTGTGTAGTACAAGTTGCCCAAATAAAGTAATGGCCAACTACAAGGCAAAAGCAGGACAGTAAAACAGTTTTGAGCAAAGGTTTAATTATCAAGAGCATCACACATTAGAAATTATGAAAAGAGCAACATTCAATGTTTGACACGTGTTTGTTTGTTTGTTTAAGACTTTATTTATGTTAGCAACATATAAAATAAAATAAAAACTGTAAAAATGTTGTTAAAAAAGATCAAAAAACTGAAAAAGGTGTAGGCTGAACCTTATATCCAATCCTGTTTAAATTTAAAATCAAACAGGCAGGACAAAATGCTAACCATTATCATTTTGTAGTGATTTCGTCATTTTCTTTACAGATTTTTAAACAGTTTCTAAGTACACCACATCTTCATGTTATCAGAACAGCATTTCTATAGTTTAACACCTGTAACAGATACACAATAACACTTGTCCAAACCTTTGGTTTGGTAAAAACATGATTTAATCTAAATTCTTTTTTATTTGATTTTAAATATCAAGCGGTAACTGATAGTTCTGTGTTCTGCACATGATTTGAGTGATGTAATAGTCTTTTAAGCCATGAAATTTAAACATGAAAAATAAATGGATTTTTTTTTATTTATGGAAAGGTTTCTTCAGTTACAACATGCCCGGCTGTCTTTTGTCATAAAAAGATTAAGTCTGCCTGTATTTTAAAAGTATTCCCAGATCTCCACACAGTAAATCACATATGGGAACATCAATAAATTATAGAAAAAGCAAAGTGACTTTCTACACAAACTGTCCTTCACCTTGTAGAATATAACAATGGATGTTGATATTTTGGTCTTAACATAATAAATGTGTGATTTCCAGTTTAATTTGTTATGAACATTGATTCAAGAACCAGTTTTCTTAAACAATTTCAATCCTAACTTTATTTATTCAAAGTTTTCTGTGGTTACGAGATGTATGATTGTTAAATATTATGCATTTCGTTTTTCCAAGGTAAGTAGATGCACAAGCATTAAAAAAGGAAAAGTGAAACAATCAAATTCAAACACAAAAATAAGAATTGGGTGCATGAGTTTGAATTTATTGCTTTAATCCACACACCGTTAGATATACAGGGGTTGGACAATGAAACTGAAACACCTGGTTTTAGACCACAATAATTTATTAGTATGGTGTAGGGCCTCCTTTTGAGCCCAATACAGCGTCAATTCGTCTTGGGAATGACATATACAAGTCCTGCACAGTGGTCAGAGGGATTTTAAGCCATTCTTCTTGCAGGATAGTGGCCAGGTCACTACGTGATACTGGTGGAGGAAAACGTTTCCTGACTTGCTCCTCCAAAACACCCCAAAGTGGCTCAATAATATTTAGATCTGGTGACTGTGCAGGCCATGGGAGATGTTCAACTTCACTTTCATGTTCATCAAACCAATCTTTCACTAGTCTTGCTGTGTGTATTGGTGCATTGTCATCCTGATACACGGCACCGCCTTCAGGATACAATGTTTGAACCATTGGATGCACATGGTCCTCAAGAATGGTTCAGTAGTCCTTGGCAGTGACGCGCCCATCTAGCACAAGTGTTGGGTCAAGGGATTGCCATGATATGGCAGCCCAAACCATCACTGATCCACCCCCATGCTTCACTCTGGGCATGCAACAGTCTGGGTGGTACGCTTCTTTGGGGCTTCTCCACACCGTAACTCTCCCGGATGTGGGGAAAACAGTAAAGGTGGACTCATCAGAGAACAATACATGTTTCACATTGTCCACAGCCCAAGATTTGCGCTCCTTGCACCATTGAAACCGACGTTTGGCATTGGCATGAGTGACCAAAGGTTTGGCTATAGCAGCCCGGCCGTGTATATTGACCCTGTGGAGCTCCCGACGGACAGTTCTGGTGGAAACAGGAGAGTTGAGGTGCACATTTAATTCTGCCGTGATATGGGCAGCCGTGGTTTTATGTTTTTTGGATACAATCCGGGTTAGCACCCGAACATCCCTTTCAGACAGCTTCCTCTTGCGTCCACAGTAAATCCTGTTGGATGTGGTTCGTCCTTCTTGGTGGTATGCTGACATTACCCTGGATACCGTGGCTCTTGATACATCACAAAGACTTGCTGTCTTGGTCACAGATGCGCCAGCAATACGTGCACCAACAATTTGTCCTCTTTTGAATCTGGTATGTCACCCATAATGTTGTGTGCATTTCAATATTTTGAGCAAAACTGTGCTCTTACCCTGCTAATTGAACCTTCACACTCGGCTCTTACTGGTGCAATGTGCAATCAATGAAGACTGGCTACCAGGCTGGTCCAATTTAGCCATGAAACCTCCCACACTAAAATGACAGGTGTTTCAGTTTCATTGTCCAACCCCTATATATACACACACCCCAGCTTGTCATGTTTCTGGAGATTTTCCAGACCCACATGCGGAATCATAGACAGGACTAAGAATGCACCAGATAAAAGATTTATTTACAACGAGAGAGGGATAAACTATGCAACTTGGATGGCTTCCATAAACGGGGTTCTGCAGCGTCTGGAGGAAGACAGAAGGAGTTAGATGGAGCAGAAGAAACAACGAGGATGAATCTTTTCACGAAGAAGTTGAATTAGGAGGCTTAAAGGTGTGAACAGTCAGGAAAATTCGGCCTAGGCTTGACTCTAGCAAATAGGTTGACCATCAGGTGAAGACTGGTCATCCGACAGCTCTTTCAATGTCCAACAGCCAGATTGTTGAGAGGTGTGCAGTCTGGAGCTGGCAGCCACACCCTCCAGCAGAGATCCTCTGCTGACACACACAATCTGACACACACAAACTGTCACTCACACACCAGGATCATGACACGGCTAATACTTGGATAACTAATGTACCCATCAATGGTTTGAATGGAGAATACCTTTATGGTCAGACGAGAGAAAGACTGACCTATTTCACAGCAAGAAGAGAGAAGGTGGGGCTCTCAAACCTACGTACTGTATTATCTGTGAAACATGGTGGACGCTGAATCATGTGGGTTTCTTTTTCAATGCCCAGGTTACTAGTACATTGGACAAAATAGATTAAATTATAAAAAAGGAGGAATATCATTCAATTCTGATGTTTGTTTGAAACTGCTAATAATGATATACTCAAAGTCATATTGATGTATTCATGTCCATATTTTTCCAACATTTATATATGATGACAAAAGACGAGCAGTAAATCAAAATAAAACAAATGTAATTGTAAAATTCTGAAAACAGCAATAACAGTCCATAAATATAATTTAAAAAAAATAAGTGCAAGAAATGAAAATAAATCATAAGTAAATTAAATCAAGACTAAATTTATAATTAAAACAAAAACAACTCAAACTAGCTAAACTTCAATGACAAATAGACATTTGTTAAATAAATTCAATCTCAGACTGAAGGACCTAAGGTGACTTTTCCAGAGACATGGGCCACCAGAAGACCTGAGGGACATGGAGGATTTTTCAGAACAAAACAAAATAACTAATGTATAGAGAAAATTAAATGGAACATTTTAAATAAATTGAAGAAAAACGGAATAATTTTCCTGATTTGGTCACACTTATCTGGAGTTACCAAATTTGCCTCTGACAAGCCTGATCACAACTGGTTTTGGAAGGAAATAAAAGAGTCTAAAACTAAGCTTCAACAATACTCCTGACCTCAACCCAATTAAAATCACTTATGGTCTAAGCTTAAAAGTTGTAACAGTGCTAATAAACCAGCCAATTAAAATGAAGTCTACCAATTCTAGCACGGGGATTTGTCAAATAACCAGTTAGAATTATGCCAGGAAATTATGGCTTATGGGAGGAGGTTTCTCTGCTTTTAAATTCAATTCAAATTTAAAAATACTACATACATAAATATATATATTCTTCAAAGAGCCATTGTAGATGATGATGGTTGTGGGCAGGAAGGATCTCCTGTAGCGGTCTGTCTTACAGCAGATCTGAAGAAGCCTCTGACTGAAGACACCCTGTTGTTGTACAACAGTCTGATGAAGAGGATGCTCAGGGTTCTCCATAATGTTCCTCATTTATGAAGAATCCCTCTTTACACAATGATCTCCAGAGGTTCCAGAGGAGTCCCCAAAACAGAGCCAGCCTTCTTTATCAGCTTGTTGAGCTTTTTTAAGTCCCTGGTTCTGATGCTGCTACCCCAGCAGATGATGGCAGAAGAGATCACACTCTCCACAACAGACTTATAGAAGATATGCAGCATCTTGCTGCAAACAGCGAAGGTCCTAAGCTTCCTCAAGAAGTACAGTCTGCTCTGTCCCTTCTTGTAGACGGCTTCACAGTTGCATCTCCACTCCAGTCTGTTGTCCAGGTGAACACCGAGGTATTTATACTCCTCCACCACCTCCATCTCTGATGGAACTAGTGTTTGACCTATTCTTGTTTCTCTTCAAATCTACAATCATCTCCTTTGTTTTAATCACGTTCAAGATGAGATGATTGTTTCTACACCATGCCACAAAGCGGTCCACCAGCTCCCTGTACTCAGCTTCTTGTCCATCTCTGATCCACTCCACAACTGAAGAATCATCAGACTATTACTGCAGATGACAGGAGTCTGTCTTGTACTGGAGGTCTGAGGTGTACAGAGTGAAGAGGAATGGTGAGAGAACAGTCCCCTGTGGTGCTCCTGTGCTGCTGACTACCTGGTTAGACACACAACCCTTCAGTTTCACAAACTGTGGTCTGTTTGTCAAGTAGTCTTTGATCCAGGAGATCGTTGAGGCCTCCACTTGAGTCTTCTGGAGTTTCTGACAAACAACTCCACAACGATAAGAAAACTGAAGGGGGTCTTGATGGTTCATTGTTTGCTTACTCAGGTGGGCCAACTGGAGTCTCTCTAGGACCTTCACGGTGTGGGATGTCAGGGAAACAGGCCTATAGTCATTTAGGACGGATGGATGAGTTTTCTTTGTTACCGGAACAAGACAGGAGGTCTTCCACAACACTGGAACCCCCTTTGGGGCCGCTAAGGTTGAAGGGGGGTGCTGCAGAATCCCACAGAGCTGCTCTGCACAGCCCTTCAGGACTCTGGGGCGGACACCATCTGGACCTGCAGCCTTACCCGATTCAGTCTCCTCCAGTTGCATCTTCACCTGACTTCTTGAGACACACAGGTGGAAGGGGGAAGCAAAGGGAGCATCAGCATCTTCTGATTTGTCTGAAGACAAACATGTAGAAGCAGAATGGTCCATGGCTGAGGTGGAAGATAAAATATTTGAGGTGTGACAGGAAAGCCGTGGGTCAAAGAAGGGTGGTATGTCGGCTTGGCTGTGAGCCGGAGAGGAAGATGCTGAGCTTGTTTCTGAACTGAACCTATGGAAGAATGTGTTCAGTTCATTGGTTCTGTCCAGACCTCCATCGGTCTGATCATCCTTCTGCTTGAAACCTGTGATCTTCTTCATCTCTGACCACACATCTGTGACATGGTTTTGCTGGAGCTTGCTCTCCAGCTTCTTCTTGTACACCTCCTTGCTGTCTCTTATCTTCACTTTAAGTTTCTTCTGTATACTCCTCAATAATTCCCTGTCTGAATGCTCCTTTTTCTTGTTAAGCAGGTCCTTCAGGTTACTGGTGATCCAGGGTTTGTTATTGGGGAAGCATCTCACCGTTCTGGTGGGGTTGGTGTTATCTACACAGAAGTTGATATAGTCGGTTACACATTCAGTCATAGCATTTATTTCTATAATTTATCTGCATGCGTAGTTTTAACTGTGGGGATAAGAGAAAATAAATTTCAATTTGTGCGACCTTTTTTGGTTTAAAAAATAAACAATGGTTTAAAAGCATGTTTAAAAACTCCAAATTACCATGTTAAGCTCTGTGTTTGGTGCAGGTAATCTGTATAAACCCTGAAACATCCAAAGAAAAGTGAAAGAGGATTAAAGAAGCTGGATAAAAATCAAAGTTGACTGGGATAAATGGAAAAATCAATAACTGAAGATAATTGAAAACGTATGCATACATGTAGGTCATTTTGCAGGTGCTGGAGTCAATCACCTGATTTCACTCCTAATTTAGCTGTTTCCCTTGCTAAAGACCAAATGTCTTTTATTTGTTAAAGCTGCCATATATAATGAAATCCAATTGGAACTGTGTGTCTAAAGCTAACTCGTCGGTGCAGTTCTTAAGCATTGACTGTAGTACTTTTCCCAACTAGAGTTGGAGAAAGGAGACAATCTGCGCTTCAACTGCAATACAAATCTTTTAAATCTAGAGTTCCTCCTATAGAGTTGGTGTTGCATTGAGAGAACTTATTCAAGCAAAAATCTGCATCACCAATGTAACCCTGGAAACTGCTGTTCTCTTTAATTTTATTCAACAGCAACATTAATTTTGATGCATTCTAACAAAATTAATATATCTAGACAGCTCAGCAATAAGGAACAATGAAATTATTCAGTTTGCTCCATGTTAAAAATGTTCACAGTGAAGATGTTTCTCCCTTTTAAATGAGCTGATTAAGTGTTGAAATACATAAATTTTCTTTCTGGAAGCAAGTTGGGACATTCCTGCTGTTGTCATGGATACCCACATTAAAATGAGGCACAGAGGCCAAAATGGCTTGTAAACAATGACAGCGGTTTAGTCATAAATGAAATAACAGGGCACAGTCACCATGCACACACATTAGCTTACAGCATAATAAAGCCTGTGGCTTGATGGTTTATTACACAGTATATGCAGTTTGTGTAACTCATGGCATCGTCATATTGTGATATTACTTTTATTATGGGAATTATTATAATTTTTTTTTTAGTTTTCACACTTTTGTGATACAAATGCTTAGATCCAGCGGCTACTGCTCAAAACGCAACATACAAATACAGATAAGCAGTCAGTAGCAGCCCATAATATTGAATATTACACTCTTTTTATAAATAGTTTTCTTTTTAAAGAGCCAGATTTTTTAAATCCTGGTCTATAGCCGTGTAAAACAGCTGCTTTTCACCCATTATTAGTCCTGTCCCTCTGTCCAGCTGATCTTGACAATATGGTGTGCAGTGTTAAAGAAACATTTGAGGAAATTGAGCAATGAATGATGAAAGAACAAGTTAATCTTATCTAAGTTTAAATTTATGTTGCTGATTACTTGTATTGAAAAATCCTGTCTGTCAGGAATGAGAATCAGCAAAATACCTGATACAGAAACTGAGAGATGCTGCGTTCTTCTGTTGATCATCCACTACATTCCCAATTTCTGGGAAGAGTCTGGTGCACCTTAGCAGATCAAACGGGGATCATTCTGTATAGGAATAACATACAGAGTAGTAAATGGTGCATGACAATGATTTGTACAACGTCTAATAGGTGTTGTTTATCTATTCTATATGAATAGATAAACAACACAACGAAAAGATTTACTAATTGGTTTTTCAGTTTCTCTAATAGTGGGACAGTATGAAGAACAGCATTTTTAGCCAACAGGCAGAACATTTGGTGGGTTTTGTTCATCACTGAGACATTTTAGAGTTTGACAGAAATACTTTACCACCAGAGCTTCTTCTGCTGACTGTGAGGCAGCTGTTCACTTCAGCTCAACTGCTCTCCAGCAGGGACAATGCTTATCAGTTTTACCAGAATGCTCATTTGAGAGGCTTATTTAGAGACACACTGATCAATAGGGAAAGGGATTCAGTACTGAGAAGCTTTTTGTACATCTTGCAGACCATAAACATCTTAGAAATCAAATCAAATGGTTAATTTGATTTATTTAGCAGTGGAATTGCTTGTATGAATTCTGACTGTCGCAACAGTATCACAGGTAGAGATGCAAAAGTCAGATCTCCTGTTACTGTTAAAAGTTCACCTGCTAAAATTGATTTTAGTCAAGTCTGATTTCGCTCTAAGAATTCCAGTAAAACAAATTACAAGAACAGCATTCAGAAAGTTTTCTGCCCCACCTGCTGTGCACGCTCATTGATTTTTTTTTTTTACTTAAGGAACAGAGGCAACGTCACACCACCAAAATCAAAGTGCAGATGTAGTAAAACTGGGTTTTACTCTTTTTAAAAAGAAGACAAAATTGCAAGTTGACTGTCCTTTATAGTAGCAATGAACACCATTAGCATAATCAACATTTCAAAAACGGCAGTCTCTGTGTATATATTCTAGACCTTACCTTTGCAGTTCTCTTCAACATTTCTATAGCCAGCATTTTCCATGACTGACAGTGGAGAGCTCAAAGTGCAAGGGATAAAACAGAGCATCTTCACTTTACTTAAACAAGTGGTGAGGATACACAGGGAACGTCTGGCAGAAGAACCCGTTCAGAAGATCTTCGACTTGCACCTAAGGAAGAGTTTTCTCATCATCCGGGCGATGTTGGGAGAACGCAATCCACATGAACCATGTTCAGGTCTTCCAATTCAAAAGCTGCTTCCAGGAGTGGCCTGAACATCATTACTGCCTGTTGCATTGATAGCTAGAGGATCCTTCAGGGGATGTAGCTGGGATAGAAGTTGTCAAGCTGAGGATGAAAGCCTTCAGGACTTAGTGGTCATTGGGGACTCCTAAAACAGCTGGCAGGTATAAGAAGGACCACCATTTTTGTGTTTCCAGAAGCAAAAACTCTGGCATGGAAGGAGTTTGGGCAAGCCATAAAGAAGGACTGAAATAGAGAATCGGGACCAACGTTAATCTAGTCACCATATTCTCTGTGGAAGAGGCAGGGTCTAAGAACTTGGGGGCAAGGCAAGTCTATAACAATGGCACTGGTGGCTGAGGTAGTTCAGACCCCCAAGCAGCAGGAATGGATAAAATTTATTGCAGATACTAAAGGATTTAGAAATTGTGAAGCTGTCATTTTAGGCAAACCTCTTTGATGATGTCTAGGGCAGTGATTCCCAACCTGGGGTACTTGTACCTCTAGTGGTATGTGAGGGCATTGCAGGGGGTACGTGGAAACATTTAATATTTTCTTTCTAAGATGAGGGGTAAAAATCATGCCGATCTATCAAAGCTTACCAAGGACAAGCAATCTGAGGTGTCTCATTAAAACTCAGTTAAATGATGAAAACAAAGTAAAACTGATATAGTGAGTCTGAATATTATTTATGCTGTTGATTTTCTTAGGTTTAACTGTCTGTTTATTGGGGTCTTATTCAAGAGATTTTGTATTTATTTAGATCACTTGCACACCAATAGTTACCTTTATGTTTAATTTGAGCTGAAAATAATACAATGCCTAAGAACTAAATGTTTAAGTTAAAGAAATTAAATATTCATTTGTTGTACATTCTATTTTTGCTAAGATGTCTAACTCAGGTCAACATTTCCCCACCATTATCCAAGGGGGGCGTCCCACCCCGCCAACAAGGTAGTAATAGTACGTTTTCACAGTTGATGTTATTCATTTTATTAGGTCACATCGTCAGCGATATCTGTCCCTACGTCGTCGCTACTCTACTTTATTATGCATATATATTTATATACATCTATATATATACATAGTTATATATAGATATATAGATATATCTATATATATAAAGTATAGTAGCGACGACACTCTACTTGTCAAACTATTTGTCACACCCCGCCCCCCAGGCCAAAGTCCTAGGGAAAACACTGGAAGGGGTACCCGTGGTATAGCAAAAATGGCTCAAGGGGTACACAAGTCAAAAAAGGTTGGGAACCTCTAGTCTAGGGAACTGGGACAGGGACTGTGAAGTGGTGGTCACAATTTTTAACAATGGGGACTGGTGAGTTTTTTTCAAACAATTAAAGGATCATACTTCCCATCCTTCCTGGGAAAACTTAATTTGAGGTGATGGAAACGAGGCTGCGACAGATTGTCAATCCTCTGATCCAGGAGGAGCACTGCGACTTTCGTCTGGAAATGTGGACCGGATCTTTAAGTCACATAGAATTACAGAGGGGGGGCATTGGAGTTTGGTTGTCTAATCCATGTGCTTTGTGGATTTCAACAAGGCTTACAAGCATATACCTCAAGGTAATTTGTAGTGTGTGTTGCAGGAATACAGTGTGATGAGGATGCCTTTAAGAGCTTTCCGTTCTCTTTATACCCAAATCAAAAGCAGGGTCCGTATTCTTGCCCATAGTCGAGTTTATTCTAAGCCAGGTTGGATTTTGCAAGGCCCACCCATTGTCTCTGATCCTGCTTCTAGTATTCATAGACTGTATCTCAAGGTACAGTCTGGAAGAGGAGGGGGGCCTGGTTTTGAAAACTCAATTCCTGATATAGTTTTTGTAAATGACATGGTTCTGTTGGCTTCTTCAAGCCGTGACCCTTAGACGTCACTTGTGCAGCTCACAGCCAAATGCTTCGGAAGGGTACATTAACCGATCAGAGAAATATTAGCATTTTAAGGTCCTGTTCACCAGTCAGGGCCATTTCAACTGTATATCCTTCAGTTCCAGTCAGCAGCTAATATCTTTGTGTTTCTTTTTACTCAGGATAATTAAGAGGTCAATTATAGAAATCATCTGAAGTATGCATGTTATTTATTCAAAAGTTAAAAGCACAGCTGAAAAGTTCAATTTTTGACTCATGAATCATCATTTGCCTTTATGAAACTAGCACAGCGTGTCTATTTTCTTTATTAATCTTGCTGCTTTAACCATTTCAGTTCTAAGTAGTTCTGATCCTTACACCTGGAACAGTAAAAGAACCCTGTTCTTATGGTTGCTGTTTTCCCTTTAATAACTCTGTATGATTGATTCCAGTGTTCTTTAAAGAACCTTGAAACGGTTGATTGGTCGTTTGTTCCAAAAGAATGGGTGCCATTAATGTTCTAAATCCCAGGTGAGCACTGTGAGGACAGGGAGCGGATCTATCACGACAGCTGTGCAAATCAGTGTCCTCGGAGCTGTGCAGACTTATGGGAGCATGTGCAGTGTCTGCAAGGAAGCTGCCACCCAGGTAAACATCAAAGCTAGCTTGACGTTAACATCAGGCCACAATATGTTTCACTGTGTTTCGATACTCTTTAATTTTCCACCTTTCCGTATTTTCAGGCTGTCGATGTCCAGATGGACAGTTGCTGCAAGACGGCCACTGCGTACCGGTGACAGAGTGTCGCTGTGGAATCCCATCAGGCAATGGGACAGTGGAGTTAAGCCCTAAAGAGGAGCTCATTATTGAATGTAACACTTGGTGAGAACAGATCTCTGTTTTTTTTTTGTATATCTTACTTTTTTTTCTCAGTTTGTAAGAAAACGTCTCCCTGTCCCAAACATCTCCATCGGCAGTGTGTGTGACAATGGCACTCTGGTATGCACAACACTTCCTTGTCCGGTTTATGAGCCTTGGAGCCCGTGGAGCTCCTGCTCAGTCTCCTGTGGACACGGACTAAGAACAAGGACACGGAGCTGCCAGGACACCGAGGACGGTCCCTCCTGTGCTGACACCACACAGACAGAGAGCTGTGATCTGCTATCTTGTCCAGGTTGGCAACGGAAGGAACACTCTCATTTTGCATTGTCACACTCTCATGATACACCACCTTCATTCCCATTAGAGTTAGAAGTGCAGATTTACTGTTACAACGTAATTATTTTGTTCCTGTAGAGGGTTGTTTATTAAGTGACTGGTCATCCTGGAGTGAGTGCAGCAGCACGTGTGGCGGAGGGGTGTCAACGAGGAACCAGACAATACTTCAAGAACCTGAACCTGGTGGGGCAGCCTGTGTTGGACCATTCAAACAGCATAGAGTCTGTAACACCAACAGCTGCCTGCCTGGTAATGCAAACACACATAGAAAGAGAGAGGAAATAATTAAATATGCACTGCCTTGCGAAAGTATTCATACTGCTGGAACTTTTTAAAATCTTGTCACTCAGAACCCCATTGTTTTATTGGAATTTCATGTGGTAGACCAATGTGAATTTGCAAATACTGTATTTGTAAAGTGAAAAGAAATTGATACATGACTTCCAAACGTTTTTTCCTAACCAAAATTTAAAAAATGTAACATTCTTTTGTATTTACTTTGAATCCGCTAAATAAGGAAGACTCACCCTGAACACAGCACCCTACTGTGAAACATGGTGGTGGTAGCATCATGTTGTGAGGATGTTTTTTTGTCAGCAGAAATGGAGAGACTGGTCAGAGCTGGAGCTAAATACAATCCTAGAACAAAACCGGCTAGAGAGTCCAAAAGAATAAAGTCTGCAGGACAATATTTGGAAAGGCTTGAAATGATGATATTCACAGACACTCTATGTGGTCTGACTGAGCTAGAGCTACATTGCAATGAAGAATAGGTGGGGAAGATGTGCAAAGAAGGTCCAGTGTTGATGTCTGTGAAAGGTGGTTCTACAGAAATATTACCTCAATGAGGCTCAATCCAAATAAACACAACTTTTTAGATTATGCTCAAAAAAGTGCATAATCTAAAAAGTGATGTTGCTTTTAATCACATGATAATATATTTAACTATGTGTAGAAGTGTGTGGGTGTAACATGAAAAGGGTGATGAATACATCTGCAAGGCACTTTATCCTGTTGTATTTGTGACACTTTAACGTATGCATTAAGGAAAATAAATATACGTACTGTTTTTGCTGTTGACCTATCCTGTTATGTGTGTTGCAGAGTGTCCCAGCAGGCAGGTATACAGTAACTGTTCAGCTTCTTGTCCTTACTCATGCGAGGACCTGTGGCCACACACCCAGTGTTTACCTGTACCTTGTATCCCAGGGTGTTCATGTCCTCCTGGACAGGTCTGGACCCTACTTTGTGTCCACATGTTTGTGTATTTTATCCAGCTCCTCTATCACTGTCTGCAACCATCTCATTGTGTCGTTGCTAGGTGTTGTTAGAGGGCTCCTGTGTGCCTCACGCTGACTGTCCCTGTTCATCACTCTCGTTGCCAACTGAATACCAACGCTGGAACATGAGCAGTGAGGGCTTTGTGGAAGTTCTGCTGCAGCCTGAAACAACTATTCAGCACCGCTGCAACACATGGTAATAGACAGAAAGCAGTGTTATCTACCATTATTCCAAAATAGGATCTTTTGTGAACCCTGGTCCAAAACTTAGAGGATATTCATGTGATAAAATCAGGACATTCCATTAATAATTATGTTCTTAATTAAGAAATGTTCCCACTGTGATGTTTAATTTAACATTTTATTCAACCCATGAAAAGAAAGTGATGTAACTGAATGAAAATTAACATTTTTTACTCAATAAATTAAATAATCAAAATATATCATCAAAACTGAATTCCTAGCTAAGGAAAAAGTAAGTAGAGCCTCCTCTTTAATAGAGAAGTTGGTCTTACCCACTTTAGTTGAAAAGGGTTCAAAGAGCTACTTCCTGTAGTCATCTATCAGGCTCTGTCATTGGTCTGAGGAAATTTTGCTCCACTCCTCACATTCAGGTGTGACATGTCTGAGAGGTTTCCTGCATGCACCGCCTGTTTTAAGTCCTTCCACGACATCTCTAAAGGATAAAGATCTGGGCTTTGATGTAACCGAGGACTCTCAATTTCTTAATTTTCACCCAGTCCTTGGTGGGTTTAATGCTGTTTTGGGACATTGTCATGTTACAGCACCAGCTCTGCTTTAACTTTATTTATTTTTCAAAGATGGTCACACATTGTCCTCAGGCACACTCTGTTACATGGTAGAGTTCATGGTGGATCATCTGAATGTGAGCTGTCCAGGTCATGCTGCAACAAAGCATCCCCAAACCATGACACTTCTACCTCAATGCTTTGCAGTTGATATAAAGTTATTTCCCTGGAATTTTGGTTCATTCCAAACATGTCCTCTCTTATGGTTGCCAAATAATTGAGATTCAGACTCATCTTTCCAAACAACATTATTCCAAACGTTTTGGTTCTTGTCTGTGTTCTCTCTGAAAAACTTCCCTGGCCTTTATGTTTTTTCTTAAAGAGCAAATGTTTCATCCTTAGACACCTTCCATGAAAGTTACATTTGTGCAGTCTCTTGTGGTTGTACAGACATGCACTTTCATATCAGCAGTAGCAAGATCCTCATTTTAGGATTTTTGACACCCTTCTTTTAGCATCTTGTTGTCTGCTCACAGGGTGAACTTGCTTGGACATCCATACCCAGGCACATTGGCCGTTGTTTTGAATGTCCTTCACTTGCAGACTATTTTCTATACAGTGGAATTGCTTTTTTCAGATTCTTTTGAGGCCTCTTTAAATTCCTTACCAGACTCATCAGCTGCTACAATCTTTTTTCTGAAGACATCAGACAGCTCTTTTGATCTCACCTTGGTGTTCACTCTCACTTGAATTGTCAATAGCACAGTCGGTTAATTGCTGGAAGTTTAAACAGGGCAAACCTCCGGAGTGATGATGTTCTCCTAATGATACTTCTGCTGTGATTTTAGCAATTTCACTTGGGTTTAAATGTGTCCTAATTTTTTCCTCACCAGAAACGTTTGTTTATTTAGTTTTTCTAAAGCAAAATTGAAAAGCTATTTTCGTTTGGTTACATAATTGTAATTTTTATAAATTGTTATAATTAATATTACATATGCATATGGCCATGTATGCTAGGTAAGCACACATAGAGTGGCTAGAGAGAGTTCAGTGTCATGTGACTGTGTAGCCAACCAGCATCTGTGCCTCCTAACATCCAGTCTAGTTTTACTCAGGTCATTTGTGCATATAGATGGCAAAATGATCATTTCAATACTTTTTTACTGAAAGCCTTGTCTTGAAGTAGTTAAATAGTTTTCCACAAGCTGAGCTGTAATTTCAGTAAAATGTATCTACTGCATAACTAAGTTAAAAAGTGAAGACAGTCATTTGAAACATTTTTTTTATGATTAAAATTTTTAAAAGACCATCCATTTGGCTAAATTTGAAAGAGTACAAAAAGATGACTTAAGGATGGTGTACTGAAATACTTGATGTGAAACTATTAGCTGGTGTTAATGTTCAGAGTTGAAAATGATAATTCATTATAAAAAGTGTAGTCTTGGGAAAAAAACAGTAAACCATCTTAACTTCTTAGATAATGGAAAATCTTATGTTTTATTAAGCATTTTTTCTATCTATTATATTTTTTATCAGGCAGGTGAATTAAAAAAAACATTAACAGTTTCCATTAACATGGATTATAAGGAGAATGGCGTTCTTCCATCAGCACAATAAAATCTCTTCTCTTCACCTTTTGGTTAAATGAACGACACATTTTCACTGCCTTCTAAGTACCATCCTATCTGTCGCCATTGTCTTAACGCACATAAAACTCCCAAACAGTTTGCAAGCTGTTGGTTAAACAAGAAATGTGGCTGCAATCACAGCCAGCATGTTGTGGTTTATCATAAATGCACAAAACTCAAGTCTTCATAAGGGATCAACAGAGATCATTTATAGGCTTCAATGTGTGGACATATGTTTTGTGTGGTGTCTCTGTGTCTGTCAGTGAAATAATAAATAATTAGTGAGATCTACTCTGTTTATCACGTCACTAACAAGTTTCTAATTCTTCAGTGTTTGCCGAGGTGGAGTGTTCAGCTGTACCTCAAAGACCTGCGATGGTGAGTGAAGCTATGCAACAGCTGCAATATCTTCACTTTGTAGGGCCTCCTTCCAATATTCATTGGAGCAACAATGATGTCTGGTTGAACTCTCAGGACCATGAGGGATTAGATATTTTACTGTATGGATAATAACTACCAGCTGTTAGAACATTTGAGCACAATAACTTGGCTGCAGCCATATCAATCACAGCTTATGAGGCCCATTATGGCTCGCTATTTTAGAAAGAGAACGTGACAGTTCTTTTTATCTTATCCTGAAGTTTTATTTAAAGGCCAGTATGAAAGCAGAACAACGTTTTGCCAATATTTATGTATTGTCCAACAGCCTTCAACTTTAACATGTTGCAGGAATATAAAAGCACTACTAAAAATGTAGAATAAAACAGAAAGCAGCAAGACAAAAGAAAGTATAAAATGAATAATTCATGTTCCTTTGCAGAGGGTTTAGATAATCATCTAGTTTCAGTGTTCACTATTTAAATGATTAATTATAAAGAAGTAAGACTCCAGGATTTTAAAACAGCAGTCAGTTTAGCAGTCATCACACATTTCCATTAATAGGCTTTGAATTATTAGCAAGAAGAGGACCTAAATGTACCAAGAGGGAACACAATTATTTTGGAGATCAGGGATACCAGTATCTCATCCAAATATTCCTTTGGATGAAATACTGGTATCCTATATTGCCCATAATATGTTTACATATTCTGATGGCTGTGGGCAGGAAGGATCTCCTGAAGTGGTCTGTCTTACAGCAGATCTGAAGAACCCTCTGAGTGAAGACACTCTGTTGTTGTACAACAGTGTCATGAAGAGGATGCTCCATGAGACTGTTCCATAATGTTCTTTTTTTTATGAAGAATCCCTCTTTACACAATGATCTCCAGAGCTATCAGGTTGTTGAGCTTTTTTAAGTCCCTGGCTCGATGCTGCTACCCCAGCAGATGATGGCAGAGAGATCACACTCTCCACAACAGACTTATAGAAGATATGCAGCATCTTGCTGCAAACACTGAAGGACCTAAGCTTCCTCAAGAAGTACAGTCTGCTCTGTCCCTTCTTGTAGACGGCTTCACAGTTGCATCTCCAGCCCATTCTATTGTCCAGGTGAATACTGAGGTATTTATACTCCTCCTTCTGCTGCAGATGTCCTTCCTTTGAACAAATCAAACTTGTTCTGCAATCCTTTTTTTCCCAAAGAGTTCATAGTGGTAACAAGTTTATGACTACCTTCCGAGGTGGATGGGTGCATAATATTGGTAGGATGACTTCAAGCCCTTCCCATTCGGTGTCGGGTCCTTATAGATCAACGCAATGCCTAAAGAAGACGTCAATGTTTTTCATGGAATGAGAGGATAATTTGAAAAGAGGGCTCATGTTTCAGCTGAAGAAATAAATCCTGCCTCAGTTAAATGTAGTCCTCTGAAATGTACATAATTATCTGCTGCAATCAGTGGATCATTTTAAAAGATTTTTGTAAAAGATGTACACAGTTCAAAGCAGACTAAAGCAAAATAAGTTATAAACACCATCTGAATTCAGTGGAAGCATTTAATAAATGTGCTAATTGAACTGATTGTTATTGTTTTTGCTGTTGTGCCTCTTGTAGAGTGAAGAGTGAAGGCTGGTATTAGCAGGCTAATTAGCCGCTCATTTAGCTACTCTGAATTGTGCTTAACAGACACTCTGCTATAGATTTTTGGCAGCAAAACAGCATTAATAACAGACATGCCTCCTTTAGTTTCCAGCCCTCCACCTTTCAAGGAGCTGGCCATCTTTCTTGTAAACAAGGGAAATGAAAGTGCCCAGTGTGGTAGTGCTCTGAAACAGATAGTAATTGCAACTCCAGTACAAATTTCATTCACTCTGGAACTTTATCAGGTATTTTATTAAAGCACTTTAAACTTTAGGAGCGAAATGACAGAAATTTGCATTTGCAAAGGTCTTTGCTCACAGCAGTCAACTTTGTTTTTTGCAAATGTTATAGTTTGACTAATGAACAGAAGAAATTATAATAATATGATAAGGACTGGCAAACAAATGCTGGAATCATGCAATATAAAATGATTGAAGATGATTTTGTTTCTGTCTTTTCTTCTGCCTGAGTTTATTTCTCTACAACACCTGACATTTTTATTGATTTAAATTTCACCATTTTTACCAGTGGGTGTTGAAGTTTAAGAATTGCTTTAATTAGGTCTATACCGATTTTTCAGGGTATTTGCAGTCCAGCTTTATTTGTCATGCAGGTAAATCTTCTCAGGTGACATTTCTCATTCGTTTGCTGCAGCAGGTAAATTAAAGTCTGAGTATAGCTGAAGGAATACATATTCTGTTTGTCATATTAAATACAGATGTGCTACTAAATAATCACTGTGATGCATTTCAATGCACAACACTGCAACAATGTGAATTTACTGGTGTAATAAAAGTTAAGGAAGAAAGGATGGAGATGCACATAGGATCAGAATGTATTTATTTTTATTTTTTCTTAACGTGTGCTATCTGGCAGAGTAGCATTCAGAATGGTTGTCCATGTGGCAAGAAGAAGCCCAACAGATTTACTTTCACAAGCGGAGCATTACAGCTAACGCTATAATGCTCCGCTTGTTTTTATAAAAGAAGCTTTAATAGAAAATGCTTTTGGATTATTTCAATTGCAATGGACACGAAGAAGGAAACGATAAGGAAAAAAAAGAAGCAAGAAAGAGAGAGAGGTGGGGCAAAAAGGAAAACGGGAGAGAAAGAGAAAAAAATAGAGGAGAGAAAGAAGGGTGAAGAGATTACAAGATAACACTCAATAAGATTGCTTCTACACCTGCAGAAACGTATATAATAGCATTGTTACCGAAAAGTGCACGGTACTACTGAATGGAAGATGTGTTTAGTGGTAACTGGGGCTCAGTATAGAGCATCTGTGTATCTGTTAACACTTGAATCCAAACAACTGTGGGTCTGAGTGTGAGCGCGCTTGTGTATACAAGGTTTCTTCATAAAATTATGCAATAGCAAGTGTGAGGAGCCACAGACCTGTCACCCTGGACCCAAGACAGACACAGAGGAGATATGAGCCACAGATGGCCCCCCACCCAGAGAAGACCAGAGGAGAGCCCCAAGGGAACAACCCAGCAGCCACACTGTAGAAGCCCCAGGGAGCTGCAGGGACGAGCCTACAGGCCGCGCCGGCAGCCATCCAGAGCAGATCCAGCCATGGACCCAGAGACCTCAGACCCCGGGGCACACTATCCCCCAGCAGAAGCTCGACAGAGCCATGGGGCCCAGGCCACAGCACCCAGCCCCAGTCGCCGAGAACCACCAATACACTAGCGCGCAGAGACGCCAGCCACCAGCAGGGAGTGTGGAGTGGAGGAAGTAGGCCCCACATCTGATGGGGTAGCTAAACTGATCCTGGGGAGGGAGCAGCCCAAGATCCAACCTGACACAAAAAAGGCACACACAGTCACAATCACACATTCCCACCCTCATGCATACACATAAAAACACTCACACCCACACACCCAACGTGAAGACACATAACAATGGACGTGGTACACTCACTTACACTCGTTATACATACACTATACTCCCAGGTCCAGGAACTGATACCCATGAGGGGCAACCAAGCCCCGGACCCAGGAGGTGGTTCCCTTCATTGTGGGGTAGACACTGGCAGACCGCCCCAGCACCAGCCCAGACTAGTGCTGGCTCAGGATCAGAAATTTGAGTTTCATCTATGGTTTTATAATTGCTATGAAGAAGAAACCTCAGATAATATTGGCTTAAAACGAAAGTAGAAAAAGTTAATAATTTTTAGTGTAGAAACTGGAATTAATATTAGCAGATTATTTGCATTAATTTTAAAACATGACTGTTTACATTTTTACAGATGCAAAATGTAAGAAATTGGAGGGGCATGTTTGTTATGAATTTGTTGTTATACCGGAATTAGTTTATACTCTCTCTTTGCATATTTTTAAAGTCACTGTTGTGAAATTTAAGTAATTTATTAAAATGATAAAAGGTTTCACTGTTTTTAAAAATACTTTGAAATCCCTGGGTTATTAAATCCAGGCTTTATTGCTTGTTAAATGTTATTATTTTTAAAAAGTTACAGATTTTTATATTTAGGTAAAAGACAACATCTGACCTGAAAACTTCTTTGTCCTTGTCCAGTGGCCTGTCAGTGGTCCAGCTGGTCAACATGGAGTCCGTGCTCGGCCAGCTGTGGTACTGGCCGGCAAAGCTCCACCAGATCAATTCTGCAGCCCAGCCTGTATGAAGGAGCCCCATGTGAAGGCTTGAACATCCGTAGCACAGCCTGTGTTGCTCCTGACTGTGGTGAGTTAAGGCAGCAGAGTACTGATGTTTAACAGAAGGTCATATTTAAAGGTGCTTGAAGCACAGTCTTAGAAACGGTGCCTTACAAAAGCATTTTTACCACCTTGCAACCACATGGATTACAAACCTTTTTACAACCCAAAATCTGAAAAGTGTGACATGTATTTATATTTAGCCCCCTTCACTCTCTAACCCCTAAATGAAATCCATTGCAGCCTACTTCCTTCAGGAGTGAGCTAATTACCTGTGTGTAATTTCATCTCAGTATGAGGAGCTGTTCTGTGAAGGAATAAAACTGAAGATGTTTAAAGCAGGGTTAGTTTAGAAAAAGATATGTTGTTTAACTCATGATCTGAAACCTTCTAAGACATCGCTGTCTACCTAAGCTGACAAGCCTGCCAAGGAGAGCATTCATTAGAGAGATCCATGGCACGGTATTAGAAAATTCTGCAAAGGCCAAATTGTAGGGTAAAGAAAATTGTGATGGCGATATCAGTTGCACATTATCTTGGGCGCTATCATTTGTGTGTTGACATCGACTATAGTGAGACTCAATCCAACAAACTGAATATAATATTTGCATGCAAGGTGTGAACGTCTTAGATTTTCAATATATTAACCCACAAATATTGCATTCTAATCAGGTCTTTGCCATTTTAGTATTTCACACAATATTGCGATGACATGTTTGCCAGCCTTGCCCTTGGTACCTCTGATGGAGCTGGAGAGATATACAGCTCAGGTGAAAATGTCTGTTGATGGGAACACTATTAGACATGCAACCACAAATCAAAAAGAAAGCCATCATTGAGAAAAGCCATATAAAGTTATATTTACATTTCGCTACAAGTCCCATAGGGGTAGGGTTCCCCTTTCCTTTCCTTCCCCACGGACTGAAATTGCCTTCCTGAATTTTCTTCCATAACAAGAGGGTAGCAGGGTTGGTGGGAGCATATATTCTAAGGAAGTGGGGATCAATTCACAGCTGTGCAATCACTACAGCATCTACTTACTGCTGTAAAGTACCACAGGCTCCATCGTAGCCCTTTTCTAACAAATAGATGGAAGCACAGGAACGTTTCCCATTTCTTAACAATTGTTTAGATTAAAGCATATTCAAGTTTTAGACTGGGTCAGTCAAAGGCCAGATCTTAATCCAACTGGGAATTTGTGGCAGGACTTTAAAATTGATGTGCACCAGTTTTCCTGTCAAATCTGACTAAGCTTGAGCTTTTAAGAAATAAGTGCAAAAATATCATTTTCTGCATGTGCAAAGCTGCTAGAGATGTATCCACAAGCCAAACAGCTTGGAGCAGTATTACCTCAGTTCCCTTTTGTGTTTTTATTTGGTTTTTTTTTCATGCCTAGTATGCCCTGATGAGGAGCAATGGAGGAGGAGCCTGTCAGCGGAGGTCCTGCTGTGTGAGAGAAGCTGCCAGGACATTTACTCCACCTCCCCTGTCAACTGCAGCCGGTCTGCTGAGGGTTGCGTGTGTCGGGAGGGGCTTTACCGAAATCCGGAGGGCCTGTGTGTCATCCCCGCCCTCTGCCCCTGCCATGACCAAGGCATCCTGCGAGAGGTACAAACACACACACACACACACACACACACACACACACACACACACACATCTGTGCTCACGCAGTATGTAAACCAACACCTGATGCCCAGTAAACCTGGCAGCTTGTACCCATTGTAACTGCATCATTGTGTGCTTGAGCCTTACCATGGATATGCTGTTCACCCCATTCATTCTCATTGTGGTATTTACTTATAAAGGAGAGCCTGTTAGAAGATGAGCGATAAGGCTCGTGGGCCACATAACACCACAAGGCCTCTCCATCCCCTCAGCCTCATTCATTATGTAGTGAGGTCTGTGGAAAGCCTGTTCTCTGACTGCGACTGGGCAAGCCTGCCAGGAATTATTTATGAAGGAAGGGATATTAGAGCATTATTGAATTAATCAAACACTGACAAGATTTCTGCTACCCTCCCCTTGATCATTCTTTCTTTTTTTCTCTCTTTTCTCATAGGTCTCATGAGCAATTCTTGTTTACCTGCTTATTCCTTCCTTCTATCCTTATCTTACCTTTTGTCTTACCATCTGTCCCTATATTCCTGCTTTCTGTTACGTAGTGATAACTTGACATACCTGTTTACATGGTGCGGCTCAGTGTGAGCAGATGCTTCCATTGAGGTAAAACCGGTAAACTTGTATAGCATTATAATTGGGACTGAAATGGAATGGATATAATTGGATCTGAATTAGAGTATATGACTGATCTTTGTTGAAATTAATTGGATTAATTTGAAATGTATTTGGGCCTAATTAGATTTTACATGACCTTTATCACAACCTATGTCTTGTAACATACTTACAACATACTTACAAATTGATTGGGTGTAAACGGCTCCTAAAGGTAACCATACTCACCTTTGATCTGTTTACTTGTAATCAGTGTGTGTGTGTATGAAGTCAGTGAGCTTCTGGGCACCTGACAGAGCAATGAATGAGAAAAAATATTTATCAAAGGATTTGTGGGAGAAGGTAGCTGAACTTCATAAAACACAAAAATGAATGATATGTTCAAGAAATTGGTGATGTAAATCAGCAGAGATCAAAACATTAAGAAATGGAAAATGGGTTATTCTGTTGAAACTAAGCCACTGCTTGGTAGTCCAACAAACATTCCAGCTAAAACTGACAGGAACATTGTTCGGGATACAAAAACACAAATAATTTCAGCTGACAATGTAGCTGTTTTAAGATGTGCAGTAGAAAGACACTTGAGGAAGAATTGGTTGCATGGTGAAATCACCAAAAGAACGAGATTACTCTAGCAAACAGCACAGAGACAAGCCTTTAAACCCCTGGAACAAGGTTTTTGGAGTGATCAGACCAAAATGAACTTTATAGAAGCAAACATACACATACATTTGGAGAGGCGTCAACAAGGCCTATGATTAAAAGTACCTCATTCCCACCGTGGAACACAGAAGTGGATTGCTGATGTTTTGGGGATGTGTGCGAAAAAAAGGCACAGGGAACTTGAATTTTAGCTTTAAACACTGTCAGGTCATCTGTCAAATTTTATTAGTTTCAGAAAATCTCGGAAGAGAATTTGCTCTGATCAGCCTGGAATGTGAGCATGTGATGTCTTTGGATTTTCCAACATGGCATTGATCAGAAACGCATGGCCAGGTCCACCGGTCATTGAAGAATTAGATAAATGTTCTGAAGTGGCCATCTTAGTCTTTTAACCTTAACATCATTGGGTCACTTTGGGGATATCTAGAATGTGTAGTTCATGTAGGGACATAAAATTTCTACAATGCAGAAAACATGGACATAACTATTTATTTAACAAACAAAATGTAGTCCACTACAAAACTTGCAGTTTCACAGAAATAATTTATATGGGTGAGTAGGGACAGTTCAGTAGCAGATTGCCCTCGAAAATATTTAAAAGCTTGAAGCTTAGCGCAAAGTTTAGGACTGAATAATACCCCAGCGTTTTGACAGGACACGTAAGGATACATGTGATGACCACTTACAGTCACAGAGTCACATCAGAAACAGCGAAGAAGTGACCTAAGCGTGCCGAATCAGATATTGCTTCAGAAAAAATTTAAAAGCTTCGTCCATTTTTGGTAAAGCATTGCAAATGGGGGCCAGTGCTAAACACAAACAGCCTGACAATCAAGTTCTCATCCATGGTAGATTATTATGGAAGTGTGCTCAAGGTGATACTGTCGGTAGGTGTTATGTTTCTTTGACACATACTGTATGTTTGCATTTTTATTTTTAAGTAAAACTTTTTTTATGTGAAATCTGAGATTCTTTGCTTTGCTCATAAAGAATTTGTTTTTTCTTTAACAAAAATTATATGTCAATATTTTTAAATACTTTGCAAAAGCTATGTTCTGTTGAACCATAGCATGTGAAACTCTTTGGCCATTGATTTCGTGAATTATGTCTCTTTCATTCCATAATTATGCACTTTTGGGGTTAATGAATATAGTTAGAATGGAAAAGGTGGAATAAAAACATACAAAGTTGAATTCAGAAGAAAATAAAATGGAATGTGAAAAAAAAAAGAAAAGGGGTTTTATAAGGCCCTATTTGAGCAAGATAGTGAACAAATCTACAGGAACAGAATGCCTTTTGTCAAGAACAATGGACTGCTTTAACCCAGCTACCACTACGCAGTATAAAGAACTAGGTTATATAAAACTTTGCTCAGGGTCATTTGGGTAGTTTCTGTTGTCATTAGGATTTAAACAGAGCAAACAAAAATGTTTGATAATACATGACTTCCCCAAACATTTACCATGACTGACCGACAAGTTTCTGTATGATGTTTCTCTTTCTCTGAAAAAAATGGGATAATATCAGAAATTCTGCTAAACTTCTGAGCACAACTGTAAATAATGTGTGTGTTTTTGCTGTGTGTGTGAGCCAGGCTGGATCGGAGTGGGAAGAGGGCTGTCTTTCATGCAGCTGTGTGAACGGGAGAAAACTGTGCCAGACGAGATGTTCTCCACTTTCCTGTGAAGAGGTGCGATACAGAAATCATTAAAATCATCACCAGAATAATGTTCTATTACTCAAAGATTTAAAAAACCAGATTTTGTGCTGCTAATGCAAATGCTCATCTTGTTTCTGCATATTGTTCAAAGTTGACTGAATATATCTTAAGTTTGCAGTTATATTAAAATACATGTTTGTATTATTTACTTTTACCAACCTTGCCAAAATCAGTCAGCCCTGAAAACAGGTTTTCCATTCACTTTCTAGATAACAGCAGAAACCCCTCGATCAGGATTTTAATTTGTTGAAACTAAAATCCCAGTCCAATATTTCATTAAAATTATTTTCTTCTATTTATGTAAACTATAAGGCTTTCAAAAAGCAGTAAAATGACAGAATGGATAAATCCTGAACTAAAGATGGAGCTTCAGGGTGGGAGGATTAAACATTTCACACTGGTGGAATACATTTTATTTTCAGTCATCTCCCAGTTTGTCCTCCTGCCAGTCATGTTTTCTGTTCTGAAAAATATCGACAAGAGTTCTGTATTTTTGTTATTTAAACAAAGCATTTAAACCCAGGCACCCATGCCTAATATCAGAGTTTTGACAGTGTTTGTGTTTGTATACATTAATAAACCCCCCCAACCTTAGTGCTTCTGGGAATACAGGGAGAGACTGTCAGCACATTATGAAGGATGTTTGTAGTCAGTTACAGCAAACCAACTATTTGAATGACATCAGCAACTCAAACCTGACTGTAAATCAAACGGCTCAAACCTGTATAGTTCTACAATGCGTATCTACGACGCTATCTACGAAGCAGCTACGACGCTGTCTAGCTGCTTCATTGAGCTCAATCATAGCTCAGTGCTGATCGTCATCATTCCTATTTATTCTATTAGGAAGACAGAAATCAGCTCCTCGCTGCAAATGAGAGCCACAGTTTAGGGGAATGTTATATATAAGAGCAAGATATGGATGGGGCCAACTCATATGGTTGGCATGGCACCACTCTAATAGTCATCCTTGAGCGGTGTCATCCCTGTGTGGCATGGCACCACTCAGGGATGACTATTAGAGACCCGACCTGTCAGTCAGCTCCCTCTGAAAAGCTCCGGTTGTAAGGACCGCAGCATAGTGAGAACTTGAACTGGTACCGGTGATGCACCTGGTTTCCCTCTGTAACACTGGGGCCAGCTATCTGCAGAGCTCCAAAATAATTTCCCTGGTCAATCTAAACTGGCTGATAAGCCATGCATCATCATGCATCATCCAACTTTACGCAGCTATTTATGGACATGAGCGATTGTCTCCAGCTTGTCCTCCTTAGGAATCATGAAATGTGACTTATTTGGAATTAATCTGCTGATTCGCCACTGTTTTCTTTTTTAGTGATAATGAAAGTGCCCCTTAGATGATTCACATGCATTTTCACTCCTCAGCGCACAGACCGATGAACATTTCCATTTCCATCTACAGCTGACAGAAACTGAGGAAGTTTCACAGTTTATATCCAACTGAAGTTTCCATTGTTTTCTGTGGTGTGTTACATTATTGAATAAGGCAGTATGTAATTCAGTTTCATCACCCTGGTTTAAACCATAAAAGCTCAAACTCATGAAAAAACATCAGGTCTGATGCTCCATGAATTAAATATAGCTGAACTGAGTCATATTTCAGTGGATTTAGGTGAGTTTTAGTTTTCAATTTAGTTTATTATTGTCGACTGAAAACGTTTGCATGGCTTCCGCACATTTTCACGGCAGGTTAAAAGTTTGGGTGGTTTTCCGCACGATTTTCCGCAACGTAAATTTTTGTACATGTCAAGTTGTGCGTAAAACATGACACCACAATATTTTTGTGCATAAGTATACTTGGTATATGAGGCCCATGGAAATGTTGGAAGGGAAAAGGGAATTTAAAAATCCTGCCGTGTGAAGCAGTTTCAGCTGCTCTCTGTAGGGCTCTCTCCTACACAACAGCTGTCTGAGAAAACCATCCAGAGCAGTGACATGCACAAGTAGGACATTGCAGTAGCCAATATAGGGTCGGGATTTGAACCCAGGACAGCTGTGTAAAGGACTACAACCTCTGCAAATGGACAGCACGCTCCACTGCTACAGCACGCGCCATGCCCCTGTGAACCCTATTTTAAAAAATGAAAACACTATTGTTTAGGAAAACCCAAATCAATTTCATTAGCAAAACAATTGACATTGTCTATAATGCAATCGGTGTTATGCATGAGCCAGTTCAAACTAACATTATCATGAGTGAAGCTCTGAATTTGCCTGACACTATAAATAACGTCAGGCCATCCTGACGTTATTTATCCTGTTTGTGGATGAACAAAAGATTTGCTCTATTTCAGATCCATTTTTATTTCTGACAATGAAATCATTAAAATAAGAGAATGAGAGCAGCTGTTTTGGCAATTCAGCAAGTATAATTTACAGTTTATATGTGCAAAGACAGGTGAGAGTAAAACAGATGCTAAACAATGACACAATTTATACTAATTGGTAAATGGCACCATGAGTATTTTTAAGCTTTATTTTAGATAAAATATGACAGAATATGATAAATGAACCAGGACTAGTTTGTGTTGTAAACAGTGCAAAATGTTTAGATGCACATTGTGCACACAAATATAGGCTGGGGGGGGGCAGCTGACATAAAATCACAGACAGTACAGAAACAGCAGGTTTTGTGAGTTAAGACTCAGGAACTCTGACTCAGCAGTTAAAAAATATTGTCACCTGGGTCTTAATTTGGTACTAAGGATCAAATGCTGTGTGCCACAGATTAATGTGGAGCTGTTCAGATGGTTTTCCAGTTTATTAGAGGAACTGCGTACCGGTCCAACTAGGATTGGGAATAGATTTTAAATGAAACTATTCTGCTCTTACTTCATCCTTTACTTTAATGGTTTTAAATTCACCCAAAGATGACGAATATTTAAAAAAAACCCTGTGTGTTTCTGACTTATATGTGAAAACAAAGATATGTTTAAAAATGTGTGATGACCTTTTTAATGCCTGATCCTAAAATTCATACCATCAGTTTATAACAGTATGTGTATGAATTTTAAACAGCTGAGTTAGAGTGTATCCTTTTTTGACAATGTTCAGATGTATTTTGCAGGCTGAAAGATGTGAACATTATATACCCTTATAATGTTTACACAGGTACTTAGATGCTTTAAATCTTACAACCTCTTTCTGTAATCCTCTCTGTAGCAAGGCAAATCACTGAATTGTGATAATATATCTTATCTCAATCAGAAAAAGTCTTAAATTGCTTCACAGGATGCTTTTGGATTCATAAAGAGGAACTAATAGAAAATTACACTATCCCCATTAGAAAACACTGTTAGACATTTACTGGTAAATGCAAATATTTCTGTATGATGAAGTCAGAATGAAGTTTTTCAGTTTGTACTGAAACACAGGTGACCCAGAGAGAAAGGCTCACAGTGAGCCTCTCTGATAGATGTTCAGCCTTGACCCCAGAGTGGAACAGTTCACTGAGCATCTCTGGTGGTCTCAGTAACTGTGACTGGGGCTGAAATTACTCCTCTCTGAAAAATATGAGGGAAGTTCACTGTGAGTTGCTGGCTAAACTGATCTTTTGGTCCAGTTTTCTCACTAGCCTGAAATGTTTTTCTTATTGTCTCTGCTCCTTCTTTACTTATCAAGATTCATTCGGTTTCAGGTCAGTTTTAATCATTTGAGAAAAACTGAAGTCCTCAAGTTTTATTATGAAATGGCCATCATCCCTCAGGAAACTGGAACTGATTGGCTTGCACCAGTAGCAATACTCTGATTTTGTTCCTTGTAACTTCATCTTTAACTACAAGTCTTTGCCACATTTCAACTTATGCAGATGGTTTTAATATTGTTTTTTACTAAAATCTGCTTTGCCGCTGCTAATGTGTTATTGCATGGACTGAAAACATTCAGGTTAAAAACACGTACAATCCTATCAATTCTAAATATTTGTATCAGGGACAACAAAATATACCCCAGTTTCTTCTTTTTTTCTTTTTTGTTTTTCTACTTTCAGTAAATTCCACTCCTGTAGTAGGACTGTTAAAGTTTTTATATGATGCTAGGTTGGTCTTGCTGTTTTTTTATCGAATGCAGAATGAAACTGAGTCAGGTCAGAATCAAACATTGCATCCAATTTCCCACAGCAATGTCCCAACCAATCCCAACCGTTCTACTTTACTGAGGAGGAAGAGTTTTCCTATATCTTTCAGGTCCCATGTTGGAGGTGGTTTTTTCTGTATATTTCAAACCCAAGCTTTAACAAAATGTAAAAAAAAAAAAAAATGCTATTACAGATGATTTTTTGCAGAGATTCACATACCTTGTGGATGAAACTAGAAAAACTTTTGAGGCTCATGAAAAAAAATCTCCCCTTGGAGACAAAATCCACAGCTGGAGAAATCTGCTGTCTCATTCTTGACACTGTTACCTGAATAGGTATTTTTAGCTCATGGATGCTGTACTTAGGCAGTGATGAAAGTAAATGGGCCAAAGGAATGCAATAATTCCTTCATGCACTCAAATATCCTCCCCTTCCCATATGCTCTGAGTTATGCCTCCATAAAGTTACACCTCAGTCCTTTTCCCAGTTGGTATGAAGAGGTCATTTAATGCCTGGTGGTTTCCGTCTCAACACTGCTTTCTGTCATCATGCAGTGATTTGAGTCTGCTTTGAGCTGCTTGTTCAGGGTAACTGTGTCCAAGTTTCTAGCTGCTACCTGGCAATTTGTGGGAAAGTTGAAGAGTTTTTAGATACTTATTTTCTTAATATTCCTTCCACTTTGTGTGTGTGGTGCCATTACCACTGGCACTGAAAGAGCTCTACTAGTTGCTGCCTCCACCACACAGTTGGTTCAGAGTTCTTAGTTTTAAAAGCCTCACCTTGACTCCAGACATTTTTCATGTCATAGCAAAATAGTTTTATCCTTTCCTTTGACATCGTCTTTGTAGCTTTCTTTTTCTTGTCTGACCATAAAACGTTTCTGCTGAAGGCATGTGGCTTGTCTATGTGAGCAGCTGCAGTTTGGACCCTCCTCTTGGTGAAAGGGCAACTGGTGTTGCTGATTTGCTTGAACCTTAGTGGTTACATCATTGTGTGCATATTAATTACACAGAATTGGCTTTCAATTTAAACTTCTTCACCAAATTCTTGTTTTAACAATTTATTGAAATTGTTTGTCGTATAAATATTCTACCAGTTCAAATCTATTACTAAAACGCCAAAAATGAATCACTTTGAGTTCAAATAAATTCCTCACAGGCATTGTAAATATTTAACTTTAACTTCTACTGTTGTTTTAATTACAGTTATAAAAAGAAATTATTTTCATCTTTTCACTACAGCATCCCACACAGAAAATCACAAGAAGCTGAAGTAGTTCTGTGGCAGAGCAAAGTATAAAACTGTCAGGATCCATGTGATCGTAGAGTATATATTGCTGGAAAAGTGCAGCCACAAGGCCAGAGTGTACATCAACAGCTCCTCACGGGTGTCACACAGCACCATACATTTGTGTGCATGGAGACTGTCATGCATCTCTACTTCTTTGCAGCGTCATTCCCCCACACTGCCTCCTATGTATACATACATCCCCATCTGTAGTGTACTATTTTTAGTCTCCTCATTTGTGTCTTTTTTTTGTCCCTTTCCCATTTTTTTTCTTTGACATACTTGTCCTTCTATTGGCCCCAGTTTCGAAAAAGCAAAAAAAATATTGTGTGTACTTATAATTTTAGGCTACTTCTTATAATTATTCCTCTGCTCCACTTTCCTAAACCAGTAAAAAGGGTGGTAAAGGTAGGATTACTAAGTAAGTTTGATGATGTTATCTGGGCTTATTTTGTTTCAGTGAGACACAAATTCAAGCTTCCATATAGGCATTCCTTATTGATCACATGAAGACAATGCAATAGCCTTAGGGAAGCAATAGAATGTGGGAATGACAAAATAGCTCTGGGATACAGGTCTTAAACTAAATTAGGTGAAAAATAGCATCACGTGTAATGATGAGAATAAAACTAGCACTAGCTCCATGTTTGTCAAATTATATCATTTATAATCTTTTTGATGACCTATAAAGCAGTGATTGGTTACATTTTAGGGTTGCTGGTCAGGCATGGACCATGCAGACTCCTCAAAGCTTTAGAAACCTGCTTACTCATAGTTCCTAGAACCAGAACCAAGCAAGAGGAGGAAGCATTTAATTTCCATGCTCCTCAGTTCTGGAACCAACTACCTGAAAACCTGACATGTGCAGAAACGTTTGGTTCCCTTAAATAAGGACTAAAACATTACTGTTGACTTTCCCATAAAGGCCAAAGATTGCTTTTTCGGTTTATTTTTGTCATGTCTTCCCTTTTTGTTTTGAATTTTCACTTTAAAATGTCTTTTCTATGTTAATTTTCACTTTTATGTTTTATGCATGTTGTGTTTTTAATCTTATTATGTAAACCATTGTTGTGATCATGAATAAGAATATATTATTTAATATTAATACTTTAATATTTTATTAGTTAGTATTTCGGTCTGTTAAGGGTTGTTCTGTAAATACCAGCCCAATAAGGCGGTGGTATTAGAGCAAAATTGAAAGGGATGAGCCAAGCTCTGGCATTATTGAACAGCAAAACTCTGTACACACATGGAATGAATTCACACAATTTCTTAAAATGCAAGAATTTATTAACAAAAATAAGTCAACTCAAAGTCAAACATATTTCAATCAACAAACTCTTTACTATGCTAAAACAATCCAACTAAACTACCAAGCAGAATTAAAGAATAAGGAAGACTAATGGGCTATGTACAATATAAACAAGTTGATCAAAGATGGTTAAAAACCATGACTGAAAGAGTGATGCAACATTATCATGCAATGTTATTTATGTCTGAGAACCAAGGATTATCTTGAAGAATCTGGAAATTAAGTTAAGTTAGTCTTGGAACCAACTTAGGCAATAATTGGAATACCTTTAGACAACCATTCACAATGCAAGATCAGATAAAATATTATTTTAATAAAATAATATTTTAAAGAATGATTTGCTGAATAAAACTAACCTTCTGGATGACCAATTCTCAACGGTGTTTAATTAGCTGCCTTTATTTATTAAAATAATGTTTATAGAAACATTATTGAGGAAATATTAAAATAATATTTAAGGAAATATTATTTTGAATGAGGTCCAAACCTTTTGGAGAAATGGGTCTTGATAGTGTGTTAAATTAGCTGCCTTTGCTTATTAAAATAATATTTAAAGAAATATTAATAAGGAAATAGTAAAATAATATTTAAGGAAATATTATTTTCCAAACCTTTTGGAGAAACCACACCAATAAATAAAGTTTGTCTTAACTTTTTAAAACACAACACAAACAAAAACCAAACGTCATGAAACGAACATTGTTTAGATTATTTCATTCTAAACTAATCTTCTCTGCCCGAATACCACCTCTTACGTGAACCGTGCTGAGGGGATGTTGCCCTGGGCGTTGAGGAAAACATCCACTTGTGGGTAAACAAAGGGTTAGCTTTGTCCTTCCTTCCGACCGCGAAAACCGCTCCACTCTGCATTGTAGAGACAGGATCTCTGCTGGGAACTCTCTGGAACACAGTTTGCTCCTGTAGACCTCAGAAAGAAAAGTCGAGCCACGCTTCTACCTTAATTACCTCGTTAATGAATTAATACTGGACACACAAACAGCAATTCATTCCTACTTTGTGAATATGATCACATGATCGTATGACACTCTTGGATCCAGTTTGAAGAGTTATGTCTGCTTGCCACCAAGGAGACATTAGCGCGCTGTTCCTCTCCTGTCCAGTTCCCGTGGGGATCCGCATGGAAAGAGATCTGTCTGTTGGAACACGCGGTTTTTATTCAAAGTGATGTCACGGGAAGTCCGCTGTTACTCCTGTTCCTGTTCCTGGCTGAGCTGGAAGTAGGTTAATGCGATTTATTTCGAAAGCTCCAGAAAAAGTTCTTACTGGCCTTTAATGTTGTAACCCATGGCTGGGTCCCAACACCATGTTGATTTATCTTGTGTATCAAACTAGCCATGCCATGTCTAATACTAATTGTGTTTGCCTTGAGAAAACATGCTTATTCTGGTCCTTTTTCTGGGAAAGGTCAACTGTCTGCTTTTTGTAGTATAACCTAAAAGTAGTGGAGCATTTGTTATTAAGCTATTCAAACATGCTTTATTCTGTTATCAGTGACTGCCTAACACAGAAACAGATAACCATGCACCCTCATTTTGCAACCAATTAAAAAAGAACAGCTAATCTAATCCAACCAACCTAATGTTATGTAATCTAATTATCTCTTTGGAAAGTTTGAGAACACCAGAACACACAGACACAAATCTATGCAAAGACACAGGGATGTTCTGTGATCTTCAACAACCAACAACTTCACCTTCCTACCTCTACAATCAACACAGTTATAACTGGGTATGGAGAGGGGCTCAGTTTTAATTTAAGTATGTGGTCTATCAAATCTATACACTGTGGAACAAACATCTTAATCTTATGTTGCATAAATAGTCTGACAGACTTTTGAATTATTCCAAGAGCAAAGTCTGTAATAGTCTTCAAAGAAATGAACTAAGACATTTAAGAAAAATGGGACTAAAATGAATGCTCAAATAGCCATTGTTTCTTACAAAAAAATTACCTAAAAGGAAAACAATACTGGCAGATTGGAGGGAGAGAGGCTGAACACCCTAAGAGCTCACCAAAATTATAAAAAATAGAAATAACAGCTTACAAAGCAATTAACATTATTGATAGGACTAATGTGGTACTGTCACAAAGTTGTACAGAGCAAAAGATTGGCAAGTTTCTTCTGAAAACTGGATTCCCTTTGCCTTTTTGATTTATAAAACAAAACACACAAAGAAAATGATTCCATGATCAATGTCTTACAGCATTGGCTTAATATTTGTTCATCTATTTATTTGTATTTAGCTCTACAATATTCTGTGACTTTTAACTTTCCAATATAGAATAATTCTCCTCTTGATTCTTCATCTTCCCAAAGCCATCCGACTGGATGGACCCTGATTTGCTGAATATAAATATTTGTGTTTAAAGTTACACTATAAAACATGTACTGTAGACACTATTAAAATTATGCTGAAATGAGAAATAATCATCTCTTTCTCAGGGTGAAGTTAAAGTGGAGGAACCAGGCAGCTGCTGTCCAGTCTGCAGAAAACAGTTCCCCGGTTAGTGCACCATGCAAGAATCTAGCACTATGTTTGAATACCAGTATTACCATCCACAAACCAAACTTTGTGGATGGTAATACAAAACAAAGAAGATGATACTAATGTGAAACTAACTGTTCTGACAAGCACATATTGAAAAAGCCCTAATAATGATGGCCTCCAAAGCACTTCAGTGGATGTGAATGCTCGATTATTCGTTTTATAAAAGGGTAAAAACTGAATGCTGCAGTCCCCAATTAGTGAGAGATTACATTACTTAGCCTGCACTGGGGCTTTAATCTGTCTCCCTGTAGAGGAAATGTCACATGCTGTGAGGGGCATGGCAATGTCACTGTGCTCTCTGCAGGGACCTTTCCAGCTCTGTCTTCTCCTCGTATCATTCTTCTTTTTCTTTTTTGTGCAAAAATAGGTTCTGTGCTTATACTGCTTTTGCTCCTTTCTGTTCCTTCATATCCCGCTGTGTCCCCCTTTACTCTGTCCTCGTCCTCATCTCTGTTTCCATCAGGTGAGCCTGAGGCAGAGTGTAAGCGCTACGTTGAGGTCCGGAACATCACCAAGGGAGGCTGTCGGCTCGACAACGTGGAGGTCAGCTTCTGCAGGGGACGTTGTCTGTCCTGGACTGATGTCATCATGGAGGTATGGAGAGATGAGATAAACACGCACAACAAAAATATTGAAAGTGTGACCATCTTACTTTCATACCCATGATAATGGAATTTAGTATGAGAAAAAAAACTGGCTGAAATGTTAAGATCAGTATTGGTTATTAAACTAGAATAAACCAGTCAGTCAATCAGTCAGTTAGTCTGACTGACTGACTGACTAGAATAAACCAATAGTAATTAAATATTGATTTTGATGGATTTTAATTTACAAATAAAAACAGAGTATGCATTGTTAGTCATATATTAAAATGCTTAACTTGTACAGTTTTACATTTACACAATAATTAATTATTCTTAATGTAACTAATGGAGTTTACATATTTGCCATTTAAGTCCAAACAAAGCCACATCATTAAGACACAAAATGCAGGATGAATCAGGATTATTGCTTTTAACACACATCCATCCTTGCATGGATCAATCTCTGCATTCATTCATTCATTCGTTCATTCAATTGTCTGTCATTCCATGCATTATTTATCCATCCATGCATTCATCATCCACCCACCCATTACAGTTTTTCTGGTGTGTTTGAGAAGCATTTGGAGGTCAGCCATGATATAAAATCTATTTAGTGAGTCTGCCCTGTGGCCTACTCTGTGAGACATGCTTGAAGTACTTCCCTTTGGAGATGTTTAGAAGACCTTGTTGACATAAGACCAAACCACTTCAAGCATCTCCCAGCAGAGGAATCTGAGTTAGTAGGCCTTTTCCATATTGCTAATGATGACATGACAGAATACTACAACCTCTGCAAAAGATTGGTTGCAGAATCTGTGTTGTTGGCTGAGATTAATCCAAGGTTATTTGTCTGTATCTCTATGCACAACCACGGGTGACATAGAAAGCACAATAATGTAGTGTTTTGATTATAATGAGATGTGCCTCAGAACCTCAGTTAATTTGCATTACATTTGTCCTTTATGGGAACTCTTGTAGGTGGTTTGCTCAGGCTCAAACTGCATGAGCCTCAAGGGCAAAGAGCCTTTCACCTGACACTCATAGATGAGCATTCCTGGCCTGGTTCCAGCATAAAGCTTCTGTATTCCTGCTCCATGTTGTACATGGACCAAACCTGCCATAATCTGCTGATGTTCCAGCCTCATTGTGAAGCCATTGTATTTTTGTAAATCAAATTAAATTTAACAGAGACAAAATATCTGTAATACTCTTTAAGTTCAAACTGAGTTGTCTGTTCAACTTAAACTTAGATATGACATCCCAAAAAGTATATAATGGATAGATGAGCCATGGTAAACTCATGCAGTTATCATGTTTTTCTTTTCTTTTTTGTTTTTTATGTCTTTTCATTCCTTCAAAACTGCAAATTCATCACTTCATTACCATGCTGACATAACTCTTCCTTGGCATCCATACATGATCACTGTAAAAAAAATAACGTGAGATAGGTAAAAATAAACATTAGCTCTGCTAAATGTATCATGTTCTCCCATTACTGTGGCAACTACGAATGTTAAATAGTGACTGGGCAGCACAGAAAATTTTTATTTTCATTCACCAAGCAGGGCTAAACTGTTATCTAGATTGAGAATTTATTAACTGAACCTTTAAACGGACATCATAAATAAACGTACATTTTATTATAATTTGTGATAGATTTATGAAAAGTCTGTGCTGGTTCACACTTAAAGACACTTAAAGACAGCTATAGCTGTAGTTTGGAGTAGGCCCGATAAAAGGCCCATCCTTTATTGTTGAATCACGGCCACAAATACCCCACAAATACCCCATCCTGACAGACACTGATTTTCACATCATTCATCCCAGTATATATTCACTATCCAATACGGGCAGCATCAGAAGCTACAAACACACTTTTAAGCACATGACAGCACTTGAAATATTTTTTATTCATTTTTTATTTCAATTTTTAGACCAAAGTAAAATACACTTTTATTTATGTGAACATTCATGGCAAGAAAAGAAAGGAGTAAAAGCAGTTTTTAGTTTTTTGAACTATAATGTTCAAACTGTTATTTGTTTCAATTAGCGGAATAATTTTACTATCTTCTTCCTCTCTTTTGCCTTTACTAATCCTCGCTTTTCTCTATCCTCTCTACATCCAGGAGCCCCACCTCCGCTCAGAGTGTGAGTGCTGCAGTTACAAACTGGACCTGGTAAAACCAGTCCGTTTCCTCAGCCTGCAGTGTGACAGCGGAGAAAGTGAGCAGGTCTTCCTACCAGTCATAACGAGCTGCGAATGCACCAGCTGTCACGGTGAGGAACACTGGGCCAGAGGGATTTGCATGTCTATCTCTAATGTTAGTATAAAAATGAAGCATATGCTAAAAGATGTTCACAAAAGATGGATGATTACACAGTGCTCACTCGCTTTTAGCCAATGACATGCATTTGAAACAAGTACAAACTGTAAGACAGAAAATTCTCAGCATGGACAATAACAGAAAAAATTTACTTTTAAAATGTGATATTTTCCTAGATAGATTCACCTGAAGTTATGTGAGAGTCCACCAAACAAAGACGCTAAGCACCACCAGACTCATCCACTCATTGAATACAAAGGTGGTTAAATGGTTTTTGGCTCAAAAAAGCATTACATTTACTTGGGGCATCTAAAGCAATAAAATGATCATCAAAAAGTTGTTTTTATTTCATTAATTCAAATAAAACAGTCAAAATAATTTATTATTTGGAACTTAATACACAGGATGATTTATTTCAAGCATTTATTTCTTTTAATTCTAATGTTTATGACTTAAAGCCACTAAAAAATGCAATGTTCTAATTTTCAGACAAAGACCAATAAAATTACATTTTTCATTAGTTGCATGTTGACAATGAGGATTTTGGGTTGGGGAGTGCATGGCAGACCACATTTGAGCAGGTGGAGGTAGGCTTGGGGTCTTTCTACACACCGATTCGCTGTTTGCCAACTGGGGTTGGAGGCTGGGAGAAGGAGCAGGCCTTTTGGTCGGGGTCTGGGCTTGGATTGGGAGCCAGGTCTTGCGGGTCGATTGGTGCCGGGGCTGGCGTTTTGGCTCCAACGGGAGGGTCTTGACTGGGCAGTGTGCTGTCGTGATTGTGATATGGCTTCGCTTTGGTGGCGGGGCTGGTAGGCCTGCTCGGTGAAGTCGGGGTATGTCGTGTGGAAGTGTGTACAGCCGGCGTGCTGGGATGCCTACAGGGTTGAGGTGTGGGGTTGGCAGGGTGCCCGGATCTCCTGGATCAGCTTAGGCCCTCACCAAATGTGGGGCCTATTTCTTCCTCGCCACACTCCCTGCCGGTGGCTGGTATCTCTGCCCGCTAGTGTATTGGTAGTTCTCGGTGTCCGGGGCTGGGTGCTTTGACGTGTGCCGGCTTACTCCCTGTCGCTGCTTGCCATGGTCTGGTACCCCTGGCTCTGTCAGGCCTCTGCTCCAAAACTTAATTCATATCATACCTTTAAACCTTACCCCTAACCCTAGAAAGGGGGTCTGCAACATTAGGACCATTATGGGATTTTGGTCCAAATCTCCACTGATAGCAAAGTGTACCGTAATCATATTCGTTGTTTGTGTCACAAACTTAGCAATAAAGCTGATTCTGATAAAACCCATTGGTCTTCAGAGGATTTGTAAATATACCAGAAATCATCATAAATAAGTAATGAGTAAACACACATCCACACACCTTTTCAAACACGAGAATACAATGACTCGTATGGATCCCTGCTGTGAACTTGCCGTTGGGCACATATTTAATTTTTAAATTGCATTTTAGATTATCTCTGCATCTACAGTGCATTTATTCTACGAAATCATACTATTCACAGACATTTCAAGTCTAGAACTTGTAATCTGTTGGAAGGAAATGTATTTTTATTGTAAAATAGCAAAGCCAGCCTGCAGCACCTAAATGTTTGTTCTCTTCACAGGAGGCGACTTGTCCAGGCGTTAGTGTGTGTGTGTTGAAGAGTGTTTTTGAGTGTGTGTCAGAGAGAGTGGAATTAGTCTGAAACCCACGCTGAGCGAGACCAGGATTCTATGTGCCAACTCTGTGATAGATGGATGTTTCTGGGATGAACAGATGGATGGACAGTCGAGTGGAAGAAGTTCTTGTTGAAGGAGACATTGCTCCACCTTTTTCAGTCGTAGTTTCAAGTTCTTTTCCTGCAGCTTCTTCAGCCTGTACAGTGTTTTCTTGTTTCCAACCATTGAACTTATCAATAAAAATGTTTTTAAATAGAGGAAACTATTGTGTCTGTCATGTTTTTTTTATTAACTGTGTTTGCTCTACGACTAATCACTTGCATGAGTGAATCTTCAATATTTAATTGCTCAGTATTTTCTCATTTACTTTTTGCCTTTAAGTATGTAATGGAGCTTTCGTGGCTTGCACAGGTGAAGGCTCCAAATGCAGGCAGGAGGAAGGCAGGATCAAGATGGCATGAATTTAAAGTTTAAAGTGAAAATTCTAAAAACAAAATGAAAGTAATGTAGAACAAGGGAAAAACCCGCATGATACTGGGAACAGGCAAAGCATAAAGGTAAGAAAGCAGGAACTAACAGGAGGAGCTGACAAAGCAGTGACTGAGAGGGAGGAATATATAGCTGAAACCAGATATTTACATACACTTCATAAAATAACTTGTTCTTACTGTCTGACATTAATTTACACAACATTTTTTCTGTTTTAAATTCATTGGAGTTACCGAAATTATTTCTGTTGGGTTGCAGAGCAGCTGGGGTGGAATGTTGAGCAGGAAATTCAATAAATAAGAATGTGGGTTCAGATGAGGCTCATTTGTCAGATTAAAAGCACGCTTTGAAAATAACAACCATTAAGCAGGTTTTAAACATATTTCTCATTAGGCCCATGTTTCTGTATTAAAAAAGGAATTTTTTTATTAGGCTGATGTAATATTCTAATCTTAAATGTCATGTTTTTATTTGCTGCAAGCTGGAAATCATCATAATTTACAGAAAAAAAGGCATGGAAACATCAGTCTGTGTGGAATTGAACTAAATAATGTGTTTCACTACATGAATTGAGTTACTGAAATAAATGAACTTTCCAATAATATTCTAATATATGTCTGTATATTCATCTCATCACTTCTTCAGAAGATTAAGGATCCAAACTGACAGTCTTCCAATACCATCATTAGACCAGTGGGTGAATTAGAAAACCTAATGGCGGCAGGTAGGAATGACTTCCTGTATCGTTCTTTTGAGCATCTGGGATAAAGGAGTCTTTCACTGAACCTTCTCCTGAGATTCTCTAGAAAACCAGTAAAATCATTTTTAGCACAAAAGAAACATTATACTATTATTACTAATAGATAATATGAATATGTATATCCTGATGTATATCAGGAATGTAGTTTTATTACATATGTTTACATATTGTGTAGAGTGTTCAAATCACTCAGGTGTATATAATCTGGCAAACATGGCTCTAAGTTACTTCATTCCTACATGTCATCCCTGTTCATGGTTCACCATATCGTGCCCCTGTGCTCACCGTTGGGTTTTTGTTTATATCCTTCGGTAGTAAATTATAGAAATTACTATTCATAAATGTTCATACATAAGGTTACCCCCTTTTTGTAACCCAGAATTCTGTGGTTAAAAAATCTCTAAATGTCATATCAAAGGAATAAGGTTGTTATAAGCCAAAACCTACAAGCTTGTAGAATAACTAAATACTTGTGATTGCTAAAGCACACCTATTTTATTTCTATAATTTTGAGCGCCTCTGATGGCACCCTTCATGTCCCCATGTTTAGATCCATGTAAGAAGTGTTTTTAGAAATACTAGGGGACAGAAACAAGGGCAATGAAAAAATGTAAAAATAAATCCATTATTTCTCTCACGTGTCATAGTTGTTTTTAGAGCCCTTAAATGGCCAACACAAAATACACCTGTAGTCTGTCTGCTTTTTAACAAGTATGACTTCCCCTTTCTTATTCATTCAGGTTTGACATAATCTTTTATGATCTTTGCTAAAGAAAGTTGGCAGCATCACAAAGCATTCAGCAGGACGGTGAGAATTATGAGTTCAGCTGTCATCGTCAGAAGATGTAGTGACGCTGTGTGAAATTAATCGACTTTAAAATTGTATTATTTAGAAACTAGATTGTAATAAGAGCCCATCAAGAAACTGTAGTGATCTTTATCTGTGCGTGCAGACAGTGTGTGCAATAACAAGTGTGACAACCTTGGATCTGTCCATTCTTTGATAATAAACCATATTTTTCCTTTCCTCCTTGTTCTCCTGATGTCCCCCTTCTCACCTCCTCCATCCTCCCCTCTTTGCTTCTCTCTTTTCCTGACTAAATAAGGGAGTTAAAAGGAGGGAAAGCTGTCTAGCTTGCTTCCACTGGTTTTCAGCTGCTCCGCTGCTGGGTGTAACAACAGCACCAACTGATGGGTTTTTAATACTCACCAAAATGTCAAACTTTGACGGATGGTCCTTCTGCCAGGTAGCAGTTCATCATGTCTTACCAGTCATAAAGAGTCTGATCACAGGACTGAGGGGCCTGATTGGGTCACAATGGTGTTACATTAGGTGTGTTTTGACACAACCAGAAAGGAGATTTTTCCTCAGCAGTAGCAGTTCTGGCATGATTAGCCACCTGGGCGAACCCCTCGTCCCTGCCCTCCGCTGTACCACACACAGCCAAACCCAAACACTCCCTTGAAAAAACCCAACCAGCAAAAAAGTAACTTTGGTATTTAATTTCTCATCACAATCAAAAATTTTTTCCATGTTCAACCATCCCTCATATTGCGGTTTTTGCTGCCGCAATCTAAGGTCTTCCTGATGCCAAAAAGCATTGCTTTTTGAAATTATTAACACCCTTAAACTTCCTCAAAAACACAAAAATAACAATTTTATCAGAAGATGTGATCTGGATGCCAACATCAGCAACATTAGTCAGCCATGGTGTACAGCCAAATTCTCCCAGTCTCCATTGAATGAACATGCAAATGAGTAATGGAGAAATGTTTGGAGAACAGCTGACAGATGTCACAGTGACCTTTTTCTTATCAAATGCTTAGGCCGCTTCCCTTGACAGTGCAACCAATGGCGGTAAGCCATATTGCATGTCAAAAACTGCTAATGTCCTCCAGTTACAGCTCTCACTCCAGAAAAAAGTGTGGACTACAAGATGCCAGGGAGCTTGACTGGTGATGCCTTTAAATACAAACAGTAAAAATAAACAAAAAACGAAAGTACAGTTAAAATTAAATAAATATGTTCTGGGAATCATTTAACAACTTTAAGATGTGTACATACATTGTATATTTAAGGAGATGTATGATGGAACCGTTCGATTCTGTAAATGCGCCTCAGCCACACTGATAATTTCCCACGTTACATGAACGCGTCATCTACAGCATGACGGAAGGGGGGAACCCATGACGTAGCTGAGCAGCCTGAGTGGTGAATCCCCGTCGAGCCCCTGATGAAAGCAATAAAGCAGCGCCACAACCGCATTTCCATATTTTCCGCAATAAAATTCCCTAAATCTGACGCAGCGGAGAAGGAGACGCTTCACTTTTGTGCAGGTGCTTTTTTTTCTCATTCGTTTTACTGGTGTGTGAATCATAAAAAGATATAAGAGCGTGCATGGCACAGAGCGGAGCAGGACAGTACAATAGAGGGAGCAGACTGGGGAGGTGGCTGTGCGTTACCTGTATTTTTCCGGTTAAGAAAGAAGGCAAATGACGCTGTGGAACACCTGTTAACGTCAAGCATCTTTCTCCACCTCTTGCAGCAGGTGTAGGAGGAATGTGTGGTGTTGTTTCTGTCTTATCTGATGGACTGCCAGCTGCAACTTCAGCCTGAAAGCAGCGATCACCCCCGGGCCTTCAGTCCTACCTGAGACAGCTTCTTCCAGAGGAGAAAAATAGTATAATAGTCTGTTTCATTTAATTCCGTATTAAAATAATAATTACAAAGCTCTTTAATGACACAGCGCCCTTTTTTTGGAATAGTTTAGGTGAATTTCTGTGATAATTGTGTGACTGAGATGAAGTTAATGAGTAAGCGCGCTTGTGGCAACCTGTCAATCACTAGAGGTCTTGCGGGCTCCAGTCTTGATGAGCAAAGGGTTAAAAAGAGGCGCAGCTAGACGCCAGGGGAGCTGAAGTCATCCGGCAGCGCGCACAGCGAGGAGGAGGAGGAAGGGAGATCCATAACACACCTTCTAAAACACACACACATCCAGGACGATTCAAGCTGTCGACCTGTGCGCAGCTGTTTTCTTTTAATGATCCCTCTGCTCTTTTTCCTCTGCAGCCAAACACCAGGAGCTTCAGAGGCCAAACAAATAGAAGAGGAGGTGGAGTGAGTGAGAAATATTAGAAACGCGCAACACAACGCCACCAACTATGGCTCCAACGACGCTCATCAGAGAACTCGCCCAGTACGCCTCCAAGGAGCGGTCTGAGGCGCAGGATGAGAGCTCCGCTGCGCTCCTCCGGGTGTGAGAACATCGGCGGACAGAAACAAACAGCAGCTCCGCTCCCAGCCTGGACTTTGGAGGCTGGAAGCGGCTCATATTCCCCGTGCTTAGAGCTCGACACCTTTCTAGAACTCTGATCTTTCTCCTGGAGATCCACCTCAGGAGTCAGTGCCCACCTGAACATCCAGGAAACTTTGCCCCCTGACAAGCTGCCGGCGTGGAGGGGAGTCCATGCGGGGAGCGCAGTGATCATCGTGTTCTCAGCGACGATTGAAGACCCAACCTCGCTGTGTTTTTATTAAAAGTCCAGAAAAGTATTTTAAAGTCCAGGGGCCACCGCTGCGAAGATGCCGGTCCGGAGGGGCCATGTGGCCCCGCAGAACACCTTCCTGGATACTATCATCAGGAAATTTGACAGCCAAAGTAAGAAATGAGTCTTCCTTTTTATGTTTTCCTAGTGAAAACACAAAGCCAATAATTCATTTGGCTTGAAGCCATGTTTGAAATCAACACCAATTCACAGATAAAAGCTAAAACATTCTGGTTTTGTAAAACATGCCAAAAATTAAGAAAAGCTGATTATTAAATGCCAGTTGAGTTGGGACAGAATACATCAGTCTTCAGCATGTATCAAAACGTTACTTTATAAAACATGGTTTTCACAATTAATAGGTAGATCTTATCTCTGCTTCAGTTCCCCATAACACAGATCTAATCAGTTAATGGGTATCACAGTTCAATGAGTTTGCAGTGTTGATCAGGTCCCACCTTTCTGCTTTTGCTCTTTACAGACCAGTGGTGCTGATAGAGTCTTGACATGAGCTGCTTCCGCACAGAGCACTTTATATTGGCTTAAGATGTGTGATTAATACGTTAAGCTAAAAGTTAATTAATCTTGTTAGAATTTAATCATTGTTATTCAACTTTGCATTTACCGATTAACAAGCTGGATTGAAATTTAAGTACGTTTTAATGGTTAACATTTAATTACTCCAAAAATCATTTTCAGTGTGTAGTTTTGGATCTAAACCCTTGTGACAAACAAATAAATAAGATGAGATGAGATAGAATAAGAATACAATAGCATAACTAAAATTAACTAAAGCAGTTAGTTCAAATGACACAATGACAATGAAATCAAGTTTTGGGAAATATGAGGTTATCAAAATTAATGGTGGCTGCCCCTTAATTTTTGACCCTAATAATTAATAAACAATATTCTTCTTGATCAGGTTCCATTATTCTTATGTTGCAGATCAGCTTGACTGGATGGAGCCTTTATTCAAGATGCTTGTGAACGGTCCTTTATCAGGGCCAAACGATTATGCAACAAACACCTTGAATGGATTTTAACAATGAGAGTTGGTTGCACAAGTTTACATTTTTTGTGATTTTTTTCGAGTCATCCCATGGTCAAAGTTATACCTACAGGATGAATATATCCATACACCCAACTTATATTTGGATAAATGTCCCTTAGCAAGTTGAAAAGAAGTTTCTGGCATGTCCAAAACCAGTTTTGATGTTTGTCTGAGATCACTGTTCTTTTAGAACACCTGTCTAGCTGTCAATTTGATGGGAAGCTGAAGAGGTAGTTCTGTATCTCCATTATTCCATCCAACAGATTCAATGCACCAGTTTCACTGACAATACTATGTTTAACAGCATATACATTGTTCCTAGGTTTGAAAGCCATTCTATTTGTCATGGTGTCCAAACAGCTTAATTTTTAATGTACTGGCTTTAACTTGTCCACATAGGCACATTTGACCTTAGACTTTCCCTACTGTGGAAAGTGACACTGGTATTTCTAAATTGTTCCTGATATTTTTTACACTGAGGGTCACCGTTTGGGTCAGATGGGGGAACTTGGAAAAAGTTTGGTGTTCCATCAGGACCATGATCCCAAACATCCAAATTGGTGAATGCATAAAGCAGGCTAACATTTAACTTTTGAAATGCCCCTGACCTCAATCCTCAAATTTAAGGACTATGCTTAGCAGACCACTCAGTACCAGGAAACCAACCAATTTAAATTATCTCTACCATTTCTGATTAGACCTTTTAGATGGCCACAAAAAATTGACTTTCTCCGCAACTTTCCGAAGGAACATTATTTTGGAGTGTGGACATTTAAGCCTGTATGTGTCATCTTTACTCTGTGTGGATTCGAGAAAATTCACAATAAATTTAAACTTGTGTGCCTAGGTCTTGTTTTTAAACGCCATTTAGGTAATTTAGAAGCCCTAAATGAATATGACATCTATTCATTGATGATTGGATGTAAATTTCTCAGCAGTGCTGTATATGTCTGAAAAAAGATACATTACATTGGTGATTCCATGCATTTGCTTTTGTTTGATATAGGACATTTTAAATAGAAATTTGAATACAATATTTAGATTAATTATTTTTTTTGTCTCAGTATCATGTTTTATTCATTTAACTTAATGGAAAAAAGCTAAACACCACACAAGATTGGTGTGATGTAAATTTTCTTGCTGTTGTTGTTAGTCTGAACCAGTTTTTAGACAGTATTCAGGTGATAATGTTCAGGTAACAATGCATAGTATTTTGTATCAGTTTTGACTCGATGACATTGCTGTATGTCATGTCACTCTCTAAACTGATGAGAAGCAATCTGCAAAACATTAAAATGTTTTGGGGCAGAGATCCAATTATGTCTACCTCATTAACTGTATGAGATGCTTTTATGTAACACACTTTTTTTTACATGCTTTGTTTTCTTTGCCCTGCCAGAAAGATCTATAACCCATTAGCCAGGCTCCATTTGGAGGCAATGAAAAAAGCTATTTTTCTGAGCTGCTTATTTTGCAGAAAGTCCCATGAGGCATGGAATTAGAGGGTGTCTCCATTTCAGAGTGCACAGGTGTCACCCCTCACGTTCCTGCGGCATCAATGCAAATTATTCATGTTGTTTCCATCTCTGGACGTGTGAGCAGACTTTAAACGTGCCTGAGTGGACCCCAAAGGCACGTTTCCTCCATTAACTCAGCTCATGAAGAAGATGAGGGGTCAATGAGAACTGCAGTGTGAGAGAAAGTGAAGCGCTTGCATCAATAAAAGTACATCTATCACAAGTTTTCGTGGCAAGGTTTTATCATGGATTCCCAATGTTAGGCTCCTCTGAAGAAATAAAGCTGTATGTGTGATCTCCAGGAGGAGCCTCTTTGTCAATGTAGTTCTTCTCTAATAGCCACATACTCAGTGGTTGATCAGTTTAGATTCAGGAGCAGTAGATGATGTCTTCATGCAGTAATCAGAGACTCAGCAGCCAGAGAGTTTTCAACAAGACAATACAAGGGACACCAGTGCAGGCATTCCACCTTTTTTCTGACAGAGGTGCTGCACATGGGCAGTCAAGTTGAATAATTCACATTAATCCTGCTGTGGTAATATTTCTTTCATGATGAGCGTGGATAACTCTGTAAAGGTGAACACTTTCTGTTGCTCACTGGAACACTGCAGAGGCAATGAACTGTGATCAGGTTTTCAGCATGCTGGCATGTTATTCTGCCTGTGGCAGGAAGCTTTCTCTGTAATGGCTTGTTTTTTATGGGAGTACAACATTGAATATATTCTGTTTCCAGAAAAAAAATATTTGGGAGCCAGATTATGGCAGTAATCAGCATTCCCAGGTACTCACCGTTGGCTGCCAAACAACATAGCCCTCAACCTCAATGTCCTCCCCACAGGGGGTGGGCCATTGTGGAGAGGGTTTTCTATAGCTTTTTCAGGCTGACCCCTGTGAAGGCCAAGGAGCCAAGGCTCAACCACCAGAGATGTGAGTACCAACATCGGGGTACTCAAAATTCTTTACAGTGTCAAGGTGGAGAAACCAGAAAAAGATGGATTGTTCCTTTCAGCAGCCAATGTCTGCTTCAAGCAGAGAGGTTCAAGTATCTAGGTGTTTTGTGCGTGAGTGATGGCAGAATGGAGAGAGACATCAATTGGCTTCATCTGCAGTAATCCGGGTCTTAGGTCTATCATGGTGAACAAAGAACTGAGCCAAAAAAATCAAACCTCTTAATATACCTGTTTATTTATGTTCCAACTCTCACCTATAGTCAAGAGATATTGATCATGAGTGGAAGAACAAAAGAGCTTCCTCCTTAGGAAGGCTAGGCTGAACCTTAGAGGTAGGGAAAGGAGCATTGTCATACAAGGGAAACCCAGAGTAGAAGCATTAGTCCTCTGCATCAGTTGAGGTGGTTCAGGCATCAGATCAGGTTGTATCCTCGGTGCCTGCATTATGAGCTTTTCCAGGCACTTTGCATTGGGAATAATGCCTGAGGCCGACCCAGAGTTTACTGGAGGGACTATATATCCTTTTTGGCCTGGGAAGACCCTGGGATCCCCCAGAATGAGCTGGAGAGTGTTGTGTGGGTTTCCCCTCCTGGACCTGTTACTTTGGATCATCATCCATTTTGTGAGCCAAATGAAATACTACACAGCTCAACAGGTGTTGCAGCTCTGACCCCACAACCAGAAGCGAGGAAACCAATGTTACTGTGTGAACCGTCGTTGGTCACACAAAAGAAGCAATCCCTGGAGAAACAGGAGCTCACAGGTGGGTTTCTTTATTTTCCACACTGGCCATCGCCGGAAGAGCTTGACAAAACTGGAAATCTGTCTGATATAAGAAGATCAGAAGATTCATATCCCAACCGAAGACCCGAAGACCGTCAACTGTCAAGGTGAAAACCCAGAGAGGTTCTTCCAAGCAGATGAATTTCCTCCTTGTTTGTTTCAGTCGACTGCCATGGTTCATCCTATTTTTTCCCATTTGGACCACGGAGGAGAAGTTGACCATTTTGAGCTGTTCACGCACACGTGACTACTCCAGTCACATTTTAGTTTTATTCACATTTTTGTCCATAAAATGCTGGTTTGATTTTCATCTACCCTCAGTAAACATCCAGATTTTTTTGATTAATTAACCCCCATCGTAGAATAGTGCATGCTTAATTAGGTGAAAAGATTTTGAACATGAATAGTTAGTTGTAAGAGAGGCTATTGGTTTAATAAATTTTCGCATAGATAAAGAGACAGCATTTGTGTTTATTTTCTGTAAGAGTGATCATCTGTCAAAATAAGGGTAAGGTTTTAATAATGATTTTTTAGTAATTATTTTGATAATTATTAATAATGAATTATCATAAATCCTTACACAACACGAACTCTGATAAGCAGGAGACAATGGATGGATGGATGTATGTATGTTTGGATTAAAGAAGTTAGCAATAGATTCTACAATATGTGCAAAGGTTTTAAACCAACTGACCTTTTCATTCTACTGTCAAACATCATACATCATAATTTTTCTTTGGACTTTGTCTGCCTCTCCTACTTATTTGTGTTCAGGTTCAAAAACTATTGACATCAGATTGTCAGTGTTAGTCATGTATTTACGAAGCTGGATAATGCAGCCACGACCTGATACAGGAACAAAGAGCTGAAGATACTTTTGTGGATCATCTACTGTACTACATAACAGTTAATCATTTCAGTGCGTTTTCAGGTGTAAGTGTATTTCAGTTTCCTTTCAGTGGATGGTGTTGTAATTATTATGATTATATTATTTAATATTTAATTAAATGATATTTCCGTCTGTTAAGTGTTGTCTCTCTGTCCAATAAGGACAGAAACATTTGCGTGCTGTGCCTCTTCTGTCCGGTTCTTGCCTGAAACCCTTGTAAAAAGAGAACGATTTGAAGTTGGAATAGGGTTTTTTGTCATGGATTCAGCTCTGACTCCTCCTCTTCCTGGACTGAGCTGGAAGTAGGTTAATGTGATTTATTTCCAGAAAAGTTCATACCGGTCCTTGAATGAGTCCGTGTTCATCCATGTTGTAACCCATGGATGGGGTCCCAACAACGGTTGATTAGGTTGAGTTGTTAACTTGCAGCAATCCCTCATTCAGAACATGGATGTAGTGAGATTGGAAAGGAAATCTGCATAATTTATCGATACAGAACATAAAGTTGTTAGCAGCAAAAGCTGGTGATCCCTCCTATAAGGTGTCCCAGCAAAATAGAAACACGATGTCAGATGTTACTTCTTTAAAGAGAAGGAAACAGAGAGCACATAAAGTTAAGCAGATTAAACAGCAGATAATGCATAATTTTAGAGTAGTAGGAGAAAGTAGTCAGGAAAGGTGGTCAACATGTCCTCCAACAGCCAAAGCCTACAGCAGCATAAGTATAGAGATAGTGCAGGATAACCACTAAGCCACTCTAACTATGAGCTTTATCAAATAGGAATATTTTTAGCCTAGTTTTGAAAATAGACAGGGTAACTGCCTCACTGACAAAATCTAGGTGCTGGTTCCACTGGAAAGGAGCCTGAAAACTGAAAGATCTGCCTCCCGTTGCTGAATTAGACTATCTTTTACTAGTAGAAAGCATTGTCTTTATTTAGCAGATCTGTTTTTCTGTAATCAATTAATGATTATAAATTGTTTGAAGAAACTATAACCCTAACATTGATCCCTGATTGATTCCATGGTGCATTTAAAACCTTATACAGTACATTAACAATATAGTACGTCCAGAGATGTAAAGGCATCAGCATTTAACAACTCTTGACTGTTTCATCACTCTGTGTGAAGACTGTGCTACTAAAATTCAGCCAGAATGTCCACGTATTCTCTGATGTTTTGAAAACAATGTTCTCCCAATTGTGCATAATAGAGTGAAAGTTCTAAGGGTTTTGAGGATCCACAAATGTGGTTGTAAGATGACCTAAAGAGACATTTCTCTATGATTTCCCATTTGTGTGATTAAAGTCACAGTAATTTAATCTTAAACTAAAATGACTAAAACTAAATTACATTTTAATCAAGAGATAATGTCTAATAAATAAAATGTGCTGTCAAAATTACGACTCAAAATATTTTCTAACCTTCTCATTGAAAATATTCTCATCATTCAAATCAGAGTTTAATGTTACATTAACGTGCTGAGAATTTGTTCATCATTTCTGACTTTGACAATAAACAAATGAAATGTCAACATTTTAATTAGAGTGTGCTCAGACTGAATACCCAATCATGTGTTTTAACAGGAGGCTAAGTTGCTGAACATGTTGTTTTAGTCCTTTCATGAAGAGATAAATGGCCAACCTAAAGGTCCTTTCTCTCATTCACATAACAGTCGAAAGGTTCCCCAAAGAGCAAAGAGCTGTGTGAAAATATTCAAGCAGCACAGCTTTTTCCATGTTATCTTTAACTAAAAAAAATGAATTCAAGAAGTGGAGCTTTCGTGAATTCATTTCAAGTGCTTTCAGACTGATTCCCATATCTGTGTGGGAGATCTGGTTATGGTGTGGGTAACAAGACTTTCCAACAAATGTATTTTTAATGGATTACACAGCATCCGCTGTCTGTCGCTGCACAGAGAGAAGGTCTCTGGTTTAAAGTTAATTCCCCACAGACATTTCTGTGTAGAATTTGCACTTAAGTGTAATTGATAAAACTGAGTGGTAACTGGTTAAATTGATCTTTAGAGTGAGTGCTGTTATTGTGTTCTTGTGTTGGCTCTGTAATGAATTGACCAACCTGTCAGCATATTGCCTTCACTGAATGGATTCCAGCCCCGTTGTGAAGAGTGCATAAGAAATGAGCAAGAGACTCCTAATCATCGGCAAGTACAAAGACGCACAGCATTTCACGAACTTAAAACCGCACTGATAGAAGCAACATATACAACCTCTGTTTAAACGTATGTTACCTCTACTATTGGTGATTCAATCAGTTATTCTACTCTGTGGCATGAAAAGCCCTTCTGAGGAGAATTTGTGCTGTCAAAAAAGCTAGAGGAGCAGCAAAGTACTGGTTAAGATGTTTCTTTTGCTCATCTTCTCAAATGTCTTTCCTTAAGTTAATATGAAGAAAAGGTGGAGAGTCAGAGGTTTTCATCCACTCACCATTTGCATGAATGAATCTCTGAGCTTTTATCAAAGTATTTAAACCATTATTTTTTCAGTGTGAAAAAAACAAACTACTAAGTTCAGTGTTCTTTGAGAACAAGAAATGTATTTTGGATTTTCTCTCACCTAAACAGGGTTCAAATTATAAATGCAGGCTTAAAGCTATAGCTCACCTGTAATATTTGGTTAAATGTTTGTTCATCACCTGCTCTTCATATTTTGCAGCCAACAAGTTTCCAGCACAATTCTATGTATTTGGCCAGTTTTCTTCTCACAGATGGTAGCCCATGTTTAAATTGGTTGGTTACCTACAGCTGGCACGTTGGGCCCCTCTAGCCAAGACCTACAGCATGCACTGGGGTGGTTTGCAGCAGAGTGTGAAACAGCTGGAATGGGCTCCTCCAAGTCTGAGGCCATGGTTCTCGACCGGAATAGGGTGGCTTGTCCTCTTCAGGTTGGAGGGGAGTTCTTGCCTCAAGTGGAGGAGTTCAAGTATCTCGGGGTCTTATTTTTTACAAAACTGTAAAACATTTACAGTTTTGGTAAAACTGAATAATTTGGAGCTAGGCCTTCTGCTTCATTTTTCTATCCCTCTCGTGCAATGCCCCAGTATCACTGTCACTGAAACAGTCCCACATCATGAAACCACCACCATGTTTGTTAGTTTGCACAGGGTTCTTAAAGGGTTTGATAGCTTTACCCGGACTTCTTCAAGCAAACTTTTTGTTAGTGTGTCAATCTTTGTCTCATCTGACCATAAAACTTGGCTTGCAATGTAGCATTTGGCTTTGTCCAGGGGGAAGGCTACACATTTTAGTCGTGCTTGAGGGCATTGATTTTTAAGCAGGTGCCTTTCTAGTTTATGGCTGACTTGAATCTTAGTGATCCCCGGGTTGTCCCTGAACAATATGACTCATTTCATTTCATCTTAAGTTTCAGGTGTTTGAAACTTAAGATGCCAAGAAGAATGATGGCACAGTCATCTAGATGAAGAGCGACTTGCTCAGAGACATCCATCCAAATATAAGATAGGATGCATGTAAATAAACTGTATCATAAATTACAACAATGCCATTTATTATTTTGACGTATATCTAACAAAACCAGAATTTTCATCCCCTAACATTAATAAATTATCTGTTTTTTTTTCCTTTTTGCTACACCTTACTGAAGACTGCGGTTTAATTTTTTTTATCAGAGGTTGCATACATTATATCTTGTGCGCTGGTTAGTTCTTAGAGATTTATTTTTTAGGTAAAGGTATTTACTGGATTATTAGACAAAATATTAGACAAAATTAGCAACAATTATTCTTCCTCAGAGGTGAATGACATATTCCTGCTGTGATATTCATTTATATGTTTATTATTTTTCCTTTTAACTGTTCAGTGTGTGTTTTAGCGATGTAAGTTTAGTGTTTGAATGTCTGTTATACTTATCCTGCATCTTTTTGTGTGATGGGCACAGTGCCGCTCCTCAGGCCCAACACATCCCAAAGACTCCTGATCAGATTAAATGATCTGTGCTCCTGCTCCCCTGTAACCACTCTAACATTGAATCAGAGGGTATAGGCTCTGTCTAGTTCCCCAGTGCTACTGTATTCTGACGCTGCACTCATTGGCCAAAGGGTGTGCCATGTGTTTGAATGTGTGCTCATTTGTAAGCAGGCCTGGCACAGAACGCATAACGCATGTAGATTGTACGTTTAGGTTTACTTCTTGATTTTTTTGTTTATTATGGATTCTGCAAAAAAAACAATGACTGTAACTGGATATCACTCTTTGAAAGCCGAAGCTAATGAGAGAAGGATAGGAAAACACGTGTTGGGGTATAGCCTTCCATGTTTCCACCTTAGCATTGTGTATGTTCTTCTATAGACCGACTCAAGAGCATCTCTGTTTACTGTCCACCGATGCTCTGTGCAGGTATCCGTCTCTGCTCACTGTACAGTGATCCCTATGTTTGAAACATATGCCACTCTATACAGATTAGATTGTCTCTGTGCCTCCTTTAACAACTCACCTGAACTCAGCAGGAAGATGCAGGGATCTTTTGGGGTTGTGTCTTATTGCCTGTTCACTGCTCCTCAGAAAAAGCCTTTGCCCAATTACAAGCCTTGAAGTCACCATCCTCAAGGGAGGATGTTACCATTCTGCAGCTGAAGTGCAAATACTTTATCACCATAGCAACTGCCCCGCTGCTTTTCCACCGACGCACCCGCCCACCGTCCCCACAAACACACATACACACACATATTTAGAGGAAACAGCAGGAAAAGGTAGAAAAGGTTTCTCAACCAGCTCCAGGTGATTTTACTTTCTCCAAACTTTAAAGATCCTTCTCAGTATTGAATACTCTCTCTGCGACCTGCTTCCCAGGGCTGCAGGTAAGCGGCCTTTTCACAGCATAAATATTGGCCTCTCACTGCTGGGAAAGTAAAGATGAGGCAAATTTAGAAAAACTGCTTTAGGCTTCAGGCTTTATGGTTTGATGAATTCAAGTTAGAATGAGCAATTAAAAAAAACGATTTTAGATGTTGTGTGCTTGATGCCTTCTGACTTTACATACTGAGTTATGTGATCAGAGAACTGTAGGTGGTTAATATTATAGGTCAAAATGACACACAGGGCCATGTACACACAGCCATCACCTGCATCCACCACAGTGTAGCCGAAACTGATGGTAAAGGAGCAGATACCTCCCAAATGAATATGGAAATTTGACCGATTGTTAGAAAGCTTCATTTTGCTAATATGATACCAGGGGTGACAACATTAATGGGTTGGCAAAGAAAGCAAGGACAGCCTGCAAGGATAGTACTGAGAGGGCCGAAGGGTCTGATTCCTAACTGGCCACAGTCCAGACATGATTGAATTATGATTGAGATCCTGGAGACTATGGGACAGCCTGGTTACTGAGTACAACATTTAGCAAATCCCACAGATTTTCCATCTTGCAGCTTTAACATGATTAAGTAACGTGATATTACTCCAAGATCTAAATTCTGATGTTTCATGGGATAAAAGAACACAGCAACAGAACAACATGATAAACCTACTTGAGTATGGATTGCACAGATTTAAACATAATTTCATAATTTGCCCTGCAACTCATGAGTATTAGACCTGCAATCTTTCCATTGTTTCGGGGTCAGTTCACAGACGCATAAGGCAGAGAGCCTTGATGTTCTCAGTGGTGAAATAAAAATCTTACTTTGCTTCTGGAACTGCTGCCCAGTGCCTGCAAATGTTACACACATCCACACCAACATATGGTTTGTATGCATGGATGTGGTTCTGATGAGACATTTGAGGATTTCACCTCTAGGTTATTTAAATCAGATCCATTTTACTTTGGGGCGAAACAGACCAAATGGAGCCATCATTACCCATGACCCATTTCCCAACCAAGCTATTCCATAACTACACGACCATCCCACAAGTCAAATCTTCTAAAAACAATCATTGCCAGAAAGGCCCTAGAAGTAGTATTACACTACTATGTAGTGAATACTGGTAAGAGGGGCCTTACCGGTGGTTAGGTTTATTTCTCTGCTCCATCTGTTTCATCCGGAGGGTGTAAACACAGTAATATAGCCACACTGCTGCTGGAGTCAGGAGTGAGTCAGTGCCTCAAGATTGCACTTTGCTGGTGTGAAATCAGTTTCTCTCACCACCTTGTCTTCTTCCCTTCGCTCTTGTTCATATACTCACACCCACACATGTTATGGAAGGGCCACGCAGGAGAACACACGCACAGTATGCAAGCACACTCATGTACTTGTAAACTCGTGGAGCTCGTAAACACTGCCTTTCTCTCTCTTGCTGCTCTTTGTCTCATCTGACAACCTGCTTTCTGTCTGCCTCACTTATCCCACTTCTTCATGCTTCCAGTGCCCAGCAGATGCCCACTGAGCCGCCATGCCAGACTGCCTTCTGAGCCTTAGTTGGCATACATGTGGCGAGGTAACACAGTGCCGGCAGTTTGTGTTCATGTATAAGATAGAGCTGGTAACATGCTTTTGTAACCAGGAAAGAAAATTATGTCCTTATGTAAAAATCGATGTCAATCAGCAAATTTTAATATTTCTGTCTTTATCCCGTTTAATTACAGTTAGAATATAGAGAGATACCTCAGGATTCAACTTTTATTTTCAAAGAAGTTTAAAAAAAACCTTAGTTTAACTTTGTGCTGTAATTTGGGGGCGGTAGAAAGAGAATAAGCACCCAGAAACCATGAAGCACCCATGAGACTTATTTAGGGTTAAGGTCTTAAACCTCAGTAAGCTTGTTAGAGACATATCTTGTTATCGGAGCTCTGGCAGATTGTTGGAAAGAGACATCCCAACCTTGTCTCCATAATTGGGAACCATATGTCCCACTGAGCAACTGCTGAGGAGCTAGGTGCTTTACTGACATAAAATGGCACACTCGCATGGCAACAATGCATTTAGGCATGTAGACATGGTCAAGACTATCTGCTGCAGTTAAAACCGAGCATCAGAATGGGGAAAAAAGGTAATTTAAGTGACTTTGAACGTGGCATGGTTGTTGGTTCCAGACGGGGTGGTCTGAGTATTTCAGAAACTACTGATCTACTGAGATTTTCACACACTACCATCTCTAGGGTTTACAGAGAATGGTCCGAAAAAGAGAAAATATCCAGTGAGCGGCAGTTCTGTGGGCGCAAATGCCTTGTTGATGCCAGAGGTCAGAGGAGAATGGCCAGACTGGTTGGAGCTGATAGAAAGACAACAGTAACTCAAATAACCACTCGTTACAACCAAGGCATGCAGAAGAGCATCTCTGAACGCACAACACGTTGAACTTTGAGGTGGATGGGCTACAGCAGCAGAAAACCACACCGAGTGCCACTCCTGTCAGCTAAGAACAGGAAACTAAGGCTACAATTCACACAGGTTCACCAAAATTGGACAATAGAAGACTGTAAAAATGTTGCCTGGTCTGATGAGTTTCGATTTCTGCTGCGACATTCGGATGGTAGGGTTTAGAATTTGGCGTCAACAACATGAAAGCCTGAATCCATCCTGCCTTGTATCAACAGTTCATGCTGCTGGTGGTGGTGTAAATGTGTGGAGGATATTTTCTTGACACACTTTGGGCTCCTTAGTACCAATTGAGCATCGTGTCAACGCCACAGCCTACCTGAGTATTGTTGCTGACCATGTCGGTCCTTTTATGACCACAGTGTTCCCATCTTCTGATGGTTACTTCCAGCAGGATAACGGGTCATGTCATAAAGCACGAATCATCTCAGACTGGTTTCTTGAACATGACAATGAGTTCACTGTACTCAAATGGCCTCCACAATCCCCAGATCTCAATCCAATAGAGCACCTTTGGGATGTGGTGGAACGGGAGATTCGCATCATGGATGCAGCCGACAAATCTGCAGCATCTGTGTGATGCTATCATGTCAATATGGACCAAACTCTCTGAGAAATGTTTTCAGCACCTTGTTGAATCTATGCTCCGAAGGATTAAGGCAGTTCTGAAGGCAAAAGGAGGTCCAACCCGGTACTAGCAAGGTTTACCTAACAAAGTGGCCGGTGAGTGTATTGTCACATTACAACCACAACCATAAATATATATTTTTTGAATTTTATGTGAAAGACCAACACAAAGTGGTATACAATTGTGAAGTGGAATGGAAATAATAAATGATTTCTTTTTTTTTTACTAATGAAAAACTAAAAAAAAGGCATTGTGCAAAAGTATTCAGCCCCCCTGAGTCAATACTTTGTGGAGCCACCTTGTGCTACAATTACAGCTGCAAGTCTTTCAGGGTATATCTCTACCAGGTTTGCACATCTAGTGACTAAAATTTTTGCCCATTCTTCTTTGCAAAACAGCTCCAGCTCGGTCAGATTAGATGGAGAGCTTGTGTGAACAGCAGTTTTCAGATCTTGCCAAATATTCTCGATCGGGTTTAGGGCTGGACTTTGACTGGGCCATTCTAACACATGAATATTTTTTGTTTTAAACCATTCCATTGTAGCCCTGGCTACCATGATTGCCCTGTATTTGGCTCCATCCATCTTCCCATCCCCTGTCCCTGCTGAAGAGAAGCACCCCCAGAGCATGATGCTGCCACCACATGTGACAGTGGGGATGGTGTGTTCAGAGTGGTGTGCAGTGTTAGTTCTCTGCCACACATAGTGTTTTGCATTTTGGCCAAAAAGTAAAATTTGGTCTCCTCTGACCAAAGCACCTTATTCCACATGTTTGCTGTGTCCCCAACATGGCTTCTGGTAAACTGCAAACGAGACTTCTTATGGTTTTCTTTTAACAATGGCTTTCTTCTTGCCACTCTTCCATTAAGAACACATTTGTGTAGTGCACGACTAACAGTTGTCCTGTGGACAGATTCTCCCACCTGAGCTGTGGATCTCTGCAGTTCATCCAGAGTCACCATGGGTCTCTTGGCTGCATCTCTGATTAGTGCTGTCCTGGTTCAGCCTGTAAGTTTAGGTGGACGGCCTTTTCTTGGTAGGTTTACAGTTGTGCCATACTCTTTCCATTTCCAGATGATGGATTGAACAGTGCTCTGTGAGATGTTCAAAGCTCAGAAAATCTTTTTATAGCCTAAGCCTGTTTTATACTTCTCCACAACTTTATCCCTGACCTGTCTGGTGTGTTCCTTGGACTTCATGATGCTGTTTGCTCCCCAATATTGTTTGAACAAACCTCTGAGGCCGTCACACTGCAGCTGTATTTGTACTGAGATTAGATTACATACAGGTGGGCTCTATTTAGTCATTAGCAATCATCAGGCAACTTCTGAAGGCAATTGGTTGCACTCAGAGTAAAGGGGGCTGAATACTTTTGCACACCCCGCTTTTCAGTTTTTTAATTGTCAAAAAATGTTTTAAATCATTTATAATTTTCTTTCCACTTCACAATTGTATACCACTTTGTGTTGGTCTTTGACATACAATTCCAATAAAATATATTTATGCTTGTGGTTGTAATGTGACAATATGTGTCAAGGGGTGTCAATGCTTTTACAAGTCACTGTAAGCTCTCTGGTTTTCATATTTTTTTGCTGGTTCCTCCTGTTTCTCTACCATGCTCCATGTCTTGCTCATTCAACGATTTCTCCTGTAGTTTCCTTGTGTTTAGTATTAAAAACTCTGCTCTTTGCCAAAGCCAGTATCTGGGACAGAACACGTTTGCAATTTTGTGAAACCTTTATTCTTTACTAATGTAAAATCTTGCTTCAGTTTGTGCTTGTGAACTCAGTTTCGTCTCATTCTGTGAGCTGGGTCCATCGTTAGTATGAAGTTTTAAACTTATCACCTTCACATCATGAATGCAACCTAAAATGAGCCACTCAAGCATGAGAGCAGCATTCTTCTGGTTGGGAACCACATCTTTATGACAACCACGTCCTTATGTTCTCGTGATACTTTAGATTAAAAAACTTTAGATTATATAAAAATAAATTATATATAAATATATCAATATGCTGTCTCAAGCAAACAAAATTATTGAGGTTCTTTATTTGTATATGCAAATAATTTATTGGAAGTTTAAACTGTCCATCTAACTCATCAAGCTGGACACTGGGTTCTGTTTCTGTGACGCTGCTTAAGTGTCCTAAAAATGGTTAGTAATTTGTGTGAAATCTTAATATGAATTTATTGATGTTATACTGCTGAGTGTGGTGCTTAGTTTGAGAGAAATGTTAAGTCCTAATTAGAAGATTAAGATCTAAAGAACACAGCTGCTTTTAGAATGGCCAAAGTAATGAATATTTCACTCCAGAGAGCTTTAGGAAGAGTCATCGGTCATCAAAATGCCATGCCAGGTTCTGGTCAAAACTTCAAGCTAGATGCTGAACATTTCACAAAAGGAAATAATTCAATGGACTACCTTTACAGTCTGTAAAACATACAACCTACAAGAAACCTACAACATGTGTAAAAAAGGCCCAAGATAAAATGAGGATACCTTGTTCTACAGGACACCAACGTTTTATACAACTCTAAGTTTGGAAAGACCTTTAAAACTAAGTGCTTTATTGTTGCCCCCTCTGTGCTGAGAAAGTACGATCAAAAAATAAATGTGTGGATATTTGTCTCAGAAGATCAGAAGGTGGAAAACAGGTCAGTGTTATGACTAAAAAACAAGAAATCTTTGACAGAAAGAGGCCTTATGGGAACAGAAAGACTCTTAGAAGCTGATCTAAGAAGAAGCATGATTAAGAACCTACGATTCAAAGAGCCTCATGATCACTGTAGGGCCCTTTCATTCATTCTAAGATAAAGCTAAAACACAAGTAAATGTTATATTTTCATATATAACCATTCACGAGTTTAACTATTCACAACTACAGGAATTTTTAACAGGATGCTGAGATCTGCATACAATTCTCTGTTTAGAAATTTGTCTTTATCTCATGGACTGTCGATTTCAGACTGCGAAATTTCTGAGACAGCTATCTCAGATCATTTTTCTCTTTCCTCATTCAATTTGCAGCCTTCTATCCAGCCAGGAGGCCACTGGCTGCAAGTGATCACCATGATTCTTACCTCTGCTACTGTTGGACAGTTTACTGCTGCATTCGTGGACTCACAGTTTCATTCATAAATAGGTTTGGATACATCATCGTGTACCAATGACCCTCTCACCTCTTTTTATGACACCTGCCATTAGATCCTGGACTCTATTGACTCTGTTGTATTCAAATGTTCCAAACCCAGAGCTGAGCCCTGGCTGAACTGCAGTAGCACACGTGAACTCAGGAGACGATGCTGAATAGCAGTGGAAGTGGATAATTTGGTTTCCTTAAGAAACATTCTTGCTCAGTACCAGAGATCTGTTAAAGAGGCACATTTCACTTTTTGTCCAATATGTTCACTAACAGCAGCCATTGCCTCAGTGTAATATTTAAAACTATGAACTGCTTTAAATCCACCCATCTCTGTCCTACTTGATGCCTCGGTCACCACTTGAGAAATTGCTCTCCTTTATTGAAAAAGAAGCATCTGTTTGAAAGGCTACAGGTACACCTGCTAAGGCCAAATTAGAGCTTTCTGTTGCCTTTGCTGATTCTGTTGTATTTGAGTAGTTTGAACCAGTGTCTTGTTCTCTTCTGGACAAAAATAGTAATTCTATGAAACCCACAAACTTTTACTTTCTTCCCCCTAAATTGATGAAAGAGTTTGTTAAACTGTCTCCTCTCTTTTATTAACTCATGTCTTACTTTACTCTGCCTTCAAGCAGAAGTTTGAAGAATGAAGACGTTTTTTTATGCATATTCAATCATTTTTAGAAGAGAATGCTGTTTTTACAAATTCCAATCTGGCTTTAGATCCTGGCGTAGCACTGAATCTGCTTCCTTAGAGGTTTATAATGACATCGTTCAGTCAGGTAACTCTAAGTTACCTGTAGTTCCGGTGCTTGTGGACCTTACAGTGGCTATTTCAGATATCTCAAACACAAATGCCAATTCTTTGGCTGATATTCTGAACAAATTGCATCTAAAATGTTCATATGAGAGAAAGAGTTTCATCAGATGTATAATCTTATCCTTTGTGCCTTACCCTGTTCCACAGGTTAGCTTTTTCTGTGCCTCCACTCTGGCTGCCTTCACTTTCAAACTTCTTTTCTTTTGAATGACAGAAATACAGTTGTCTCAGATCCACTTTACAGCAAATATTAAAAGCAGTGAAACCTGAATAAAAATATTTTGGTTCTAAAGAAGAGGAGACTAAGAGCTATCACACCATCACACTTCCAAACCATGAAGCTGCAGCTGCTGACATGTTGGATGATGTCATTTTTTAAATACATCAAGCTTAAACCTACAGTGCCTTGCAAAAATATCCATATCTCTTGAACCTTTTCACATTTAGTGACATTACAACTACAAACGTTAATTTTGTTTAATAGGAATTTTATGTTTGGTAGGAATTTTATGTGAAGTAGTGCATGGTTGTAAAGTGGAAGGAAAAGCACACATGATGTTGAAAGTTTCTTTACAAATAAAACTCTGAAGTGTCACATATTTGTATTCAGCCCATTTACACAGCTGTTCTGTGAAGGCCTTGGAGGTTAGAAAACATTAGTGAACAAACAGCATCATTGAAGCCTTCATGTAAGAATGGCAACAAGAAATTCATTGTTAAAAGAAAGCCATAAGTGGTCCCATTTGCAGGTTGTCACAAGCTTCATAGTGGACACAGCAAACGTGAAAGAAGGTGCTCTGGTTAGATGACTTCAGAATTGAACCTTTGGGCTATGCTATGAGGAAAACTAACACAGCATTAAAGCAAGGCCGTGGAAGCATTATGGTGTGGGGAGGCCTTTCTTGACAAGGACAGAGAAGCTGGTCAGACTTGGGACGATGGATGGAGCTAAATATAGGACAATCCTGTTAAAGGCTGCAGGCGACATGAGATTGGGGCAGCAGTTCACCTTTTAGCAGGACAATGACCCTAATCATAGTCAGGGCTACAATGAAATTGTGTAGATCAAAGCATGTTCTTCTGTTAGAATGGTCCAGTCAAAGTCCAGATCTAAATGTAACTGATATTGAGCTGTTAAGAAAGGAAGAATGAGCAAATATTAGATGTTACAATGATGGTAGCCCAAAAGACTTGCAGCTGTAGCTACAGTGAAAGGTGGTTTTACAAACTACTGACTCTGTAGTTCAAGTAGTTCAAGAAGTATAAAAACTTATTAAAGGCACCGTACAATACATGTCTCACTCAATTCTTTCTTTTCATGCAGCCTGTCCTGACCTAATTATAATGCATGTACCTAAATCTGGGAAGTGTAAATGGGTAAATAACATGTGTCAGACTCTTATTTTAAATGAGTCTTTGGAGTGATTGATTCCTTACCAATAACTCTGTTGTAATTTGTGAGACTTTGCTGTAATCCAAGAAACAATGCAGTGACACTCAGGATGGAGAGGATGTCCTCTTCATCCTGCATTGCTGAAGAAGACAGTGTGAATGAAATTACTAATAGTGAGTGCTGAAGCACCACACATTTCTTCTGGGCTGTTTATATCTTGCTGTTTGAGTCAGGGAGCCTCTGGTTTAGGTGTATTTGATGTTGCTGTGATGCATGTTAGCCTACAGAAATCTGCTGCTTGTGGACATTCTTTGTTCAAACAACCAAGCAGAATAATCTCTTTACTGGCGGTTCAAAGAAAAGAAAGATGTAGAACAAATGCTGCAGTGTTCCCTTTATTTAACTGATGCAGTTGCGTTTTCATTTCATTCTGATTAAGCTCATCATCTCGTGCATTGGATTCATTCAATAAAGCGGAAAGCATGCTTGTCTCATGTTGTAAAAATATGTTTTAAAAAAGCTGCTGATGACCTAGAAGCAGCTTTTACAAACAGACCTTTGTGAAACTTGTCTTTTTAAACTCAGAGCTGAATATTTGTGGCTCAGATCACGTGTTGGCACCATCTAAGGGAGAGTTCTATCTCCCATCACATTATCCCTTTTTAATTGGCTGTTCCTTTAGAAGAAGAAAAACACGTGCTCCAGTAATGAAAGCATCAAACACGGCCTCTGTGCTGTGGTTATCTCAGGCTAAGATTTACAGAAGAGGCAACACTAAATGCATCAGCAGCATGGTGACAGGTAAAGCTGAGGGTCTGAAAGACAGTCTGGATGTTTATTCCTGCATTGTATGAAAAAGTGGAAAAAGGTCAGATTCTTTCTCAGATCAGAAGCAGAAAAGATTTTGGTTCATGACAAAAATCACAGAAGACCTTTAAGAAAACTCTCTTTAGTTGCTAATGGGCTGCTTGGTTCTGAGTTTGGCTTCAAGTAGGTTGTATCTTCAAGGTTGTGCAGTATTTAAATGAGGGTTAGTGTACAGTGCAGTAAAAAATTATTTGCCTCCTTCAGGATCTATTCTATTTTACCCTTTTCATCACACTTAAATGTTTAAGATCAATCCATCCATTGTCTACACCAGTTTGTCCTTGTAGAGTCGCCAGGAGGACTGGTGGCTGTCTCCATCTGGCATAGGGCAATAGGCAGGGTACATCACAGGGCAACACAGAGACACACAACGATGCACACACATAATCAAACTTAAGGGCAACTTTGAGTTAACAGTTAACCTTACAGTCATGGTTTTGGATTGTGGGAAGAAGCTGGAGTAGCTGTAGAGAACCTGCATGCAGAGGGACAACATCCATCTCCACACAGAACGACCCCAGGCCAGGATTCAAACCCAAGACCTTCTTGTCACCTCTAATTTTAATATGAAAGATAACCCTAGTAAATAACGTACATTTTTTTTCAAGTGTTTGCAATAACAAAGCCTTTTAGATCGCTTTGGTCGAATTTTGATAATATGACTGAACTGAAAGAAATATATCTGAATATTTTGTGAAAAACTCCCCACAACATTTAGAAGCCATGCAGGTAAAATAAGGGAATACATCATTCTACAGCAAGTTGAATGATTGGGCCAAAAATGTCTTACCTCCCTCACAGTGCTGCAACTGTCTAAAACTCTACATACTATAGATTTACAACATGAAATTGTCAGGAGCAGTGTAACGGAGGACCCCGGAATGCAGTCGAGCAGGCAGCATGATGGTAAGTGAATAAACTGATTTAGTAAATGAAACTTACTTAGGAAGGTGGTGGCAAATACAGGCATGGAAAGGCTTGGCATGAACGGCATGAACTAGCAGAACACAAGGTGACATGATCCGAAATGTTTCCGTGAGGAAAGAACAGAACAGAGGTGTATATATGGAGCAAGAACAAGGTGAAATGAGAAGACTGATTTGCTTAGTGCAGGTGAACCAAATAAAGTTAATTGATAAACAGGACAGAACACAACGTGACTAGAGCAAAATAGAAATTCAAGGATACAAACTAATAGAAACGTAACTAGAAAAACATGAAACTAAAGCATAACCAGATCCAAAAACCTAACTTGACAAAACATGAACTAGAAGACAAAAACTAAAGCATGACCAGGAAAATAATAAACAGAAGCATGATTCAAAACCTTAACTGTGAGAAACATATGAGGAAAAACCTGCAACCAAAAACCAAACAACCCCAAATCATAACAGAAATGAGACAAAGAAGAACAAGAAAGTAAGAAGTTTGGGCGCAGCGTGTGGCATAGAGGTAGAGAGCGTGACCCATACACGGAGGCCTCAGTCCTCAAAGGACTCAAAGCTGGGACAGCAGGCCTGTGCTGCATTTTATCCCCCTCTCTCCACCCCACCTGTCTGTCACTTAATAAAATAAAATAAAATAAAATAAAGGTCGCTAATGCCACAAAAACAATCTTTGATAAAAAATAAGAAGTTTGGTTATCATGGTAATAATGATGATGGACTTTCTTGTGCAGATAAAATGACTTATCAGTGAAGTCTAAGGTTTTCTGGATCTAATGGTTACTGAATTGCAAAGCAAGTGAAATTATGGAGGTTTTCTGGCAACTGTCCCTCTGCCTTCAGCCTTTGCCCGTACCTCTATTTGTCACAGTTTTATCTCCAGACATCTGTCTTTTCCCTCCATCCTCCCATTCATCAAGAGGTCTCCACTAAAACTTCATCATCTACTCACTCTATCTTCTTCCAGCTTGTTCAGGCTCCATCTCCTGTTCACTGTGGCTCCCGGGCCAGCTGCACAGTGGGATGCCAGAAAAGGTCTGGCTAACTGACTTCAGAACTCACCAGTACCAAGCTTCCTGAGGATTAGACCTCATTTGCATAAATTTGCATAACCTCGTTAAGGCAGAGGAAGACACTGTACACACTGTAGCCTGTGACACTTCAGAGCAAAACAGCCCATTAAGGATTGCAGTGATTATGGGATTATCACTCTTAACGACTGTTGTGGACTGAACTGGTTTGTACTTTCAGAACAGTACCCGTTCGCATGACTGAATCCTGAGCTTTGTGGAGGAAGATTTCAGATCAGAGTCAGGGGACCTTCAGACTGCTTTTGCACCGGATTTGTTCTCGGTTATTTATTTTTTTCTGCAGGCACTGTTTCAACTAAGACACAGTAGAAATGTTGGGTACTTATCAATGTGATCGAGTGGAGAATCAATTAAGTTCTTCATGTGTACACATTGGGGCCAGTTTGGGATGTTTTGGGCCAAGCTGAACATTTGCAGGACATTTCACTAGCAAGGACCACGGCACAAAAATATGAGCTTAAAGGTACGTTGAAGAACGGGATTGAGGGGATGGATTGGATTGGGTGTAAGGTTGGGTGGTCTGGGATGACTTGCTGATGAAGGCTTGGGAGGAGGAGACTTATAGCGTGAGGGTGCAGTCATCAGAAAATGGGCTTTTCCCCAGCCCACTTAGGACACCCCAGATGGAACCTGAAACAAAGAAGAGTGGATAGAGAGTAATAATGATACTAGGAAGGGATCAAGAGAAGGAGGAAAGATGAGATGAGGTCTTCTACAGGGTAAGGGAGGGGTTGAAAGAACGTTACAGTCAGTCAGTGGCGGTTCCAGGCCAAATTTTCCAAGGGGGCCAAGGTGGGGACAATGTTTTTTCATGGGACAACAGAAAAAACAATGAAACAAAAGAGGGCAAAATTTAATTGTTTTTTTATAAAAGTGAATTTATTAGGAGCACCAACAAAGTGAAATGCTCCTGTCACCCATCAATGTGGTTGGAAATGTTCTCAAATTAGGTTACACTGGTGGATCACCCTTGCACTTGATGATATCTGAAAGGACATGACTATCTGCCTTACAGTCTTTACAGTGGTGTGAAAAACTGTTTCCCCCCCTTCATGATTTTTATTTCTTGTAAGTGTTTCAGATCATAAAACAAATATCAATATTACTCTAAGAAAACACAAAATGCAAACACAAAGTGTAGTTTTTAAATTAAGGTTTTTATTATTTAAAAAAATCGTAGCTATGGTTTATCACACCTGAGTTCACTTTCACACCTGTTCTCAATCCAAAAAATCACTTTAATACGACCTGCCTGACAAAGTGAAGAAGACCAAAAGATCCTCAAAAGCTAGACATCATGCTGAGATCCAAAGAAATTCAGTAACCAATGAGAAATAAATTAATTAATAGCTATTAGTCTGGAAAAAGGTTTTAAAGCCATTTGTAAAGCTTTGGGACTCCAGCAAACCACAGTGAGAGCTGTTATCCAGAAAAAGCAAAAACATGAAACAGTGGAGAACCTTCCCAAAAGTGGCCAGCTGACCAAAATTACCCCAAGAGTGCAGACCCCACAACAACATCCAAAGAACATCAGGCCTCACTTGCCTCAGTTAAGGTCAGAGTTCATGTCTCCACCATAATAAAGAGACTCGGCAGAAATAGCCTGCATGGCAGAGTTCCAAGAAGAAAACCACAGCTGAGCAAAAAGAATATTAAGGTTCATCTCAATTTTTCCAGAAAATATCTTGATGATCCCTGAGACTTTGGAGAAAATACTCTGTGAACTGACAAAACAAAAGTTAAACTTGGAAGGAACTGCTAGTCTGGAAGCGTTTTTTTTTCATTAGATCTGGCGTTAAAGTAGCATCGTATTTCAGAAAAATAACATCAAACCAATAGTAAGATATGGTGGTGGTAGTGTGATGGTTTCGGGCTGTTTTGCTGCTTCAGGATGGGGAAGACTTGCTGTGTTAAACGGAACCATGAATTCTGCTGTCTACCAAAAATCTTAAAAGGAGAATGTCCAGCTATCTGTTCTTGACCAAGCCTAAACCTGGGTTCTACAGCAGGACAGTGATCCAAAACACACCACCCCTCTGAAGAAAACAAAATGAAGATTTTAAAGTGGTCTATTCAAGGTCCTGACCTGAAACCTATTGAGATGCTATGGCATGACCTTAAAAAGCCCGTTCATGCTTGAGAACCCTCCAATGTGGCTGAATTACCTCAATTCTGGAGAGATGAGCGAGCCAAAATTTCTCCACAGCGCCGTGAAAGACTCATTGCAAGTTAATACAAACGCTTGATTGCAGTTGTTGCTGCTAATGGTGGCCCAACCAGTTAACAGGTTTAGGGGGCAATCACTTTTTCACACAGGACCATGTAGGTTTGGATTTGTTTCCTCCCTTAATAATAAAAACCTTAATTCAAAAACTGCATTTTGTGTTTACTTGTGTTGTCTTTGATTAATATTTAAATTGGTTTCATGATCTGAAACACTTAACTCTTCACTCTCAGGATGACAGTCTCTGTTTCTGATCTCTCAATCTCAGCTTCCTCTTCAATCAGCTCCTCTCTCTCTTTTTCATCCTGGTCCTCAGCTCCCTCATGATCTTCATCCTACCACTCTCGCTGTTCTTTGTTAACAGTGGCAAAAAAATTATGTGATGTCCCCTTTTTCTTTCCATGACCACTGATGTTGTTCCCAGTGCTGCAAGAAAGTAATAGATATTGTCTAATAGGTGAAACTGTGATCCTATCTTAACATGGCTAAGGCTCAAAGTGGAACAACTTCATCTTTAATTTAGAGTTTAAGTAATATTTTGAAGAAAAAATGAAATCAATTCCTAACCCTGTAAGAACTGGATTAAGCGCATGTTAAAACAATGAAGCTGGATTTAATTGCAGTAAATAACAACAGTTACAAGCGACTATGATCCAAACATTGCAGTCAGAAACTAAATCATATTGCTTACCTCCGTCTCTTCATGTCCTTTCTTCCTCTTCTCATTCAAAAATGTGCCGGCTTGTCACATCTAAACAGTCTAATAAGTGAGCATGCAGCACTCTAAAGACTCAGTGAGCAACGCTGCTGTGTATTAGTTCCAGTTACCATGCCAATGCATATCACATTACGAAATCATCTCTTCAGCACAGTGGCCATAACAGGGGCCAGGGCCGCTTCTACAGGGCCACTGGCCACTGTTGGCTTTGTGTAAAACCGCCCATGCAGATAGTGAAGGATGGCCGAACTGGGTGTAAGAAAACTGCTGGGTAATTACAGGTGTGGTTAAGTCATGGCCCTGCTACCAAAACTAAGTTAACATAATTATTTATATGAAAAGTATGTGCACCTTCTTAGCATAGTTTTAAACCCTAAATATAAAACAGGCAAGCGTAAACTCCATTGAACAAAATAAGACATAAAATACCGTAATTCAGCACTTATGGACTTTTACAATACATAAACAAAACGAGTAAGTACCATGTGAATTCAATTAATTTAGTCCAGTTAGGTTTTGTGAAGCTATTATCAGTAATAGTTATTTTACCAGTAAAATATGTTTGTAGAAAAGTGTAAAATCAGCTAAAAGTGTAGCAGTTAGTCGTCCGCCTGTATAGCGATTTCTTCAATTTTCTACAAGCTCACAGGGATATATAATCGGTCTGCTACAGGTAAGGAACACAGAGGAGTTTATTGTCAACTCGTAGCTGCATCATGCCCAGGTCCTATGGCTCAAAACAAGCTTAAATCATTAGCCTGACATTTGGTATGTATTATTTGTGCTGATGTTGTTGGCCCTATTAATAATAGCAAAACATCTGATGCAGGTGAGCTTGTATATATCTATATATATATATATATAGATATATACAGGGGTTGGGCAATGAAACTGAAACACCTGGTTTTAGACCACAATAATTTATTAGTATGGTGTAGGGCCTCCTTTTGCGGCCAATACAGCGTCAATTCTTCTTGGGAATGTAATATAAAAGTCCTGCACAGTGGTCAGAGAGATTTTAAGCCATTCTTCTTGCAGGATAGTGGCCAGGTCACTACGTGATACTGGTGGAAGAAAATATTTCCTGACTTGCTCCTCCAAAACACCCCAAAGTGGCTCAATAATATTTAGATCTGGTGACTGTGCAGGCCATGGGAGATGTTCAACTTCACTTTCATGTTCATCAAACCAATCTTTCACCAGTCTTGCTGTGTGTATTGGTGCATTGTCATCCTGATACACGGCACCGCCTTCAGGATACAATGTTTGAACCATTGGATGCACATGGTCCTCAAGAATGGTTCGGTAGTCCTTGGCAGTGACGGACCCATCTAGCACAAGTATTGGGCCAAGGGAATGCCATGATATGGCAGCCCAAACCATCACTGATCCACCCCCATGCTTCACTCTGGGCATGCAACAGTCTGGGTGGTACGCTTCTTTGGGGCTTCTCCACACCGTAACTTTCCCGGATGTGGGGAAAACAGTAAAGGTGGACTCATCAGAGAACAATACATGTTTCACATTGTCCACAGCCCAAGATTTGCGCTCCTTGCACCATTGAAACCGACGTTTGGCATTGGCATGAGTGACCAAAGGTTTGGCTATAGCATCCGGGCCGTGTATATTGACCCTGTGGGGCTCCCAATGGACAGTTCTGGTGGAAACAGGAGAGTTGAGGTGCACATTTAATTCTGCCATGATTTGGGAAGCCATGGTTTTATGTTTTTTGGGTAAAATCCAGGTTAGCACCCGAACATCCCTTTCAGACAGCTTCCTCTTGCATCCACAGTTAATCCTGTTGGATGTGGTTCGTCCTTCTTGGTGGTATGCTGACATTACCCTGGATACCGTGGCTCATAATACGTCACAAAGACTTGCTGTCTTGGTCACAGATGCGCCAGCAAGACGTGCACCAACAATTTGTCCTCTTTTGAACTCTGGTATGTCACCCATAATAATGTGTGTATTTCAATATTTTGAGCAAAACTGTGCTCTTACCCTGCTAATTGAACCTTCACACTCTGCTCTTACTGGTGCAATGTGCAATCAATGAAGACTGGCTACCAGGCTGGTCCAATTTAGCCATGAAACCTCCCACACTAAAATGACAGGTGTTTCAGTTTTATTGTCCAACCCCTGTATATACGCACACTCACCGGCCACTTTATTAGGTACACCTCTCCAACTGCTAGTTAACACAGATTTCTAATCAGCCAATCATATGGCAGCTTAATGCATTTAGGCATGTAAACATGGTCAAGACTATCTGCTGCAGTTCAAACAGAGCATCAGAATGGGGAAAAAGGGTGATTTAAGTGACTTTGAACGTGGCATGGTTGTTAGTGCCACACGGGCTGGTTTGAGTATTTCAGAAACTGCTGATCTACTGGGATTTTCACGCACTATCATCTCTAGGGTTTACAGAGAATGGTCCAAAAAAGCCAAAATACCCAGTGAGTGGCAGTTTTGTGGGTCGCAAATGCCTTGTTAATGTCAGAGGTCAGAGGAGAATGGCCAGACTGGTTCGAGCTGATAGAAAGACAACAGTAACTTAAATAACCACTCGTTACAACCAAGGCATGCAGAAGAGCATCTCTGAACGCGCAACACGTTGAACCTTGAGGCTGATGGGCTACAGCAGCAGAAGACCACACCGGGTGCCACTCCTGTCAGCTAAGAACAGGAAACTGAGGCTACAATTCACACAGACTCACCAAAATTGGATTCTAGGAGATTGGGAAAACGCCTGGTCTGATGAGTCTCGATTTCTGCTGCGACATTCAGATGGTAGGGTCAGAATTTGGCGTCAACAACATGAAAGCATGGATCCATCCTGCCTTGTATCAATGGTTCAGGCTGGTGGTGGTGGTGTAATGGTGTGGTGGATATTTTCTTGGCACACTTTGGGCCCCTTAGTACCAATTGAGCATCGTGTCAACACCACGGCCTACCTGAGTATTGTTGCTGACCATGTCCATCCCTTTATGACCACAGTGTACCCATCTTCTGATGGTTACTTCCAGCAGGATAACGCGCTGTGTCATAAAGCACGAATCATCTCAGACTGTTTTCTTGAACATGACAATGAGTTAACTGTACTCAAATGGTCTCCACAGTCACCAGATCTCAATCCAATAGAGCACCTTTAGGTTGTGGTGGAACGGGAGATTCGCATCATGGATGTGCAGCCAACAAATCTGCAGCATCTGTGTGATGCTATCATGTCAATATGGACCAAACTCTCTGAGGAATGTTTCCAGCACCTTGTTGAATCTATGCCACGAAAGATTAAGGCAGTTCTGAAGGCAAACGGGGGTCCAACCCGGTACTAGCAAGGTGTACCTAATAAAGTGGCGGTGAGTGTATATATGTATATATATATATATAGTCAGTCAGTCATTTTCTACTGCTTATTCCATAGTGGGTCACGGGGAAGCTGGTGCCTATCTCCAGCAGTCTATGGGCGAGAGGCGGGGTACACCCTGGACAGGTCGCCAGTCTATCGCAAGGCAACATACAAACAACCATGCACACACTCATTCATACACCTAAGGGCAATTTTAGAGTGACCATGTCTTTGGACTGTGGGAGGAAGCCGGAGTACCTGGTGAGAACCCACGCATGCACGGGGAGAACATGCAAACTCCATGCAGAAAGACCCCTGGCTGGGAATTGAACATGCTGTAATTTGTACTTGTGAAAACTGCAAAGGGTCTTATGGAACCAGATAGAATTCTGAGTGTGATCTGGATGAGGATTGTTTTATGGGTTGGATCTACAGTTCTAAGAACAAAAAAAGGTTTTCCTGCCAATTGTCTCTTTACCAAGGAGGAGGAAAGGAAATGTGACATTCATATGCGTGCCTGGACATTTCTGACTGACTAAAACAGCAAACTTCACTTGAACTTCCACTTGAAAGTCTCTGACTGAAATTTCTTAGGATACAAATATACAACCAATGTAAGCTAAGCAGTGTAATCTTGGCTTCTTTGTTTTGCTGAAGCCCCAGCTCTCCAGAGGATATTCTGTGTTTCTCCAGTGATAAGGAGCTGACAGAAAACAACCTACCCAGCAGGTATTTTTGTCAGCACTCTTTTGTGTAGTCATGACAGCTGAAATTCATATTTATATAAAGTTTTTGAAAAACTTCTCCAAAATGCAACATTCTGAGCACAGAAACAAGTATTGGACTGTCAAAATATGACAGGATTCCCTTTTTTTTTCTCCTGTCAGCAATCTGGTAGTGATGACATCAGCACTTCTTCTACAGTAAAGTGTCCAGCCAGCTACTCTAACAGGATGAAATAATAAGTCCATCTCAGAATAACATTGTGTTGAGCTGTTTTTTCATTGTGCAGAAATACCATACATTATATACAGTTGAGCAAACCAAAAGGGGACGTGTGTAATATTTTTAACTGACATTGTTAAAATGATTCAAATCGATATAATTCTAACAAAAAGAAAACATTTTTACTTACCAGCAATTTGAAAATGTGTTAATATAAAATATAATGCAGTTCCACATGTTCTGAATTAAATAACAATGAGGTCTTGTGCTGTTAAATGATGCTTCACCCTTTTTAGTCATGGCCCTGTCAATTACAGCAAGCCACTCACATCCTGAAGCAGCTGCAGACCATCATACTACCACCATCCTGTCAGTTTTTCCTAAATGCTGTTAGTTTGACTGCAGATTTAATGGGCTGTACACGTTCCAAAGAGTTCCAGTTTTATCTTCTCAGTCCAAAAAACACTTTCCCAAAATGGAATCAGTGTCCTTGTGAGAAATACTTCTCCTCTAATATGGTGTAACTAATGGATATTAGGAACAGCCCACACTGAACAGAACTGACATTGGCATTAGACAGGTACTGCCAGATACATTTCACTTTTTCACGTACCTTAGGATCAATTTTCTGGTTCCAGCAAAACTTACTGATCCAATTTCAGAAACGTAAAGCAATATTCCTAAATCTGTTTGCATTTCTCTCTGCTTACACTGTTTTGTTTTATTTAAATTATGCATCATGCATGCATTTAGGGGAAAATCATTTCATGTTTATATTTATTTAAATTACAGAGAAGAAATAGACATGTTGTACTGCTACCTTTGCTAAAAGGGTATCACAGAAGACATAAAACGTCCTGTCTTCCAGTAATGTGTGCCTGATTTAGATGCATGTCATTGCTCCAGTAAAATCAGTTCTAGTCATAACTAATATCAAGTTGCTCTGTCTTTTATTAGATTGAGAATTCAAATCTCATTTCATCGGATGGTTTCTTACATGCTGAGGTTAATAGGCATAACTGAAATAAACTAACTGTCTGTTCCGGCCAGGAGCGAGTTCTGACGCACTGGGGAGAACATGTGCATGGAGCAGCCCTGTTTTACTGAGAGAAAACAATGATTCCTTTTCATTCATGAAGTGAACATAACAGCATGTAATAACACAAAGGCTTCTTTTTTAGTCTGACTACAGTACACCTTTGTATAAAACACATCTAATAATTTTGTCTGTATCTGATATATTTCAACTCTGCTCAATGGTTTCTATCTCTAAGGCAATCAGTCAGAGGGATGGATTTTTACAGGGTTGATCATTAAAATCAATTCATCTCTCTTTGAAGTGTGAATTATTATTTCGATTGAAGGGCTCTTATGTTTTTCTGAAAATGATTTAAAAGTAGCTTTCAGTATTTTTAAGATCTGAATAATTATTGCGAAACATTTGTATTTCCAGACTACATTCCAATTTCTAATTTCCCAAAATATACAAATCTAAATTTGTGAAAATAAATAACTTAAATGCATGATTTTACTTGCCATTACTTTTTACTATAAGATTGGGTTGCTGTAGCTGCCTTTATTCCACTCATCAGTTGAAAACTTTACTTCGTATAACTCAGCCTATTTTTTGAGGATATTAAAATTTGTTTGATGATCTCAAACATAGGTATGACAAACAGACAATCCACCTTCCACATCAAGCCCTGAGTTTAATGTTTTATTTAAAATATTATTTTTTTGTGCGACTCACTGAGAATTCACAGACCCATGCTTGCTTACATAGCTCCAAACATGCCATTAGATATTGTGTGGCAGATAATACAACAGAATGACAGAAGTTTAATTCACACTTCCTCCATATGTTGATTTATTTTTAGACAAGGCAGTAAACAGTAAAAGCAGAGAATAAAGTCTACTCAGGCACAGAATACTGCACAGATCTAATGAACGATATCTGAAAGTCATGTTTTACGTAACATGACTCACTTACATAAAACATGGATGGATGGATTTGTCAAACATTGGTCCACATCTTGACAGTTTAACCAGCTGTCGCCCTACTACATCAGTCCTTCCAAATCATTTATTCAATAAGGGTACTTCCTATTCATAATAACGAAGAAAATGAACTGGCCAGAACTGCAGGTTTTCAACTGTCCTTTAGTCTTTTCCATGTTTCATTCTTGCCATGTCAGGTTTATTGTTTTCATGGACACTGTGGTCTGGCGCTCAGGTTGCATTTAATTATTAAGTTATTGATTTTCATCATTCTAGAGCCCTACCTGCTCTTTCGTGGTTCCTCTTCATACCAAAGACATTACATTCCAAAAAAAAAACTTCAATGAATCCTTGAAATGCTAAATTAATTTCCATAATGCATCAATCTATAAGTTTCACTTATGACTGATGAATTTTATAATGCCCCTTAAAATGGATCCTTGAATTGCTCTTGTAATTCGTTGTCTGTTAGCAGTCTTTGTTGAAGAGCTTTGCATGTGTCAACTGCACAGAAGGTGGGAGAACTAAGAAAATGATTTTTCAGCCTGAAGCAGAATCCTCTACACTCCAGAACTAAATTCACTCACATAGACCTGCTTCGTTTTTTTAAGCATTTTCCATCGTCATCCTCCCTACATGTTTCTTTCTTCCATCACATCTCTGAGTCCTTCATCCCTTATCTCCCCCATTCTGTTTTTATGTTCCTGCATCTGAAGCCAGCACAGGCAGAACTGGTGCTAACACACAGGCTTCCCTCCTCGTCCACCCACGCAGCCTTCTCTGGGAGAATCCAAGCATACACCTGCATTCTAACAGACGACAGAGCAGACAAGGTCTGGTCTTTGTGAATTATTCAGTGTGCGTTGGTGGGTCTGTACTTGCATCTAAGGTCTCATAAGGCTCATAGGAATGCATCAAAAACTGTTTATTCACATGTATCTCTGAAAATGTAAAAACGTATCTTTTCTGGAACAGGAGCAGCTCAGTATTACTCAGCTTTCCCAAAAGCCCCCCTTCTTTTGGCTTCAAATCTTCAAATGCTCATTAAAGAGGAATTGTGGAGGCCAAGAAAGGAGTAGTCAGAGAGAGCTGGGGAGTTTTGGCAACAACAGCTCCTTCAGGACCCCTCAAAGCAGAGGTGCTAATATTGACTTCCGTAGTAATTGTTATGAATATATTAAAGTAAGACAAAAATTGAGAATATTCATTTGAAAAAGACATTACTTATTAATTGTAAAACATAAAAGTCACTGTAATACAGACCATTACATGAGATTCTCACTGTATAATGACCGTGACAGATTAAAATGGATTCAGTTTCAGCTCTTTAAAAAAGACTTGACTGAAAGTTTTAGTACACCTTCATCAGAATCAGAATCAGAATCAGAATCAGCTTTATTGCCAAGTGTGTACATACAAACAAGGAATTTGACTCCGGTACACTTTGCTCTTTGGTTTTTGTTTTTGCACTACAGAATATACATATTTACAATGTACAAATATACACATATATAAATAAAAAGGTGCATTTGCAACATCTGTATGCTGTTGTTTTGTGCTCTATTGAATGTTCAACAGAGAAACAGCCTGGGGGAAGAAACTGTCTCTGTGGCGGCTGGTTTTAGTGAACAGCGCTCTGTAGCGTCGGCCTGAAGGCAGAACTCTGAACAGTTTATGTGCAGGGTGTGTGGGGTCTGCAGAGATTTTAGCAGCTCTTTTCCTGACCCTTGACCTGTATAAGTCCTGGATGGAGGGAAGGTCAGCCCTGATGATTCTCTCTGCAGACCTGATTATTGTTGCAGTCTGGACCTGTCCTGTTTTGTGGATGAGCCAAACCATACTGAGATGGATGAAGACAGGACAGACTGTATGATGGCAGTGTAGAAGATGACCAGCAGCTCCTGTGGAAGGTTGTACTTCTTGAGTTGCCTCAGGAAGTACAGTCTCTGCTGGGCCTTCTTTCGAACAGTGTCTATGTGTGAAGACCATCTCAGGTCCTCAGAGATGGTGGTTCCTAAGAACCTGAAGTGATCCACAGCCGACACGGTGTTGTTGAGGATGGTGAGGGGGGTGTATGGAGGTGGTGTTTTCCGAAAGTCCACCACCATCTCCACAGTCTTGAGTGGGTTTAGTTCCAGGCAGTTCTGACTACACCAGTGTATCAGGCGATCCACCTCCTGTCTGTATGCAGACTCATCACCGTCCTGGATCAGTCCAATGACAATGGTGTCGTCTGCAAACTTAAGGAGTTTCACGGACGAGTCCGCTGAGGTGCAGTCATTTGTGTACAGGGAGAAGAGGAGTGGGGATAGAACACACCCCTGGGGGCACCAGTACTTATTGATCTGGTTCGGGAGAAGATGCTCCCCAGTCTCACCTGCTGCTGTCGGTCCGTCAGGAAGCTGTTGATCCACTGACAGGTGGAGGCTGGGGCGTTGAGCTGGGTGAGCTTCTGGTGGAGGATGTCTGGTATGATAGTGTTGAAGGCCGAGCTGAAGTCTACAAACAGGATCCTGGCGTAGGTCCCTGGGCGGTCGAGGTGTTGCAGGATAAAGTGTAGACCAAAGTTAACAGCATCATCCGCCGACCTGTTTGCTCGGTAAGCAAACTGCAGGGCGTCCAGTAGAGGGCCTATGATGTCTTTCAGGTGCTTCAACACCAGCCGCTCAAAGGATTTCATGACCACAGACGTCAGGGCTACAGGCCTGTAGTCATTTAATCCTAGGATGGTGGGTTTCTTGGGCACTGGGATGATGGTGGATCGTTTGAAGCAGGAGGGGACCTCACACTTCTCCAGTGACTTGTTGAAGATCCGGGTGAAGACCGGAGCGAGTTGATGTGCACAGGCTTTCAGGCATGATGGGGAGACGTTATCAGGTCCTCCAGCTTTCTTTGTTTTCATGCGCTGAAAAAGCCTATTTACATCTTCCTCAGAGATCTTTAGTGCAGGCAGAGGATCTGAAGGTAGGGGGTTGGTTGCTTTACTGGTCGAACTTGTTCCTGAATGGGATGTGGAGGAGTTGGTTTGAGGTGTGAATGGCTTCTTGTCATGTCTGCAGTAGACAACACCTTCATACCTGGCCCATTCCTAGTAGAGACTATGGGTGGGACGGTAAATCTTCGATACAGCTCTGTTGGTTCGGCACACACATACACTGAATGAATACAGCAATGTTTTAAAAAACAAGCGGAATGCTTATGTGCAGAACTAAATGCACAGAGCTACTGTCTGCAGCACAACTTTAAAACATGACACCAAACCAAAACAGTTTGGACTCTCAGCTATCAGTAGTCTGCTATTTAAGGAAAGTTAAGGTTTCTTTTTCAGTTACAGTGACGATTTGTCTGCATTTTTCAACACTTAAACATTCACCAGAAACAACTTCAAGCTGAATGTGAACACCACTGGTACCATAGAAAAAAAGTGTCATGATCCAAATCCTGCAGCACACCAGCAGATAAGGGACTATCCCAACAGCTGAACTTTTAAGGTGTGTTCAGGGACAACTCGCACGTGGGATTTTCCATATATATTATTCAAAAATTCCTTAATAACCACCTTGACACTTTTCAGGTTGTTTTATTGTTGCAAAATTTATCCAGGCATTGGCTATACTTGATTATCCTTAATTAATTGACAAGAATCAAACCAAATCTCCAGTCACTTCTTTACTAGCCACTTTTTGAAGTTCTAATACATACATACAAAAATCAAACAAATATAAAAAATTATTTGTTCACTGTTGAATAAAGTAAAAAAACAAAATCTCTTGAAGGAAGCATACCTACAGCGTACTGAACGGTGTCTCTAGAACCAAGCTATGTTCTGAACCAGGATTTTAGTCTACCTTTACATCCTGTTAGAGACCCCAGAGTACTCTGCAGCAGGACTGCCTTGGAATTTGAAGCAAGAAATTCAAATTGGTGCACACATTATGATTAAGAAAAGCACATCATAGCTGGGATATCAAATTGTGGATATTACTCTATAGTTTGCTACAGACATATTATGCTGGCCTGAAATTTTAAATCTCACATTTATTGACAACAACATGTGCATTCATCTCTTAAATGGCATACATTTAAAGCAGTGTTTCAGATTATATCTTGCTGCATTTTGTTTGGCATATTAACAACATAAACAGAAACATTGTTCTCATACTGTATAAACATTTTATATGTGTACATTACAACAATTAAAAACCATTCCTCAAAAGATCATGAGGCCCTCCTCCACTAACATGAGCCTATGTGTGGCATCAGCTTCACTTTATGTGTTGCTTTCTGCATCTGTGCCTGGCATCTGCTCCATCTTGGCTTGATTCACCAAGTAAATAGTTCTAAGTAAATATTCACTTTCTGCCATAAACAAAGGAGTCGCAAAAGTGACAGAGAGAAAACCGAAAATGTTTCCTTGTAGCGGTCCAAGGACCATTAACACAGTGACTGAAACACTTTTCCAAATGAGAAGAACAGCATTAAGGGAGAGGAACTAGTTTGAGGAGGGTGTATCTAGATCAACAAGATGATATTTACAGAGATCATTTTTTTGGGTTATGTGAACATCTGAATTTGAAGCATCGCCTCAGTGAAAGAGAGGAGAACGATTCGGAACAGTGTTTGACGACCACCAAACATTTGATGAAAACACAGAAGTGTTTGACGACCACCAAACATTTGATGAAAACACAGAAACAATTGTCAGAAAGAGTCATTTATTGCAGTGACCTTTGATGTCAATGACAGAATCGTACTGGTCTTTTATTGTTCTTTTCTTTGGTTTCTTTGTTTCTTTTTATTTCTGTTGGGGACAAGAATGCTCCTAACCTTCGTTAAAGTGAGCTCTAAATTTATGGGAGAAATGTGTCCTCACTGTGGCAGGTCAGCAAGAAAGCTGAATCCATCATCAACCAAAAAGAAAGACACGTTTCATCTCTGTGCTCTACTTTGTTATTTTCATGTCGGTGTTATCGATGCCCTTAACAAAACTTAATCGTTGTTCTAAATCTTTTATCCCATCTGCAGTTAAACTTTTAAATGTTGGTGTTAAAGAACTCTGTAGCAGCTGCTTTATTTTATTAAATCTTTTTTATTGCTATATTGTATCACGATGTACCAAATTTTTGGTACATAGTTATGCTGGAGACTTGGTTTTAGCTGTTGCTTGTATAGTTAATGCTTGTATGTGGTGTTTGTGTCTGTCCATCCCTTCCCTGGGTGGCTTTAAACAATTAGCCTTTCTAGGAATTATGTAGTGCTCATGAACCTTGATAAGGCAGTCTGTGAGACTCCTCTCCAACTTTTGTAAAGCCAACAACACATTAACAGACAACACCATTAAACCGACCAGTAGGCCCACCAACACAGTGGTTCAGACCTATAAAACAGAGACAGCAGATTGCATTTTGTCCCTTAGTTTCAGTGCCAATTAGTATTCAATTTTGAAACTTTTAGCAGAAGTAAATAAAAACTCATCATGAGTGTCCCAAATAGTAACTGTTTAAAAAAATAAAAAATAAAAATGAATCATTTGCCATGACTATTCCTTATGACATAAAAATAAAATATGCAGCATAGCTTTTGAAAAAATAGAGCTTATAAATGTAAGAAAAATAAGGTTTGTCATGGCTTTGTGAATTAGGTGAATGCTACATGTACATTGATACAGTCAGTTATGAAGCAAATTATTTTTTGCAGATTTGTAACATTCATGATTAACATAAATAAGCAGCTGACTCATAAAGGTCAGCACTAGTCAAAGGCAGCAAACATCACTGCATGAGCCATTTTAAAATTACAAATATATTTTCTGTGCTTAGTTTCCTCCCATTATCCTGGTTTGATTTGAGCTCAATACCTGCTGCTTTCAAATATTGAATTTCTGTTCTTTGCATACCGGAGGAGTTATAATACAGTGTGATGCTCCTTCCTGGTGTAATACTAATAATGTTCCTTCATGTCCAGCTGTGTCCTGAACCCTGAGGAGTATGCACCTTCATGCAGAAGGCTTTCACATTACATCACCTGTCTTTTCTGTGGTGCAAATAACTTCATCATCACCACACTGTCGTAAATTCCAAGTCATATCTCCATATTGTAAGCTTTGTGTTGTCCTTTGAAGCTTATTTTCCATCTTTATATGCTGCCTTCTCTGACCCTGTGCATATCTTCATTTTGTTAGTGTTTTACATTCAGCATGTGTGGTATGATGTTATCCGGATTGCAGTGTGTCTCCTTTCTTAGATGTACTGTCTGACTACATTTACAGTATTCTGTTTTTAAATATCTTAACTTTGGAAAGAAATTAAAAAAATAGTTTGCTTGCCCATAATTACTCACAAAAAACCATCAAACCAGGGATTGGAAAAAGTTCACTTACACACAAACATATTTTCCGTTTAATATTATCTATTCTTCAGCGTAGTCAGACAAACCCATCAGCCTTTATGGGCCTCTGAGGCCTGCTGCTGCCACTAATTCATAGAGGGAGCCACATCCACATAACTGCTCTCCGGTGTTTCCATAAATATGAGAACAGATCCCACCACTTGTTTATTTCTCCTGTGAGAACAGCCCGATGAACCTTTGGCAGCCAGCTTTGATAGATGATGGGTCTTCTTTCTGAAGGAACGAGGATGAGGCTGTGATAATGGTGTGCTTGATGTAGGAAGAGTTAGGTTCAGAACTTTTCCTCCAGTAGCCCTGCACTGCCTATTCTCCACTTGATGCTGGAAAGATGAGCAAAGCCAGTTTTGATTCCTGCAGCTTGACATTGATTGATGGGCGCTTGAGGATATTGAGAAGGAGAAAAGATAATATTCTTGATTCGCTGGCAAATAAAGGTGGACTCGAGGCTTTAGAAGTCTAATGTTGGTTAAAAGGGAACTGGTTTATTTATCAGTGTCATGTGGAGATCCGTAAAAGCCTGAAGAGCACAGTGGTTATCTGTTAAACTAACCGGACACTTTCATTTTCCCACTTATTGACAACACTAAAGCAGGTTCTTGGAGGGTCTTGGAAATGTTCTAAAATTGAAGGGAAAAGGAACCAATTGGAATTCAAGTGTACAAGTGTTCTCCAACATTTACATATCTCTGTTCAAATTCCAGGTGCTTCAGACTTTTGAAACTTAAGACTATGATAAATCATTTATTGCTGTATAATTTAAGAGAAAAAACAAAATAGATCTATTAAGGGTAAAACATGAAAAAATAAAAACGCTGCAATAATCTGGTTGTACAAGTGTGCTTGCCCTGAAACAAATATTTCATCAATGCAACTTGATATTTCCGCATTCATTCTTCGGTAGAAGTCTCTCAGCATCCCACTTGACAATATTTGTCCACTAGACCTAGCAGAATTCCCTTCAAGCCCATCAGATGGTGAGGGCATCTCTTATCCACAACTCTTATCAGTTGATTATCTTTCAACTTTAGATCTAAACTCTAGCCAAACCATTCCAAAACTTGAATTTTATTCTGATGAAGCCGTTCTTTTGTTGGTTTGGATCTATGCGTAAACTCACCGTGATGCTAAAAATAAAATCCCTTTTCATCACAGCTTTTTAGCGGACACCTAGGGTTTTGAGCGAAAGCTGATGGTCAATCTGACAGAGCGAGGTATCCCAATCGTTGTGGTTTTTAGTGTAACAATGGCCATCAGTGGGCTCTAGATGGACAAACTGTCTACTTTTAAGGCTAGGTTTAAAACTTTCCTTTTTGATAAATCTTATAGTTAGATTGGCTTAGGTTATCTTGAGCTATCTCTGTAGTTATGCTGCTATAGGCTTAGGCTGCTGGAGGACATAATGACCACTTTCACCCTCTTCGCTACTTTCTCACGTTACTCTTCAATTTTGTATTATTTGCTGTTATCTCAGCTTTTAACTTTGTTCTCTCTCTTTTCTCTTCCTAGAAGAGAAAAGAGAGCCTGACTCTGTGTCTACCTGTAACACCTTTCTGGAGAGGGGAATCCTCCAAGCTTCTGCTGGCAACAGCTTGGTGCTCACCCTCTGCCGATGATCCACATGGCCCTGTCTTTCAGTGTTTAACCCTTTCTCTCTCCTAGACATAGCTACTGACTGAGCTTTTACTGTGACTAACTCTCTGTGCTCTCTTCAGACTCTAAACTTGAAAACTGGCTCAGAGTTTATCTGTTCCTTCTTTCTAGGTGAAACGACTAAAGGAGCTACATCCATTAACATTTACTTTTCCTTCCCATAGAAAGTACTCCTGGATCAGTGCTTCTTTGTTCTCTTTGTGTCTCTGCTCTGTTCTCTCTAACCCCCAGTCGGTCGTGGCAGATGGCCGCTCACACTGAGCCTGGTTCTGCTGGAGGTTTCTTCCTGTTAAAAGGGAGTTTTTCCTCTCCACTGTCGCTACGTGCATGCTCAGTATGAGGGATTGCTGCAAAGTCAACGCCAGTGACTGTCCACTGTCTCTACATGTTCATCCGGGAGGAGTGAATGCTGCAATTCACTGACTGGATGCAATCTGCTGGGTTTTCTTTCCTTAGATAGACAAACTTTTTATCCAATTTGAATAAATAACAGAATCTGGCTGCACTGTTCAATGATTAAGATTAATTGGAATGTATGTACCTGACTTTTGTGAAGTGCCTTGAGACGACGTGTTGTGAATTGGCGCAATATAAATAAACTGAATTGAAAACTGAATAGAACTGTTTAGAATTACATGCACTTTTACAGAAACTCATCTTAAGAAAAGTTGCTACAAAACATGATGCTGCCACCACCGTGCTTCAGTGTGTTCATGGTATAGCTTTTAAAATGTGTGATCCAAAGTTCCAGTTAGATTTGTTCAGATAATAACACATTTTTCCACAAGGTTGTAGAAGTAAAATATCTAGAAACACCAAGTACAGACATTAGAAATAAGTGATTTTAAAAAAGGCCGATAACAGTTTTTTTCAGAGACAGGAAGAGAAAGAGAGAGAGAGAGAGAGAGAGAAGCATCTGTTCGATCCACATTTTTCAGGGAAAAAGATTGTGTTTAAGTTCTTTTAAATTGTGCCTATTTTAAAATTTAAGAGCACTGATTTCTTTGCTATGTTTTTTTTTTGTTTTGACATTGGATCAAGGGCATCTAATTCAGGTACAAAGGGACTGCTATCCTGCAAGTTTAAAAGGTTTCTGAGGCTGCGTCTGTCTAATTTCACGACATGTTTAGGAGGCACTTCAGCAGGTAGAATTAGGTATTTGGGATCAGTAACATATCTGCATCACACCATCATAAGCTTGGACTAATGTCCTCATTGAGGCATCTCAGGACAACTGCAAGAAATATGTTTTTTTTATGTAACTGTTTGTTGGGAATTTGCTCGGAGTGTTTAATGTGTAAGACAACCCCATCCTGGGCTGCATGGTGGTGCAGTTGGTAGCATTGTTGCCTTGCAGCAAGAAGGTCCTGGGTTCGACTCACGGCCGGGGGTCTTACTGCATGGAGTTTGCATGTTCTCCCTGTGCAAGCATGGGTTCTCACCGGGTACTCCAGCTTCCTCCCACAGTCCAAAGACATGCCTGTTAGGTTAATTGGTCTCTCTAAATTGCCATTACGTGTATGAATGAGTGTGGGCATGGTTGTTTGTGTGTTGCCATGCGATGGACTGGCGACCTGTCCAGGGTGTACCCCGCCTCCTGCCCACACATTGCTGGAGATAGGCACCAGCTTCCCCGCGACCCACTACGGAAGAAGCAGTAGAAAATGACTGACTGACGGACAACCCTGTGCTTGTAGTTAGTAAAGTACTAATGCTCGGGAGAAAGAAATAACAAAGGCCTTCCTCACAATAGAAATGGCAACCGGATGTGTATGAGTACTTTCTTATCTGTAGCCTTTGATTTTGGTTGCAAGTGCTTCCTTTAAATGGCCTGTTCAAAAAAGACATGCTTTGGTAAAATTTCATCTCCATCAGGACCCATCCTTCTTTGTTATGACCGAAACCTACTGATTTACATTCATCTCCAGTAGCTTATTTGTAGGTCTAGTGACACAGAAATTATTTTACTGCTTGCTGAAAAGAGGCCTCTTCTTCACCTGGCACTATGTTATGATGCCAAAAAAAAACATATCTGGCCCTCTTACAGATTTCTTCTGTCACGCTTAAATGTTTCAGATTGTCAAACATTTTCTTTAGGATAACTTGAGTAAGTCAATAAAGTTGTTTTTGAATGATTAGTTTTTTGTCGTGGGGAAAAAATCTATATAGACCATCCTGGTTCTATGTGAAAAAGTAATTGCAATCTAAACCTACCTTAGCTGTGGTACTTTCCACAGCTTTGGGTTCATGTTGAACATGTATGCCATGATGTCACGCATTTGATCTGCTGCTCAGGAGCCTGGACCTGATGCCATGTGCTCCTGTAGCCTTTTTCACCTTGATTGTTTGCAGCTCATTACTCACCTGAAGTGTTGAAAGGAGCAGGTTTATGGTGGGGGAGGGCGGTTGTAGGATGTAGTCCTCTGAAGCTGAGGGGGTGGGTGATGAGTGAGAACTGAGAGGTGTGAAGTTTGGGGAAGAAAAGCAAACTGTTGAAGTCGAAGAAAATTTGGTTTGTAGCAGGGGAGATTGGGCTAGGGGAGGGGTGATTGTCGGATCAAACCTGTTGAAGAACTGATTCGGACCATTCACCCACCCTGCAGCCTGGGAGTTTGGTTTGTGACCTGAAATTGTTTTCAGGCTCTTCCAAACCCTATTGATGTTGTTCTGCTGCTGCAGCTGCTGCTCCATCTTCTTCCTGTAGATGTTTTTCCATCCATGATCCACCCTCTCAGTTCTTTCTGCGCAGCTCTCAGCTACTCCTCGTTTTCTGTTCCAAATGCCTGTTCTCCTCCTTGAGGAGAGACGTTATTTCAGGATTGATCTAGGGCGCGTTATTGGAGGAACCATGTACCTTAATGAGGGGCACAGTGTTCCACACAGAAGTTGATGTATTCTGTGATGCAGGCTCTGCTGTCATTGTCCATCCCATGAGGACATAGTTCCTCCAGTCTCCTCTCAGCATCTCTTTACTGTGCGTATCACATCTGGTTCTCTATGTAGGAGTTTATACAGAGGTTGGAGAAGAACCAGGATGTGTTCTGAGTCCCCCAGGGGAGGGAGTGCTGATGAGCTGTATGCCTCCTTGGTATTGGCATACAATAGGTGCAGCATTTTGTTGTCTCTGGTGCAGCAGGCAACATCCTGGATGATGGTGGGGAGAGTGGACAGAGAGACATGATTAAAGTCCCTGGAAATCAGAAAAAGGGCCTGGGGATGCTGTGTTTGGAGTCTGCTGGTTAACAGTGTGAATAACATCGCAGGCTGTTGCAGCATTAGCCGAGGAGGAGAAATACACATTTACCACGATAAAGTGTAAAATCCTGCAATAGATATGACTTCATGCTAACAGCTATCAGCTCAATGTCCTTACTGCAGAACGTCTCTTTGATAGTTCATTGCCCAGAACTCCACCATCTATCATTCACAAACACAGCCAGATGCCCTCCTCTCTTCCCACCGTCTCCTTGGTTCTGTTGGCTCAGAGTAAATGAAAACCATCCATGTTTATGTGTGTATGGAGTTAGCACGGTTAGCCACATCTCAGTCAGGATAACCAAGCTGCTCTCACGATAAGCTCATCCACTTTGCTGCAAAGGAATCTCACATTTCCCATTAAGATGGACAGTATGGCGGGTCTATATCTTCTCCTCCAGTTGCGATGCCTGATGACGGTCCGGGTCCTGCGACTCTTCCTTCTCACCTCACAGGGAATATCGGGTCGCTTGGTAGGAGGCAGCACCGCAGAGCCACTGAAAGGCTAACAGCTGATCTCTGGTGTAAACAATAGGACTGTGGCCACTCAAGTTGTCTCCGAACACAAGTGCCATAAAATAAGAAAAAAAAAACTAAGTTGTCAACAAAACGTTCAGCTCTATAATGAGCAAGACGGAAAAAAAAGGAACAGACAACACGTCTAAAAAATTTATTTAAAACCAACAACTCAGGACTGAGTGGGAGTTGTTGAAACCAGCTACATGCTTGTTCGTACCATGCTGGAATATAAAGACTCTCAGATGTCACTGACTTTGTTTTTCATCTGTTCAGAAATTTCTTTACATTAGGGTCTGATTTGTTGTGTTTTCAGATATTGTAGTCTGCTTCATGTTGTCAGAAAGGTTCAATTTAGGTGATTTCTTGGTTTTATAGGTTTGGCAGTAAACAGACTGAGGTGTGGCCAGTGAGACTGAACTCTGCTTCTGTAATTGATCGCAGTTCATTAATAATTAAAGGGGCAGTTCACATAGTGGCAGGTTGGCTTGGATAACTTTTCTTGTCCTAATAATTGAACTCATCATTTGAAAACTTAGCATATTTCAACTGTGGTTATCCTTGTCTCATAACAAAATTTGTTTGATCTGCAACCTTAAAGTGTGACACAAAAAAAACAAAATTGAAGAATTTAAGCCTAACACAGCACTCTATCTTTGACTGCTCTGACTGACTGAGGCATTTTTTATCATGAGGCACATTTTGTTTCCTATTCCAAACTCTGCATAGTTTTCTGATGCTTCTTGTAAAACCTAGTACCTCCAAATTCTAGCTCTTCAAAATGTCTATTTACATACATCATCCAATGATTTTTGTTTTTGTTTTACATGCTGATGAGACAGTAAATACACCCACACACATTCAGTGAGGACAGCATGATAGTACATATCCAACTGGCTGATTAACAGCTGACGCAGGGACAAATGGTTCCATTATTTGTGAAGTATTTAGGTATTTACAAATGTATTACATGACAGCAGCAGAATAATTCCTCCAAAATGTTGTAGCATAAAGAAAAGCTTGAGTGAGACAGAGGAAATTAAAATGTAACTTAAATATGGTAGGATGTAAAGCTGAACATCTCGCCAGCAAATGTAAAACAACTTATGGACTGCTATTTAAGAATTAATTCAATGTTTAATCTCAATGAACAAAGTCTTTGACGTAATTTAGTGACAATAAAGACTTGCTGCCCTACTGTCTGTTGAAGTTTAACTTCTCTTCTGTGGTCATAAAGGGATGGACATGGTCAGCAACAATACTCAGGTAGGCTGTGGCGTTGACACGATGCTCAATTGGTACTAAGGGGCCCAAAGTGTGCCAAGAAAATATCCCCCACACCATTACACCACCACCACCAGCCTGAACCGTTGATACAAGGCAGGATGGATCCATGCTTCCATGTTGTTGACGAATGTTGCAGCAGAAATCGAAACTCATCAGACCAGGCAATGTTTTTCCAATCTTCTATTGTCCAATTTTGGTGAGCCTGTGCAAATTGTAGCCTCAGTTTCCTGTTCTTAGCTGACAAGAGTGACACCCAGTGTGGTCTTCTGCTGCTGTAGCCCATCCGCCTCAAGGTTCGACGTGTTGTGCGTTCAGAGATGCTCTTCTGCATGCATTGGTTGTAACTGTCATTTCTTTAGAGATTTGTTTAACCCACATGCAACCACACTCAGGAGAACAGAGAAGGTTGGAAGGTTTATTTTACTGGTCTTGTTTAAAGTTACACCGGGACTCTGGTCAGGAAAGCACAGACAGGACCGCAGGCTTCTCGGGTTCTCTAGAGGGAGAAGCGCTGGTTAATTTAGGTAAAACTTCAGATATCTCAAAAAGGTCCAAACTTGCTTACTTTGTCTCTGGTTGTTGATGAACCGGAGGGGGCCTTCCAATGGGGAGTCAGGCAATCCAGAAAGTGGTCCAGCAAGGAATGATCCACGGCTGGTCAGAGTACTCACAGGGACAGGGTCTTAGTAGGGTCCAGGAGCCAAGCCAACAGTTGAGTACAGAAAATCCAAAATCACAAACTGTCAGAATGAACTCCAGGTAGTCTAGGTCTGGGGCTGCATGGAATCTGTCCAGACCTCACAGGTACTAGTAGGAAGGCAGGAAAAAACAAACACAGGGTAAGTACTTAGTACAGACAAAACTGGTAAGGTTACTCTGGTTTGAAGATTACCTCATGGGCAAAACACTCAGGCATCGTAGGACTGGCGGCTGGCTCCTAAATACTCCAGCCAGGCACACACAATCAGCCATCGAAACAGTGTAATTGGACGAGCTACCGGAGAGACAAACGTTACGTTTCCTCTCTTCGAAAACGAAGAAACGTTGGATATTGTAGGGGCTTACACTGTTGTTGAGCTCCTTTCACCCTCATCAGCTTCAACATGTTTCCGTTTCAGGTGCTGTATTATCATCGTGGTGCTCCAGTGCTATGTCAAATCACTTTTGCAAAGCTTGCATGTTACGCATTTTTTAGTTTTGTGAAGTGCTCCCACACTTTTGACAACTTGGGTTGAACCTTTTGTCTCTGTGTCGGTCATTGGAAGAATTTCCTTTGAAAATTCTGCCTCCACCTCGTCTTTTCTTTATTCTTTATTTGTCTTTTTTCCCCTTCTCTGCTCTGCTCTTTTCTTTCTCAGCTGCAATTCATTCCCTCTGATTAGCTCTCTTTCTGTTTCACTGCCATTCGGTCCATTTCTCTGCTCCATGCTTGGTTTTTCCATATGTTTAGTTGCTCCTGCTACTTCTGCCTGAATTCTGTAAGTTACTTTCATTTGTGTTATTCTTCCATTAAACATTTGCACTTTAGTTGCGCCACATTTGATGCATTTACCACTCAAACTTGACAGGGATAGCCTTTCTCTTTTCCCACATCCTAACTGAACTGGATGAGTGATGGTTTTTAATTAGTGTGTGTGTGTGTGTGTGTGTGTGTGAGAGAGAGAAACTGTTTCAGCCAAAATAAGTACTAGGAATTGACAGTTTTGTTTTAATATTAAGTTTGAAAATTAGACTCTTATTTTGAAGCTGGCATATCAGCACACAACCCGTTCTACATCAAACAGCTGAAAGAAATAATTTCCGACCGCTTCCCACCTATTTTACTTTCAGAACCGGGTTTGAAATGATAAACGGGTGATCAGTGTTGAGCTTTGCGTTTAGAATAATTTTTTTAAAGTTTGTTGCATGTATGTAGGTCCTGTTGTAAACGTTTTTGGTAAGAAAACTCTGCCTGCCCTTCTGTACCTTTTTTCTCTCATTGCAGTTTCTCTTCTGTCAACCAGCTGCTAACAGGCCTCATCAGGCAGGTCATTTTCTTAATTTTTTTGGATAGTTTGTGAAACTGGAGAGTATTTTCTTCAGGAAATCGTATACAGACATTTCAGTGTGAAACAGAAAAGTGAAGGTGTTTGTAATAACCCTAAAGAAGTAGCTAGTACTGCCATCGTGCAGAACATGAAAGACTGTTTTTAAATTACTTCATTGTACAATATATTTTGAAAGTCATCACGTTGTTCCTAATCTATCACGTTTTATGTACATTTGTGTAATTTTGATGGGCTTCCCCCACCCACCTCCTTATAACTCTGTAGTTTTGCTTTATAACCCAAATATAAAAACACACATTTCACATATCATGATTTGCTGTGATATGCGTGACACGAAATTAAAACCACACTTCACAATTTTGCAGATCACATGTGTAATATCAACCAGATATCACGACATCCCATAGCATGGCACTAACAGGCAATGTAATAACCAATCCCGATCTACCTTAATTGTAGTAGGTGTGTGTTTGTACAATTTTTTTAATTTGTTGGAGAGTATATGTATATAATTTGAAAGCGCATTAACAGACCTTCCAAATAAAACCATGTATGTAAATGAAAATTAAAAAAAATTCACAGCACTGTAAAATCCAGAATTCTGGCGTAATTTATGTCCATACATTCTTTCGATCATGATCCAATAAATGTAGAACTTTACTTTTTGGCTCAGCCCAAAAACCTATGTTAAGAAATTTAATTAATCCGATTTATTCAAAGAATCGTTAAGTTAAAACAAGGAAACTCAATCATTACCGCTTCACTTAAAGTAATCTCTATGCTGTTTTAGAGATTAATGACATTCATTGACAGACGAAAGGGTCCAGATATGTGATTATCTTGTTAAGAACATAAACAACATCTTTAGACATTTCAATGGAATACTATTGTTAAGTGTTTGAAAAATTATATGTGTTAATAAAAGGATGATAACATTGAAGTTGTGGAACTGGACTCATGCTACCATTATTAGCATTTGGCCACATGGCCACAGACTTTTGCTCAGGATAGAAATAAAAAAATGTCTTCATGTATTTCAATTTATTTATTTAATATTTGTATTTAATTTTGTATTTTCAATTACTGTTTTTTTGGTTTTTTTTTTAAATAAAGGTGCCTAAAATATAAATGCATAATATTATTTTGATTTAAAAAGTTTCACTCACCCTTAGATAAATCAAACACTTTTTTTGGACCAAAAGATTGACACTGTGCCCATGTCCCTTACAGGAAGTGAGTGAAAATATAAGGTACTGAATTCTGATAGTGTTTGTTATCCAGAGGAATTCTTGAATTTCCAACCTGAATTGTAAAATTTCCAGCAGACTTACTGTTAGTAGCACATCCAAGCCTTTGGGGGTAAAATTGAGATTTACCAACTAATTAAATGAGGTTCTGGGTTACTTTTACCTTAGAAAAGTCACGCAGTAGTAAAAACATTAGAGAGCAGGTGGCTGCTTGTCTATGTGCTGTCCTGTTTATTTTTGTATTTGGGTGATATTTTCTATTTTTTCCTATCTGACGGTTTTTTGACCTGGGAACAGACTTTTCTACCATTTTCTTCAGGAATGAAACATCTATGTGCTAGTAGACTGAAGAGAACGGGTATAAAACAGCAGCTTCTTTCTATTTCTATGCCTCTGTTCATTTGGTGGTGGAGATATTTTGGGGGCCCCCTTGTACATCATGTTTACAGGTCAGTAACAGTTGGCTCTCCTTGGTTAACAGCTAAGGATGCACTGGGATGGCAATTTAATTTCAAAATTGGCTTGTTCTGGACTAACGCATCAGTTGTCCAGCTAAGAGTAGTGATTGTACTGCGAGGGATACTTGTGACCTTTAGCACTGTGATCGGTGTAAGGTGTTGCCATCTACTGCAGCGAGACTCCATCCAACTGACTGAATACTACATTGGTATACAAAATATAAACTCACGCAACCAAACATCTGTTTGCATTATTAGTGTGGCCCACTAGGACATTGCAATAATGACATTTTGTGATATATTGTGCAACTCAACTTTATAGTCAAGGACCAGATATTCTGCATCCTGAAAAATGTTATACTAAAAATATGAAAGAGAAAATGGCCATTCATCGAATTACATAAGCTAGACCACAGTGTCTGTTGGTTGTCTTTAGAAAAATATTTCCAACAATACACCCCTTTGTTACGCCATTGTTTTCTGATTCGTTGTGATTTCTTAGCTACAGTTATCTACAGGAGTCAGTTTTGTCAGTGTGTTGAGACGTGTGTCACTGTCCAGTAACTTTTAGGACAGTTTTTCCGACCCCGGTGCTTGGGGCTTACTGCTCTATGCGGTCTAAATGTGTTTTAAACCAGGTGTGTTAACAAAATCTATCTGCAGAACATGATGAGCAGCTGAAGTACAGTTAAGTCCTAAATTATTATTACCCCTGGTAGATTTACATTTAAACATTTACTTTTTTTTACATGTAACCAAGAAGTTTTTGTATAAGGTCTCATTTAAAACTAAAATCTGTTAGCTTTTTTCCTTTACAAATTCAAATTGTACTCTTCTTAGTAATCAATGAAAACTGTTTTTTAGCATTTGAGTAATCAAGCCCTGCTTATAGCTTCTGACCAGCTTTTTGTGTGTTTCCACTGATATTCTGACAATTTATCTTGCTGATGAAATCCAGGTCTTTAAGGTTGAAAGGCCTCCTTGCCATCACCCTAATCTTTAGCTCCTGTATCAGATTTAAGTTGGGCTTCTAGATAGGGCTGTACTGCAATTCATATGTTTGAATCTGGTGTGTGTGAGCATTCCATCTAAAGTCTGCAGGAGAGTGTGATGTCAGGTCTCATTTTGGACAGGTCATTTTGTACCTGGTTTATGTGTGTTTATGCTTCTCTTGAACTACGTGTACAAAGTGTTTGTTTTCTTACTATTAAATATAGACTCTACATTAAATTGCTGGTGTTGCTCTGTTAAGAAAATGAGCCCTAATAAAGATCCCTCCCTTTTCCCCCCTTAGGTCGGAAGTTTGTCATCGCCAATGCCAGAGTGGAGAATTGTGCTATCATCTTCTGCAATGATGGATTTTGCCACTTATGTGGCTACAGCCGAGCTGAGATCATGCAGAAACCTTGCACATGCAACTTCCTGTATGGACCTGACACCAAGAGGCTGGCTATCGCCCAAATGGCGCAGGCCCTGCTGGGGTCAGAAGAGAGGAAGGTGGAGATCAACCTGTACAGAAAAGACGGTAGGAGAACAAAAAATACTTGGATTTGTGTTGGAAGGGATTACAGAATTTATTTTTGCTGACACAACAGCGTGGCACTGCTTTGGACCTCATGGCTGGAATAGGTTGAATGCAGGGATAACCTTCTGGTGTGAAGCTTAGTTTTCAGAGTTGTGTTATCAAAGGTTTTTTACCTGGTTTTAAAATAAGGGTTTTGACAAGGATGGCTATTTTTAGGTAGCATTTAGGGAAGATTTGTTCAAAGTCGTTGCATTGTTTTGTGTAAACACCTGTTTTGTTCAACTACCTTTATTTTAAGTAAACCCCACCTCTTCCTTACCTACTCTGTGTTCAATATTAATGAAAGAAGGGAACAGACCTTCAAAGAAATGTCTCATGTAGTTCTGCTAACGTATCAGCTGGATCAGGACCAGGTGACAGAATGCTGGTAGGGCAAATGATATGTGGCTGTCATGGTGATGAAGAGCTGCCATGGTGCTCGAGTCACCAACTCCCTGTGCCAGGACCAGAGCATCTGCTAGACATTTTCTGTCTGTAGACAGAGACCAGAGCAGCTAGCATTAATAGTAGGGAGGAAGGAAAAAAAGGTGAACTTAATGAGGATAATAGGAATGATAAAAAGCAGTAAAACATTTATGAAAAGGGCTACAAATTGCATGCTGCCAGCTTATATAAAAATAGTTCTGCTTATGAGTGGATTTTCTACCAATTCAGGCCTGCTCTTGACACATGTAGTTTTCCAGTGTGTTTGTTGAAGAAGTTAAATATCTGTTGTACAAAATTAACTTGATGAATGTGTAGAAAACAGACGTGCGATTTTTGCTTCGCTAGCTGTTTAAGCCGAAAAGTATCATGCAAACCACATGATTGGGAATCAACGACATTTAATATCTAAGTGCGGACAGGTAGCTAAAGTTTACGCATTGTAAAGTAGCCATGTGTGCATTAAGTGTATTGATATATGAGAATCGGATTATATTGGATGAGTTCTAAATGGTTAGCATTAGAATTAGGTGCAAAATCAAACTGACTTTAGCTATAGTTTGTCAGCTAGCTTGTTTTGCTGTTTCAAAAACTGATATTTAAATATATAAAATCTGTTCTTCCAACAAACCTCTGCATTCTACTGTATAACATGACCATTAAATGAGTGTTGTTTAGAGCACAGAACCACTACAGCACCGATTGTTCCTGCTGTTGTGGCGCCAGGTCAATTCACCCCTTCTGCCTTTGCTACTTAAATTTGTTCTAAGGTTCCAAGGACTGTGTTGCTTTTGCGCTTTTAGACTTAACTGCAGCATTTAACCCAGTGGACCACAAAATTATTTCACTCATTTATAGCAATGGGTTGGCATCAGAGGAACAGCTCTGGAGTGCCACTCAAGGGTAAAGATAATGCTGCATACCTGCTTCGGTGTCTTAAAGGACTGAAAGCACGGATGTCTTTACATTTTTTTTATGAGAGAAAGACTGAGGCGATGGTGTATGGTGGCACATTAGAGAGCTTGCTTTTAGATCTGGGTCATCTTGGCTAGTATGGATAATAAGCCATGGATAATAATTTTACTTCTCATGGCTAACTTAAGGCAGTTGTCAAATACAGTTTTTTTTTAGCTCTGACAGCTGGGCAAAAAATAGCCAATGCTGGAGGAAGGCGGCTTTTGGCGTCAAATATGACATTTGCTTGTTTATGCTTGAAACATTCCTTAGAGTTCGAACAAAACTCGACAGCACAATCTCAAATTATATTTTTTATCTCTGTTCTTGTCTGTAGTAGTGGAGTTGACAAGAGAGATGAATATGCTGGTATGGAGATTGCTTTCTTCTAGTCAATCTGCAAATTTTCTAAAGCTCAAGGGATCGGTTTGGCAATCGTATCCCTTTGAAGATAAAAAAGTTGATGTTCTCACAGTTTTTTACCTGTATTTACTCTGCTAGAGACAAGTTTTTTAAATGTAAAAATAGTGACTGAAGTCCCTAGCAAAATGTTCCCTCTCTCTGGAAATTCTGTTGTTTGGCTCTATTGTCTGGAAGTATAAGTGTGAGATCAGTTGGCGTTGCCATTCATAGACATATTCTCATCACGTACGCTTCAGGGTTATCCTGTGCAGATGGTGAATTGTCTGAGTTGGTGAGAACTTCGTGTGTGGTCAGAATAATCAGAGTACATACCTATGATCTCTTAAAATAGGTCTCTAATGCTGAGCAGAATAGGGTTGTAAATAAAGGCTTTATTTTTTTGCCTCAAATGCTACAAACTGGTGTCTACTGCCACTTGTGTACATAACTTCTCATTGCTTTTTTTTGCTTTTTTACTGTGACTCCAGCAAGTCCTCTGTTTCAGTCATTACACACACACACATACACAAACACACAAAATCTTAGGTAACCCTAGCGGGCCACCTTCAAGCCCTCAGAGACCAGCTGATTGAACACTGTGGACACGCCTCATCCATAATGCACACTGAGAAGAAACACTAGGCCACCTCCTCCTGTCCCCTTTGCCTTCATAATATTTTCCGTATCTCCGGTCTCTGCTTGCACAGCAAAAATTAAAAAAGAAGTAAAAAAAAAGAAAATATAGCATATCTCTTGATCCCTTTAAGGCAATGTAAACGTTATAGAAGTGTGTGTGTGTGTGTGTGTGTGTGTGTGTGTGTGTGTATATGTGTGTTTTACATAAGGATGGATACTGTGTTGCCGTGACCAACAAGTACAGCAGATACTAACAAATAATTTCCAAAAAGATTACAACTAAAACACTGCATACACACAGGGGCTTTTATCTGAGCTCATTTATCTAGTGCCAAGTCTGGGCATGGGCCTTGGTGATGATAGATTTTCTTTCCTGCCGTTACTCTCAGTTGTCCAAGTCCTGTTGCTCACCAGGTTAATCAGTCATGCTATCCAAATAAAATGCAGCAAAGAGCATGCTCCCATACACCAGGAATAAGAATAAAGCTACTCCGTAACTATTCCTTAGTTAATGGTAAGAGTTTGAAGCCCTTTGTTGCTATTTAGCAGTTATATGGTTCTGTTGACCCCTGGGTTTCAACTCGGGTTGGCAAAATAGTGGTGATTTAAATATAATCCATACTAGATAAATGAATTATTCAAAGAAACTTATTTGCTTCAAAATCGATACAAACTGAACCATTCATTGTCGGACTTCCAGTAGCAGTGCTGTCATATCAGACACTCACCTCCGACCAATCCCCCATCACCCCACCCTCTCCTTGCAGCCTCACCAGACCAAAATGATAAGCTGTTGGTAGAAGTTCTCCTAACATGGTGAGCACATCCAGAAAATAAGACCATATGTGACCCTCTTTAGCCAGCATGGCAAACACAAAAGCCTCGTTCTGGAGTACTTTCCCTGTCAAGCAGACAGACAGGAAAAAAGGAACAACCAAAGGATGCCACATGCTAGCTGTGGTAACACTATGACACTGATGTTTGAGAGCAACTTAAAAAGGTCAGTAAGGCTCCTGTATCTGAAACACTGAAGTAGTAAACCTCTCAGAGACAAAAGCTAACGCTATCTGTTAAAATATTAGCCTCACAGACACGGACAGTCCAATGACAGTTCTCTGTCGGTCAGAGCTCGATGAGATTTGCTTCCCAGATGGGGAATTCTGAACCACATTATACTCTGTTCTACTGTGGTACGAATTAACACAGGACAATGGTAACCACTGATGGCTCAGTCAGCTACTAAATAGTGAAGCAATGTAACAAACCAGTGCACCCCATCCATTACTCCTCTGTTTAGTTATAAAGCCATTGCAGGCTAATGTGGCTAATAATAACAACCCAGGTTATGCTGGAGTCAGACTAAAGCTTACAATTAGAGCAGAAAAAAGTAGAAACCTGTAGCAACCTACCCTGCTGCTGTAGCTGATCACTAAAGAAGATATGCAAAATTACCAGAAAGACAGAAATTGTGCAGTACAGCTGAAAACATTTCCATGGACCAGATCCTTATTTACACTGTAAAAAAATAGGTTTTGTATGCGCCAGATCCATGTTTGATATGAAACACAATTTATTTTAGTGTAGAATGATCCTTTATTTGTCCCTCAGTAGTAATATTTGTATGAACAGTAAATTGACAACAAATAGAAGCACACAGTGGTACACTAAAGATAAACAATTACTTAAATACCTACATGACTGAATCAAAGGGAAATACTTCCATGAAGGATATTATACTGAGTGTTATCTTGTCTACTGTTTTGCAAAACAGGGAAATGACACTTAAAAATGCAGAATTGTGCCATATTTGTCCTAATTAGGCAAGTTGAAACGTTGTCATATTGCAATTAATCATATTTTTTGTTCTTAACTAGAAAGAACCCTGTGCTTTCAAAAAGTGTTGGTGAAAATGGTATTGAGTATTTTTCTTAATATCATTATCGAGTTTATGAGTTATAGTACTGAGTTGTTCAGAGTTATATGTGTAACAACTGAGTGCACAGGTCTTACTTCTTTTGTTTATATATTCATCTTTCTTCTACATGAAGAGATGATAAGAGTAGAAAGTGATACAGATTTATGTATCAAGTGGTAATGGAAACAGATATTGTGAGTTAGAACAATTCAAGGTTGTTGCAGTGTGTTCTGTTCTTGTTTTTCAACAGCAAGAAACATTCTGAATCTCACCTACAAAGGTACTCTAGAAAAAAAAAGACATTTTATTTTAGTTAAGATGATTTATGTATTTTATTTTAAAGAAAATATGTGCTTGTCAAGCTGTGTGTTTTGAACTTGATTCAGTTGACAGGTCTTAATAATAGACTTGTTGGATACTGCTGTGTTGGTTTGAACGTAGAAGGGAAATTCCTTCCAGAAGAAGAAAAAGGTGGAATATTAGTTGCTTAAGAAATGAATGTAAACATGGCTTTTTACACTGAAAGACTTTTGTCTTTACAATATCTACAACAAAATATGATTAAACTGATCCTAGGTCCATATCGCCCTTCCCTAATGTGTGGCTTGTAATTCAGGTTAAGCTGAAAAACAAAAGGACCAAAAGTTATATTCCACATTAAAGATTTGTATTCATTAGTTGTTCCACTGTAAGGATATCAAAGGTTATCCCATAAACATCCCATATTGCTGATGAGGCAAGAAGGTTGATGGTGCTAAAAGGATTCCTTGCTCTTCCTAATACACGCATGTTGGTGGTCATTTAAAATACTCAGGCTAGAATCCAGAGATCTGCCTCCTCAGCAGTCACATACTAGAGGTTGAGAAAGTATATACTGCTTCTGGCTTAAACAAAAAGGAGACTAATGTGATCAAACAGAAGAAAAATACACCAACAAGAGGGATGCATTTAACTGTATAGGAAGGGATGAATATGTAAAGCTGCATGTTTCACTATGGAGGCCAGGCTCTCTGTCAAATTATTTGGTTTAAAGTGGTTTGCTTGTCTTTTATTTTCCATTTTCTAGCATTGACACTATCTATACACTTCCCGTGGGAGACGATCAGAAGACAAATCATTGTCATACTTGAAGCAATTGTGTGTTGGCTTTCCCCCAAGGGTATGTAAAATAGTTTTATTGGCAGCTTGTACCAAAACAATAGTAATCAATTATGACCATTAATTCAGTTGTATCCAGCTAGTGACCTGCAACACAAGCACAACATTGCAAAATATTGATTATCTGTGACATCACAACCACAGTTGCAAACTTAAACATCATGTTTTCCAGTTTCCTCACCTGATGACGCCGCTGGTAATCATGAAACAGCTTTCTTTGTTGTGACCTTAAAGGACTAGGAGATGTCTGTTAGGTTGTGTGGGTGTCCTATCCTAGAAGCACCGTCCTTAGATAATTCAGTACCCAGAGGAGCAGGAAGTCCTGTATGACATGGGGGGTGGGGTGGAGGGAACTTGATTGCTTAGCAGCAGTAGTTATGCAAAGCACTTAAGAGACCAGGAGGCTCTCAGGAGAGGTTAGTGCTCTGCGCTGTGAATGAGCCCACGTCCACCTAAGAGCATATAATATGCACACAATCATATGGAACACAAGCAGACAGTTTTCGCCCACACAACAAATAAGATTAAACTTTAGAACTAAAGCCTGTCTTGCCCCATTTCATACCAGTGATAGAAAGCTGTTAGTTTAGCCTTGAGAAAAAGTGAATTCAATTTTCAATTTTTCAAAGTTTTTTATTTGTTCTTTTGAAAAATACAATACATTCAAAGGAGGTGGGAGATTACAACAGTAGAGAACAAAAAGCCCTAATTTAGACAAGTTATATACAACTGTTCCAATACATTTCAGGTATCTTCCATAGTCTACATCTCACATCATGATTTTTACCATTGGTGTCTTTCAACATGTAATCACTCAACAAAGTTACTGAACTTTTAACAACCGCTTTTACTGATATCTCATAGTTTTTAAAAACTAAAACATTCCTTGCCTTCCATAACATATCTTTAACACTATTAACCAAGGCCCACCAACGATGTGCATTTAATGTCCAGTTTTCCTCCAACAGTCCATAAATAATCTTTTCACATGATAAATAACTACTCAAGTCATGCAACCAAGGAGATAACAATCCCCACACCTTTTGAGCGAAAGCACATTTCCAAAACAGATGTTGCACTGTCTCTTCATCCCCACAATATTTTCTTGGGCACTGTGAACTCCTTGTACAATTCCTGTTTTTGAGAAACACTCTGGTCAGTAAGCATTCATACACAGACTGCTTGCATCGGAACAAACAGCAGGACGATTCCGCTGAATCTGTGGCACATGAATATGCAATATAAACCAAAAACTAACTTGAAAGGTCATAAGTCCGCGGTTTTGCGCTTTTAAGTCTTCGTCCTCATTATTGCCAAGGATAAGAGAAAAACTTCCTCATAAAGACCCAAAATTGTAACTTCTTCAGGCAAACTTTGGAGCTCCACCGTTCTGTTTCTCCTGCCATACCCCCTCACACATCAGAACCCCTACGCCTTATTTTATAAGTTCTGGCTGGGCTGTGGTCCAGAAAATTATCCTAGTGGATCATTTTAGACATAAAAAAACACATTCTTGCATATATATATTAATACAAACATTATTAGTATTTAGTTTATTTATGTTTTTATTTTCTATATTTATCTTTGTTCAATGTAGACTTAAACAGTTCTGATTTGTTTCTTTCTAAATATTTTTTAAGTTTTTTGTTACATTTTTTGTGGCACTAGTGGCCTTTATTTCAAAGTTGTCAGTCTTGAAATGAGGTGGAGAGGTCTCTCTGGGTCAGTACTCGAACCCGGGATGTCTGCATCAAGGACTGAGGCCTCCATGGGTTGCTGGATGGATGGATGGACAATTAATATAATTGAGTACTGGTTGTGGTCTATAAAATCATAACATGCTTCATAATGTTACCAGAAGGCAACAGTAAAAGCATCATGCCTGGATTTGTGACATTTATTTGCTAAAGTTCAGCATACACCATGGTACCTGAAGGTCCATAATGTCCAGATATACTGAGGAATGACTAAAAGCTATTTTACTGCGAAGTTACCTTCCATGCTGCTAAGAACTGCTTTTAGATCATTATTGTGCAATGCCAGCCCACCGCCAAGTAGGTCTGCACTGCATTTAAAGGGAACACCACCCAGTGCTAAGCATGTCTCAGATATCCTGTTCAGCTCCAGTGTCAAGTTTAAATTATATGTCCTCCTAAACTATAGAGTTGATAGCAACAGAGTAAGCTTACATCGCCAATAATCAAGAAAGTCATATAGGGGCAAAACTATACACAACAGCTGAATATGCTGTATTCCAGGATAAGCATGTTTTAGCTGTATTATAATTGGCAACTGGTCATAATATTATGATAAATGGGTATGGGTGCATCAGTTTTTTTTTATGTTTATTTTACAAATCATCCAGTGTGAGAAGCACTGTTTCCAAATGGCACAGTACTACTACATATTGTCTGTGGGAGTAGACGATAGTTTGGAGATCTGCTTGTGCCTGTTCTTTTCCAAATAAGTAATGAAATAGGACAAGCTGAGAGGATACCTGGTCTGCTGCTCAAATATGTTCTTCATGCTTGTTCACTTGAAAATTAGACATCATGGAAAAGGTCCAAAGCCTCTAAAAAACACGCTGCACCAGGTTATTTACATGCTTAAGGTAAAGTGAGGCAATACTCTGCATTTTCTGTGTTTTTACCTAATTATTGCAAAAAATATATTGACCTTTAATTTTTTTAATCTCATCTGATGTTCTATGTTATACCTTTTAAGTGTGTTGAAATGTGTGCACACCTTGGAGGGAAGTGTTTTACCAGCAGATTTTATAATTGGTTTTATTTAAGATGATTAAAATCATTATTGTTTAACTTTCTTGATCTGACATCTGTAAATGATTAGATAATCAGATTATTCATATGAATTTAGCTCCAAACATACAGCCAGCCATAACTGCATCAACAATGGATTAATCATAAAGTTACAATTAGTTTACAGAGAAAGCTGAACATCATTTATAATGCTTAGCAGAATTGTGTGTGAAACATAATTTATAACCTGAGAAGTGATTGATAAATTATTCACTAATTACAGCAGTTTGTTTTATAATAAACCAATTAGATAGGATGATGACAGCTAGGAGCTTTTGTCTCAGCTGGACATCCTCATATGGCTTTGTACTCATGGCTCCTGTTTGTGTTAATGCAGTTCTTCATCTTTTATAAGTTCAACCCTTTTCAGGTGTAAAAATGAAAACTCCTGCTTCAGTTTCTCCAAAGGGGGGTTGTAATCTGGCATTTGTAATTTCACATTTGATTTTTGAAAACTAAAACTCTATAAAATCAGGACTAGATTAGTTGTTTTGTGTCATTCAGACACAAACAGCGTGTAGACAGTGGATCTGCTGGCTGAATGGAAATGTGTTCTCAACAATGATCTTGAATCTATAGGCAGGCTTTGCTCTGTTTCTCCTTCAACTAACCCCTTATTTCTGTGTTGACTGTTACTTCTCATACCCTGGGGATTTTCAGCTTCATGGTTACTTCATGGTTTCAGCTTCAAGGTTGCTGTGGTTCACAGGAAGTGGAAGCAAAGCATTTAGAATTTGTAAAAGTTCTTATCACATTTTTGACACGTTATATAATTTCCAGCTGTACTTGGGAAAAAAACTAATTGGGCTAAAAATATACAGGGGTTGGACAATGAAACTGAAACACCTGGTTTTAGACCACAATAATTTATTAGTATGGTGTAGGGCCTCCTTTTGCAGCCAATACAGCGTCAATTCGTCTTGGGAATGACATATACAAGTCCTGCACAGTGGTCAGAGGGATTTTAAGCCATTCTTCTTGCAGGATAGTGGCCAGGTCACTACATGATACTGGTGGAGGAAAACGTTTCCTGACTCGCTCCTCCAAAACACCCCAAAGTGGCTCAATAATATTTAGATCTGGTGACTGTGCAGGCCATGGGAGATGTTCAACCTCACTTTCATGTTCATCAAACCAATCTTTCCCCAGTCTTGCTGGGTGTATTGGTGCATTGTCATCCTGATACCCCGGCACCGCCTTCAGGATACAATGTTTGAACCATTGGATCCACATGGTCCTCAAGAATGGTTCGGTAGTCCTTGGCAGTGACGCACCCATCTACCACAAGTATTGGGCCAAGGGAATGCCATGACATGGCAGCCCAAACCATCACTGATCCACCCCCATGCTTCACTCGGGGCATGCAAACAGTCTGGGTGGTACGTTTCTTTGGGGCTTCTCCATACCGTAACTCTCCCGGATGTGGGGAAAACAGTAAAGGTGGATCATCAGGGAACAATACATGTTTCACATTGTCCACAGCCCAATATTTGCGCCCTTTGCACCATTGAAACCGACGTTTGGCATTGGCATGAGTGACTAAAGGTTTGGCTATAGCAGCCCGGCCGTGTATATTGACCCTGTGGAGCTCCCGCCCGACAGTTCTGCTGGAAACAGGAGAGTTGAGGTGCACATTTAATTCTGCCGTGATTTGGCAGCCGTGGTTTTATGTTTTTGGATAAAATTCGGGTTAGCACCCGAACATCCCTTTCAGACAGCTTCTCTTGCGTCCATGGTTAATCCTGTTGGATGTGGTTTGTCCTTCTTGGTGGTATGCTGACATTACCCTGGATACCGTGGCTCTTGATACATCACAAAGACTTGCTGTCTTGGTCACAGATGCGTCAGCAAGACGTGCACCAACAATTTGTCCACTTTTGAACTCTGGTATGTCACCCATAATGTTGTGTGCATTTCAATATTTTGAGTAAAACTGTGCTCCTACCCTGCTAATTGAACCTTCACACTCTGCTCTTACTGGTGCAATGTGCAATCAATGAAGACTGGCTACCAGGCTGGTCCAATTTAGCCATGAAACCTCCCACACTAAAATGACATGTGTTTCAGTTTCATTGTCCAACCCCTGTACTTGTTGGTTAATAGGATCTTCATCTTCTCTCCTCATCCTCGAGGTAACAGTCGCTTAGTTTAAAGCCGTTTTGAAGCTCAGAGGTTGACATCCTGCTATTGCTAATGTGGTTCTTTTTGAAATCTTGAAATGGTTAATAAATTGAATTGATTTGCAAACATCGGTTAGTTGTCTTTTTGGGAACCCAAGTGCTGGACATGTATTTACTGAATCAAGCAAAGTTTGCTAAAATTTCTTTTTCTCACCCAGGAGGGTTTTTGTAAATTAAAGTTTAGTGTCTATACTTCTAAGTAGTGAAATGATGTTGAAACTGAACCTGTCTTCAACAACTGTCAAAAATAGACACCGTTCATATTCCCCAATACCAGTTTAACCCATTTTATCATGTTGTTTAAACCATTTATAGCTCTTCACAAGCCTCTCATTTGCACAATTCCTTCCAGCATCTTCCTGTGCCGTCTTTCTGCCTTTCTGTAGACATTTCTGGGCTTCAGGCTGCTGTTTGTACATATATCTGACACACTACAAAGATTTAAAGCTGCTGTTTTATTACTTTTAATATTTCATTTCCTACCACTTCAGGAAAATCCAAATCTGCATTTTGAAAATATGTACATTTTTCCATCTCTTCCTTTTTTCAAGTGTGCATGTTAAATAGGAAACAGACCCAGAAATGTAGAGCTGTGAGCCTATGTTCTAGACGTCAGAGGTTTCTCAGTCAGGTTCACTCCATTGTGTTTATAATTAAGGTTTATAAAGTTCTTTGATAGTGATTGAGTGATATTTATATTGAAACAATTAATTTGAGCTGAACAAAAGGAATGAAGCTGTCACGGTCTGAGGTTGTTTCGGACCAAAATGCAAACAGGGACTAGGGCTCGGCATGTTGCAAAGTAGATCAGTTTTAATAAGGCTTGAAATCAGCACTTACAGGCTCGCTGGAAGAAAATACTCCATAGCACAAATGCAGGAAAACATGAGAAGCTCGAGGAGAGACGGGAGATAACACAAGGAACCAACAAAGAGTATAGCAAACAACCCAGTAAATAAACAGAGGGAGGGGGAGTGTGGACCAATGAGAGAGGAAGGCAGGTAATCAGATGGTAGTGGTAAAAGGTGCACAGGCCAGGTGAAGGGAACTGAGGAAATAGGTTGCTATGGTACTAATGTTAGACAGAGGCAGGGGGAAACTAAACTAGACATAACCTACAAATGAAGACAAACCTGAGGATAATAAACCAGAAGCAAGAAAGGAAAAATAGAAATAAACTCTAGGAAGAACTAAACCAGAGAACATGGGGGAAAACTAGACTCAGGGAAATAACCGACCGGGTAACAACAACAAAGGGGTCAAAGGCCAAAAGGGTAACAAGCACAGAAACACTAACCCAAGAAGGAAATAAACAAAGAGAACTGTACTAATAATAATAATAACCAGAGGAAACAATTCTAAGGAATAAATAACTGAGTAAAAGAGTCCAAAACAAAAACAAAAACAACCTGACCAGGGTGGGGGGAGTGGGCCTCGGAAGGAGAGCAAGAGTCCAGGGCAAAAAACAAGAGTCCATAGAAGTCCAGGAGGTCGGCTGATGAAAGAGGTGGCGATCAGGAGGTCGGCGACGAAAGAGGTGGCTATCAGGAGGTCGGCGACAAAAGAGGTGGCAATCAGGAGGCCGGCGACGAAGGAGCTAGAGATCAGGAGGCCCGCAGTGAAGGAGCAGCTGATCTGAGGTCTGCGGTGAAAGAGCCGGCAACAAAGGAGCTGTCTGTTAGGAGGCCGACGGCGTAGGAGCTGTTTGTCAGGCGGCCGACGGCGAAGGAGCTGTCTGTCAGGTGGCCGACGGCGATCAGGCAGTAACCTGGATGACCAGTGGGGGTCGAACAGAGTATAGGCCCCTCAGTCAGGAGGTCGGCCGAGCAGAGTAGAGGATCCTCAAAGCAGCAGTCTGGGTGCCAGGCGGCGGCTGAGCAGAAGTCTGGGAGGTCGGCGCCTAGACAAGGAGTACCCACAAAGATGCTTATCTGGAAACCGGCGTCTGGGAGGTCGGCGAGCCGAGTAGAGGACACTCGATCAGGATGTCGTCCAGAGTCGAGTAGGGGACCCTTGGTTAGGAGGTCTGAGGTCAAGCAGGAACTCAGGAGGCTTGGAGTCTGGAGACTTGGAGTCGGTCTGAGAGTCTGGCGCCTTGGAAGTCCAAATCACTCAATGAAGACCGTCAAACAGAAGACTGGGAGTCTGGTCTGTTGTCGGTCATAAAGTCTCTGGGTTTGAAGTCAGTCCTTAAATCTGAATACTAAGAGTCTGGGTCGAAAGTCGAGTCTAAAGCCAGTCTTAACTGTAGGCTGCGGCTCTGGAAGCTTAGCTGCATGCTGGGCTTAAGGAGACTTGGCAAGAGGCAGTTCTTCCTTGAACCCCTCTTGGAACTCTGGAACTCGGGACGGAGGTGGTTCGTCCATGAACCCCTCTCGGAACTCTGGAACTTGGTACGGAGGCGGTTCATCCTTGAACCCCTCTCTAAACTCTGGAACTCAGGACGGAGGCGGTTCATACATGAACCCCCATTGGAACTCTGGAACTCTGGACGGAGGCAGTTCATCCATGAACCTCTCTCGGAACTCTGGAACTCTGAACGGAGGCGGTTCATCCTTGAACTCCTCTAGAAATTCTGGAACTCGGGTGAGAGGCGGTTCAACCTTGAACCCCTCTTGGAATTTGGAAGGAGACCCATCAGTTAGCTGGGGCTCTGTCCTCTCGTCTGCTAACTGGGGCTCAAGAAGCTTAGCAGCCGGCTGAGGCTCTGAAGGCTTGGCTGCCGGCTGAGGCACTGAAGGCTTGGCTGCCGGCTGAGGCACTGAAGTCATGGCTGCCGGCTGAGACACTGAAGTCGTGGCTGCCGGCTGAAACTCAGGAGACTTAAAATCAAAGTCACTCAAGGAAAGCGGTACGGGAACTGCTAGAGTCCAGAGAGGCTGCAGGTGAGTCCGGATACGTTTCAGGTGAGCCCCAATTAGGCACTGGAGCTTATCTTGATGGGTTTGGTGGACCTCCAGTGGAGACTGACGCTCGAGTGTCTGCAGAACCCTCGGAGACGGCTGAAGCAGGAGGTGAAGATGGTGACGGGGCTGACACTGAAGCGGGCACTGAGGTGTCAGGTTGACCTCCAGCGGAGACAGGCGCTGGGGCTTCCGGCTGACCTCCAGCTGAGACTAATGCTGGAGCGTCTAGCTGAACCCCAGCGGAGACAGAAGCTGAAGCGTCAAAAAACCCGGTACCGGGAAACTCCTGTTGGAGCATCCGAAGCCCATACGCACAGTCCTTGGGGTTTTCAGCCAGATGTAAGGCTGCGTCCAGGCAGCAGAAGTTAAGTAGGCAGCTTGTGCTGCAGCCAGCCCAGACAGCACCCATGCAGGAGTAGAAGGCTTGCCTGGAGGATGGATAGCAGGTGCATTAGCCTCTGGCTGCGTGAAGGAAAGTTAGAACACAGAAGAACATAAGTAAACTAGTGAGTGGGTGGACTAAAAAAAATAAGAAGAAAGAATAAATGACATAAACTATAACCAAACTAAGAATCACAACATAAGGAAAAAATACTTCACAACAAAACCCAAAACAAAGCCAAAACTGGCAGATCCTGACAGAAGCAGAGTCATATGAAACTCAGTGGGACAAAGAGCTTCCATTGGTGATTACTGTTACAGCTAAAATGTGAATGTAGTCAACAGTATAGAATGCATATATAGATTAGTATGTAGTTTTGAGCTGTGGCTACAAGCTCATAGCCTGGAGACTCTCTCCTGTTTGGCATCTCACAAATCCCATAAGCAAGTAACTCCTTAATTTAAAAAGATAATAGCATGTGATTACACATAAAAACCTACAAAACTGGCTCTATTAAGGATACTGCTGTGTTTTATTTATCTTTTTATTTCTTTTCGACATGTACCATGCCTTGGCTTATGCTTTGGTAGTTTTATATAAGTGCAATATTAAGCATACTCTGCACCTGCTCCTCACCTGTGTTGTTCCACAGGTGAGGAGCAGCAGAGCAGAATGTGGAGTTCTGATTCCAGGAACACACACTAGGCAAGACTGACAACCTGGTTTGTGTGAAGACATAAAGAACCAACAATCGGTCAAGCTCATATTTAGCCTTATGCTCACTCAGTGTCATTGTCACTCAGAGTCTGATTTTAAAATGCATTCTGTAAATTGCAGCAAGCCATGCAGTGTGTATGACATGGTCCTTTCTTCTAATGGTAATGTAGAACTCTGGCTGCAGGTGTTTTGTTAGACAACTGTCTCTTTCTAAACCTTTAACCTCTTCTACAATAACACAGTTCATATTCAAGGTAATGGATACTGTTTTACATTTTTTAAATAGATACAAAGGAGGCAGTTTCATTGAAAAAATCCAAAATTTGTGACAAATTGTAACATTAAAAACATAATCATATTGGTAATGGAAATAAATGAAGCATTTAAGTGTACCCTGGACAACAGGCTTAGAGGAAGTGTTCCACAGGTCAGGACCAGCAGAGCAGGTTCAAGAACACATAAGGCAAGACCTATATGACCCGGAGTGTGTGAAGGGTTAGGGAACCAGTAATTAGTCCACTAAATATTTGAGCTCATGCTCACTCAGTGTCACCTTGACATGATCATTTTCTTCTGGTGGTAATTTAGGACTCTGGCTGGAGGTTGTGTTGTAAACTCCTACAGTCCAAATTGTGTAAAATTAGCTGTAGTGCTATTCCAAACATGGATTTACTCGACATGTACATGTATAATACAACATAAACTATAAGATTAGTGTTTAACTGCTTTCTAGACATTAGCATTTATGGTTGTAGGCATTCATGCTTGTAGGTTCACACAATGACTGTAAAAACAAATATACAGCAAAATAAAATTAAGGATAAGATACTGTGCAGTAAGGATAAGAGCATCACATAATACTGTGTAGTCATCAGAATAGGCGTACTTTCATCCTAGGTTTACTTTAAATGGCTATTCTTTGCATTCTTGGACATTTAAGATGTTAAAATTGGCCACTGATGATCCTAACTAAAAAAGTTGGTAAATAGACTTTTAAAAATTGACTTCTAATATGTGGAGTGAGATTTAAATTCATGCTAGTCTTAAATTTAGGATTTTGAGCTTTTACTCACATGTACTGTCATTTAAGAGGAACTACAAGTTGATAAACACTGTATCTTTTTAATATATCTTTTGTCCTTTTAAACATGAAACTACCAAAGCATAAGCCAAGGCATGGTGCATTTCAAAAATAAAAAAAATTAAAAATTAAAATACAGCAGTGTACTTAATACAGCAAGTTCTTCTGTAGGTTTTGTATGTATAATCACATGCTATTATCTTTTTAAATTAATAATCAATTGCCTGTTAAAGATGACACTTATTTTCTGCCCCAAGAGAACAATTAGAGTGAGTCTTATGGTATCAGACTTTATTGTTGAACTGGGTATGATTTAAATAGGAGCGGAATGTACTTTTTGTGTTTCGCCAAAGACCAGGGATCTCCTGGTTGTGTCTGCCCATGTAGTTAACTGATTGGGTAAAATGCCTTAAAATCTAGTGGCTGAACAATAAAAGGATGGCCTCTTGATGATAAAATATGCATAAAATGCCACCACACATTATTTACGCCACTGCATGTCCTGATTCGCAACGTGTTTGCACGTAAAAAACATCCTGTTATTTATGGATTAGAACAAAGCGTTAATATACGGATGATATTTGACCCTTTTGTCTTTCCAAATGTTACAGCACCGAGGATGTGTTATTATAGAAATCTGATTCAGTTTTGCACTACAGGCACTGTGCTGTGTTTTTTTTTCTGTTTAGTTTAAAGTGATCCCACACTTTTGACTTTTTGTGTCGTTTTGTCTGCGCTTTTTTTTGCCCCTCACAGTTTCCCTCCATAGCTGATAACTGCACTGGGCATCCACATATAAGCAGGATAGGCTATCGTTAGCTGAAATCAAGCAAAATTTTAGTAAAGGAGCTTCTCAAATTATTTGAGTAATCATTTCAGCCCTAGATTTAACTTTTAATTCTTTTGTGAATAATGATAAATATTACCAGTTCTCAACATGTATTTTTCTGCTCATCCTCGTCTTAGTTTGGTTTAGTTAATTATAGTAACCTACCTCCCTTTTATTCACAATATCTGGTAAGTGCTGTTTCATTTTTTACAGTTAACCTGCAAAAAGTGAATATGTTGAACTCACTCACATACTACAGTTTCCAAGATAGGTGTTGGCAAGCACTATGTTTTCTTTAGATAATCAAAGTTAAAATAATTATCAATTTTCCATGAGATCCTTTCCTGAGTTTCTTTGCAGTGTGGCTATCATGGCTATTCATATTTGTCCTTATTAAGACCTACAAGTCAACCAGACACCAATAATTCAGATAATTTAATGAATAGATGTAAAGTGATTGTGTTTTATAGTAAGTCTGTTATGCATTTGTTGTTGGTCATCCTGATTGTTTTATGTTTACAATCAGGATGACCAAAGGTTTTATGAGTTGTGTATGACCCACATATCTGGGTAGGGATGATACATACATACATATAAAAAGGAATTTTGGAGGGTATTCCAATTCAATTCCGTTTTTCAATTCAGTTTATTTATATAACGCCAATTCACAACACATGTCGTCTCAAGGCACTTCACAAAGTCAGGTACATACATTCCAATTAATCCTAACCATTGAACAGTGCTTCCATTAGTACTTCATCCTCAGCAAGTGAGACAACATTGGAAGTAACTGTAGAACCTGATCTGTGTTTGGACTGTTTTGATCCTGTGGAGCTTCCTGGGTTATCAGAAATATTAGCTTCACCTAAACCTTCAACTTGTATGTTAGACCCAATCCCAACCAAATTATTTAAGGAAGTGTTTCCTCTGATTACCAGCCCCATAGAATTAATAATTTACCCCCTCTTTCAGCATAGATGGCTGTAAACAGACACTGATGAGTAAAAATGTATTACAATACAGAAAATATTAGCTATAGATGACACTGAACATAACATCCTTCAGTTGTTATGTTGAAAACTCCATCCATAAAACTCTCTCCATAAACTTGTTAAGTGGAAAAAGTACTACCTCCTCCCTGCCAGGGATGTTTTCTGGGTAAATTTGTTTCTGCCCTGGTATAAACAGTGGAAATGAAGGGGGTAATAATGGCCCGAGAGACCTAACCCGGTTTCTGGAAACGGTTCCTGTAGTGGAGACATTCCTCATGTCTAACTGCTTCAACAATTCTTTCCTTGTGTTCTTTTTGTCTACAATTTCATTCCTTTTTTATTTTTTATTTTATTTCGCTACATTTTTAAGCTGTAAAAACCATAATGGCTGAGAATAAGAGTATTTGATTGCTTTATTCATTTAACCTTTAAATACACCATGTAACTGTAAGGTTTTTGATGGAAAAACAAACATCCATATTAAGAAAAAACTAGCCGTGAATGCAAGGAACAGATAAAACTTGATAAGATTGCACATTTATTTTACATCTCCGTCCTTCAACTTTCTTTTAAAAGTGGAGATGAAGTGGAGAGAACTTAGGTTGTTTGTTGTTGCATACTTCAGCTGTTTATTTGTATTGTGGGATTGGTCTTTTTGTTAGAGATATATTTTTTTCAGCTGAGGTCCAGAGGTCCTTTCTCTCATGTGGCACAGCCTAAGGAAATGGTCTGAATCATTATCTTGGTGCTGTCTCGTTTCTCTCTTTCCTTTGTCCAAATCTAATGAAAATGGACCCACATCAGCTTTCCATACGGCCCTCTTTTACTCGCACTCTGTGTAGATTTTCTATTTCAGCTCTGTACTTGCCTGGTTTTTATTTCAGTTTTGGACTCTGATATTGATAATATTTTGTCTTTCTCCTCCTGTTACTGCTTTCTTTCAGTTTTTTTGTTTTGCATGCTGTTTAATTCGAGAGGTGGTGCAGTTTAACTCAGCTGCTTTCCATCCACTGAAGACAGCTTTTAAAGTTCCAAGGTAAAGATACCTCAGAGTCTTTGTTTCTGAGACAGCACAGCCTGTAACTTCTAGTGACTCTACCACAGCACTATGTAAGATGAGTTTGTTACAGGCTTCCACATTGAGCCGTTTATCAGTCTGCATTCTCTCTGGGATAGCTCCTACTGTTCGCTCTGACAGAATTCATATTTTATGCGGCTGTTCAAAGTGATTGCATTTCATCAAAGCCTTTATTTTCTTTCCCATTTGAGGATGTTGAAAGAGGACATTATTTGTACTTCTTACCAATGGAGGTCTACACAGCTTTTGTAGCAGTATGCAGTCTTTTCCTGGGTGTTCCGCACTGAAATAATTGGGCTGCTGTTTGTGAAATTGTTTAATTTGTCTTTCTTGGGGTTCTGTAGGCCTTTCTAATATGTCTGTTAAAGTAGAAAATGGAGTGAATCATGGTTGGTCCTACTTTCTACTTCAATAATTTTGGGTAAATCATTTAAAACGAACATCTTTACAAAGTGCCCCTGGTACTTTGTAGCAGAGCACATGACCCATATACGGAGGCTTCAGTCGTCGATCCAGCCGTTCTGGGTTCGAGTCCAAGCCCCAGTAACCTGTGCTGCAGGTCTTCCCCCTCTCTCCACCCCACTTTCTGTCTGCTACTTCCAGAAAATGACCAAAAATAATAATAAAAGCCACTGTTGCTACAAAACAAAGTCTTGGGGGACCGAGACAGTTTTTTTTTCTGTTTTTGTCACTATTTTAGGTCAGTAGTTTTTTGCTGTTCACCTTCCATTTCTATGTGTGCATATGTTAGTTTTGTGTGTTTGGGTTTTTTTGTATTTGCCAGCCTATTTCATTTTCCTATTCAGTAATGACCGTGTTTACACTGATATCATCATCTTACAGAAGCCCTAATGCTTCCTGCAAAATGGTGTAAAGTAATCTGCTCTGAGAAACTCCATAACACTGAACATTAAGAATGAGGGCATGGTGAGTTACTGTCCACCCTTGCCTAGACTTTAAAAACAAAGTTAATCACATTTAATGTCGTTGTAGTGACATTTATCTGAGCAATTCAGAGGCAGGAAAGGAGCCAATGGCACATGGGCGAGTCTCAGATATTGGGTACATCTCTTTTCCTGTGCTATTAGGACTTAATGGAAGACAGGAGGTCGGGAAAAAACCTCAAACTAGCGAGATGTGGGAAACACAAGACAAGCGCCCCAGTTTTATTTAATGAACATCTGCAATGAAACCATCTGATAGTCAGTCAGAAAAGAAGGGCAGAGAGAGGGGAAGACATTCGTAACAGGTCGCCGGGTCCAGGACTCGAACCCGGGACGGCTGCATCGAGGACTATAGCCTCCATTTATGGTCGCACGCTTAACCCCTAACCCCCTTTTTGTGTGACTGAAGTGTTTTCTTATAGTGTAACTGAATAGAAAAAAATTCATTTTATTTAACAGTTTATCATTATTTTACTGAAAAAATTAATATTATTTAAATCCAAGACAGATTTAAATCAAATTTTTTTTTTTATTCAACCAAGGCGAAATGAGACCAACTTCTCTCAAAAGACATAAGAATAAACGATGTGAAAACATCATTAGTTTCATAACTGTTTTATCTACAATTTAATAAAAATGGCATGTCTCAAATTATCTATACTCTTCTCCATAATCAATGTAAAAATCTTTCTTAGCATTGGAACATTCAAAACCTCCTTCTAATAACTGACCAGCTTTTTGTATGCTTCCACTGATATTCTGACAATTTATCCTTAATGATGAGCTTCAAGTGTTTAAGGTTGGAAAACCTCCTTGCCATCACCCTAATATTATGAGTAGCTCATCCACAGATTCTATATCAAATTCCAGTTTGGAATCTGGTGGGGTCATTTCGAAGCTTTAATAATATTTACTGTCTAACTCTAGATGAACTGATAATAATGCTATAGACCCTTGGCTGTCATGTTTAGGCAAGATGAGATGGTAGGTACCTTTGAACAGTTTAATGTAATGGCTTATGTCCATGATCAGGATTTCAGGAAAATCCCGGAAAAGGAGAGGTAGGTAGTTAATGATGAAGTTTTGGATAACTGGTGATTGATGCAGAAAATGTAAGACATTGATCTTTCAGGTGATGGATGGAGTCGGGTTCCATAAGGAGGTGAATGGGCTGAAAGGGTTTGAATGTTTGGTTGCTTGGTTTTTGATTCTCCATATGTTCCTGGAGACAGGCAGACAGTTGAGAGTCTCTGAGGTCTTTGGACTGTGCTTTCTAGGAGAGCTGTGAGAAGAGCAGCGAAGAGATTTGCGAAGAGCTTCACAGGAGATGGAATCCAAGGTGATGAAGAAACGACTATGTAAATATCAGAGGACCAGAGATGGAAATTCAACATGAAGGTAGGTGTATGACAAGGGAAAACAGCAAAGGGGGTACCTATTTCAGCATTCAGAGTAAAACACAGTGTTTTGAGTTACGGCGTTACAAAACAGCAGCATTAGTAACTCCATTACTTTTTCATTAACAGAGTAATCTAACTAATTACTTTTCTCATTTCCGTAACGCCGTTATGATGTTTACAATGTAACGCGAGGCGTTACTACAACTCAATAAGCGGGGTTTTACAAGACCACAGTCTGCTGCTGCGTAGAGATCTACTTTTCTCCCGCAGCTGCAGTGAGTGTTTTTAATGCTCTTCAAGGAAAAAGCGGGGACTGGGGGAAGGGGGCATGGACAAATAGCGGCATATGTAACGCCGATTGGCTAAGAAGGCATCAGGTAGGCGAGTTTCACCACACAGACAGAGTAAACCAACAACAAGAGAAACGTGACAATGGAGGGGATTCTTGTAAATTCAAAGACAGCGTTTGAAAGTTGGAAGTATAGGCAATTTTTCACGTTCGCTGAAGTTAAAGGCAAAAATGTGCATGTGATTTGCAAGTTATGTCCGGGAACATAGAAATTATCCACGTCCCTGACCAGTAACTCCAACCTAATGAAGCACCTCGCATCGTCTCACCCTTCCACAACACTTGTGGCTAGCAACTCGACCCTTGCTGCTGCCAGCGGCAGCTCCGACAATCCTGCACCGTGCAAACAGAAAAGGCTTGATTTTTCTGGTCAGCAACTTGTAACATCATTTTAGATTCTAAAAAGTAACTGAATAGTTACTTTGCCTAGTAACTAGTTCCTTTGATAGTGCAGTAACTGGGTTACTAACTCAGTTACTTTTTGGGAAAAATAACTAGTAACTATAACCAGTTACTTTTTAAAAGGAACGTTCCTAACACTGGTAAAAAACATAAAGCACAGAGAGAGCCTGATTGTTTCATTTGTCAGGGCAATACAATTTGGCAGCTGATAAATTGCGTATCTTTAGGCTCCTTCTGATGATCCTCAGTGAGCTTCAGATCGTGGAGCTGCACCTGGCAATCATGCCGTGCAGCAGAGAGAGAGAGCCCAGTGCATATGTCACTGGCACTTTATTAGTGAAATATTTGGCCAATTCTAATAACCAGGGCTTCCCTGGAGGGAGATGTATTATTGACTGTGCATACTTCAATGCAGCCACGCCATTCCCCCTACAACCTGCAGGTCAACCTACAGAGAAGCTATGATGTCTCTGATGAGCTCTGTCCTCAGGTTTGCCTTTTCTTCTTGTTTATATTTATTCTTTATTGTTTCTCTAAGGAGGGGGGGAGCCGACATGGAAGATGGGTCTTGGGCATGCAATATTAAGCAGAGGGGAAATATTAAAGGAAACTATTGAAAATACCAAAACTTTTATTGACTTGGAACATTTTAAGATAACTTTGTGTACTTTTATTTTGTAATTTCTTATTGAGAATATAGTCAACAGCTAAAAATGTTGTTGTATTGCATAACTGAACTAAAAACTGTAGAGCAAATAGGGGGGTCATCACAGGACTCTACAAGCCTCTGGTTGGTGTAAAACAAAAACATACAGGTATAAATCAGCGGTAGGTATGTTATTATCAGCTGCTGTTTTGGCTTCAGTCATTTGATTGGTGACTACTCTACACTACCCCCTCCAAACCGCTTTTTACTTGATATTGTGGGTTGTGGTTAACAACATAGCCAGGGCTTAGTGCTTAAGTATTTTTATAACAAACCTGTTTGATTTACCTGATGAGTAGAATTTTTGTAACCAATTTACTAGTCTGTTAGTTAATCTTTTCATCTTCTTTTACAACAAAAGTAAACTCAGGGAACATACGCAATCTGGAAATGAATGGAAAAGTATTACATTTCAATTTAGTATTCTCCAGGTCATTATAAGTAAGGAAAAACAAAGTAGGTATAAGGAAACATTTATATTTTCAGAGGTTATTCCTACTAATCTTATGTACTTCCTTTTTTTTCCCATCCCTAATGTGCTGTTTTCTTTACTTACTTGCTGTGTTTCTGTTTCCTCCTTTCCATCTCTCCTTTGTTCTTTATGTTCTCCCTTATTTGATTTCTTCATTCCTCCTGCCCTTACTTCGTTCCTTCCTTATGTCTTTCTTTTCATCTGTCCTTTGGTCTTTGAGTCCTACCTGTCCTTCTGTCCTTTCCTGTGTGCTTCTTTGCTTTTTTCCTGCTTGTTTAATTCCTTTCTTTACTTTTTTGTGATAATTTTTTCCTTGTCTTCCCTTTCTGTCTGTCCTGCTTTCCTTACTTGCTCCTTTCCTTCTTTCCTTACTTCTTTCCAGTATTTCCTGTTTTACAGGGTGCATATTTGAAGCCTTACCGCTATATCTGTTATAGATTCACAATGAACTTTTTAACTTTATAGTTAAAAATTAATACAAATGAGTAACTGACTCATGGAAACTGTGTTGGAACTATGTTAAATGTTTTGATATGTTACTAAATATTTATTAGATCTGGCAATCAGCTTGGAAACTTTTTTTTAAATTACTTCAAAAATGAAAAAGGAAAATACATCTTGCATTCATTACTACCGTGTACTTTTCGGTAACATTGGTGTTATATATGCATTTCTGCAGGTGTAGAAGCAGTCTTCTTGGGTGTTATCTTTACTTCTCCTGATCTTTCAATCTCTCCTCTGTTCTTTTCTGCTTCTCTCCCTTTTTCCGAAATGCTGTAAAGTTTCACTTATGAAAGTAAATCTGTTGGGCTTCTTCCTGGCACTCAGACAGCAATTTGAGTGCTACTCTGCCGGACAGGAGATGTAAAAAAAAATAAGAAAAAAATGAAAAAGGAATGATTGTTAATATTGCTAATTCTTAATTTTATGGTTTAACAATAAGGTTTTAAAAAAGAAAGAAGATTAATGTATTTTTGTTTCCAGGCCTTTTTTAAGTATAAAAATATTCTGAAGTAAGAAATGTGACTTTTTGTCCAAATAAAAGGAGTATTACATTTTTTTTTAACATTTTTTAGTGATTTAGGGGCACCACATTTTACATGTTTAATGTAAATCGATGTAAATAATCTCAGGATTTCAGTTAATTCTGCAGCTGTCTTAGTTTTTAACCTACATACATAATCTTGGTATAATTATAAGGGTATTTTATGCTCCTTTAGATTATATTGTTCTTTTTAACACAAAGATATTTTGGACAACTTGCTAAAATACCTACCAAAAAGACTCATAAATTTAACCAATTCCAAATAAGGAATTATCCATCTAAGCATTATATTAGATTTTGATTGGACCTTTTCCACTTCATTTCAGGTTTTGACATTATAAACAGTTTTGTGGTGCCAGCTTTGAGATGGTTTCGTCTTTATTTTTTTTTTGTTGCTTCAAGTTTAATTAAAATCCTATGGTAATTTGCAGACTGCTGTTTTTAGTCAGTCCTGTTTCTGTTTTCAGTTACTCCTGGCTCTGATTTCTAACACTTGTTTTTTAGTCAGTTATTTTCCCTTTTTTATCCTTATTATTTGATGAGTAGTATGTTTATATCAGTGTGCATGTGCACTCAGGTTGGTCTCCTTTCCATTAGGGGAATATGAATTTCTGGTTGTTTATCAGTTTTGGTGAGTGTTTTTGCAGGGTTAAAGAGTGAAACCCCTTCTTTCTCTGTTTGTGTGTGAAATGAGATCCTTTCATGTGCTTTCTGACTCTAGCATTTTTATATTGCATCTTTTTCTCAGTTCTTCTAATGATGAGTCCCCAAATAGCTCACATTTTTATGTCTATGAAATAATGTGCTGGTAAGACCATATTGCTTTTGTCAATTATTTTTATGTCTTTCCTGGAACCTAAAAGAAGCAAACCATATTTTAGTTACATGCTGTATAGATTTAGAGAAGTTTTTTGTACCCCATGTAGAGATTATTGAAGCTAAAATGAATTCACTTTTTACAGTACCATCAATACACATTGAAAAAATCTTGAAGACACAGATGTTCTAATGTTTAGATTGAGATCATTTCTTCACAGGAGGGACATCCCATGTTAAGAAATCCCAATTATTGGTATCCCTGCTCTTAACTAATTCCTCAAAATGTTTGGAAGCTTTATTTAAGTCAGTATTTTCTTCCCTTTTAATAATTCCAGGAGTCACTGTGTTTTTCCATTGGAAAACCTGATTACTCAACATTACTATGAAGTTCATCCTGTAAGGGTCATGTATGAATGGAATGAACAATACAGCTAAACATATGGGTAGCGCTCAAAGAATGTGCCAAAATCCCCCGCAAAATATTCTCGGTTGGCATTCACGCTTGTTTTGCCAGGTGTGTTCCCGCCAGGTGCATGACTGGCACCTGATTGCCACATTAATGACCACACTTGTGTGCATGGGTCCTGGGACATTGTTTATATGGTCAGCATTTAATGGCATCACGCTAACTGGTGAAGTCAAAGAAAAACCATGAAGTGGGTGTCCCATAGATATAGAGACAAATGACAGCGCTGCAGTTGGTGACCTGCAACTCCAGGCACCATTTTGATGTGTTGAGAGATGCCCAAAGAATTCCCCATTCCACACACTTACGCCTTAAATCTTAATCATTTTAAAGCCTGATTTATCAGTAACCTTTGAAGGTGCTGTAACGATCATTGCACAGTTTTTCAAGAAAAACATGCTTTATGAAGATGCAAAAAAAAACATTTCAGTTTTTATTTTGCAGAGCTGTAAAGTTTGACATATTAATAGATGTAACTGTGATTCAAACTTTCTTCCTTTGAAAATGTGGTTATGATTATTATAAATATGATTATTTTCATTAATTATTACTTTTGATACTTTCAAAATGCTATATAACTTATACTAAATCATAAATGTGGGCGGGATCATCATAGCAAGGCAGCCCCACAGTCTAAAAAAGTAACATAATGTGATTTATATGTGACACAAACACAACAACAACGGAGGATGTGGTGGTCGGTCTATGGCTGTTGTCAGATATTATTTTAGCCTGAGGCTGACATGAGCAGCCATCAGTCACATTTACACCTCAGAGAAACAGCAAGTCATAGATTACTAACTAGAAGTTGCTAGAAACTCTGATCAACCTAAAAAGGTAAAGTAAGAAATAAAACAAATGTTTCAGCTACATTTACTTATAAGAGATTGTAAACACCAATGAAAGCGTCAAAAACGATTTCTTAACATACGTTTCTTTTTCCCACTGAATAATGTTGTAATGTTAATGTCAATGTTAAAATTGTTCCACATTAGATTGTTCCACTGATTGTTCCAGTGTGATATTATGCTTCTGCAAAAAAAGATTAAATTATTTAGACTTTTACACATCTTTATCAGGGGTGCCAACACATTTGTCTGTCTCTGTCTTTCCTTCCTTACTTACCTACTGACTTACTTAGTTACTTACTTACTTGCTTGCTTACTTAATCCAGTTGCAATCTTTTGTGATTGATAGACTTTGATTACGAACAACATTAAGTGTAATGGAAAACATGCATAGCTAATCAGTACTGAACTGAACTTCTTTACATGTTATTAAAACCTATCGCATAAAACAACATAAAAACAAAACACAACCTGGCAAAATGAGAAATGGCATATTCAAAAACCTAATTATTTTGCACTGTAAAAAGTGGACTTACTGTTGGTGGTTTAGTTGTATGTAGTAGAAAGGCGTCTTGACATTTTTGTGTTTGTTGTCGCCACTTGATCAGGCATTGTTCTGCCACAGTGGATGAAAATAGGGAGGCAGCAATTCCAAAAATATAAAAGGTCTGCATTTCTGATGTGGTTCCAACTGATATCATGACAGGAGCAATTAAATCAAACATATATTCTAAGGTTTAGAAGTGAGGAAATTATGAAGAAACTAAAGTGGAGAGTCTGACATCCTTTCATGCAAAGACAATGAAAGATGGGTTAAGAGATTATTGTGAAGATAAACCAGAAAATAAGTTGGACAAATACAGGTCAGAACAATACTTCTCCAATCTTTACATCTCTCCTCTTATCTCTTTGCTGTTTCCCTCTGTCGTGTCTCTTCTTGCTATAATTGCCCCCCCGCTAACCTCTCTTCTTAACAGCTCTGCATCACAGTTTCACATGGCTAACTTTTCCCATTCCTTTTTAATCCATTGCCCCTCCCCATTATTTTTTCTGCTCCTCTGTGTGCCCTTACCACCACTGCTCTGGTTTCACCTTCCTTGTCCTCTTCAGTCTTCCTTTCTCTGCTTGCCATTCATTTTGATTTTCTCTACCATTTAGACGTTTCTTTTGATTTTCTTTAGTAATCATAAAGAATGAACTAAAAACATGTTCATTTTTTGTCTTTATGCTGCTCTCATTGTTCTGAATGATGCCTACAGATACTGGAATAAATAAATGCAAATCAATCAGTAATTTCATTGTAACCTATGGTCAGTCACCAGTGGAGTTAGGTGACAGTATTATTAAAACCGTGCTGTTTAACTGTGTAGGTGTCACATTGGCCTTTGTGAAAGAAAACGTAGCATAAAATTCTGTCAGAAATTTAGAGCACATTCTGACCACCTAAAATCTAAAACAAAAAATCTTAAATGGGATGCTTCTAGAGTTTGGTTGTTGTGTGTGTGTGTGTGTGTGTGTGTGTGTGTGAATCCATTGCTCTGTAGAGGGTACAGGCCATATTATTTTAAAGGGCTGATAGCATTAGCTGTCCTTATATAAGAGGTTCAGTGTCAGAAGAGTGACACGCTAACTGTTAATAGCAGACAGATGATAGAGTGAGCGCAGGTAGCGAGCCGGTGTGGGTGCCCGCCTGTTCCATAATGGAAGCACACTTCTGTCACCGTGACAACCTCACCATTCTGGGGGATGGCGATAATCGACGCTTTGGAGTTGCACTCTACATCACTGCCAGCATTTCCTGTCCAACAGCAGCAGGCATTAATCAGCTTTCCTCAGCACTGACTAGTACAAAATAAAGGAGAAAATGAGAAAAGACCCAACTTTCAAACAGCTGTAGTTATGCATTTTTCATAAACTATAATTATCTGTAATATAAATTATTCCCATCCACTGAGAAAACATTTTTAATAAATCAACCAATCGGAGAGATTTGAAGTTGTACTCATATTTATTTCTGCATAACTTTTTTTCGTGGTCACAGTGTAAAATAACAGCCTTCAGGCACAGCATACTGTTGGTCTAATAAATAGACTGCTTTTTGACGGTATCTTGACATGCTGATGTACAACTAAGTTGACTCACCTTTTTGAATAGATCAGCACTGAAAAGTACCGTGTGTTTCCTCCTGAGAGCGAATGATAAACTGACTCATTCAGGGTATTCAGGAAACCAAATAAAGCCTCCTGGGTCTATTGGCCTGTCAGGAATTGAAACCTAATACGTTTTTTTCACATTTGTAAAAAGATTTGTTTAAACTATAACAAATGTGTAACTACTTTTACAATATTAACTTCTCACTTTTCCTTACACATGGCTCTATTATTATTATACACTATAAAATGTGTCTAAAACAAAAACAACGTGATGTCAGCTAGTAGTTTGTGAAGTGCTGTTTTTAAGACCTATACGATCATGCATGAGTTTGACTTTCAGGGTTGTCTCAGTACTAAGGTTTCACATTCAGTACTGATTCAAAATCAAATACTCCTCAGCTCTCCACCTTTGCTTAAAAAATTTGTTTGGGAGACTGTTCTATGTTCTATGTTCTGTTCTATGTTGCTATGAAGTAAATTCTTGACGTACATTGAGCAGCTAATGTAACAAACAAGATCAGCTGCAGATTCCACATGCTGTCCCCTTTATACTGATATAAGTGCTGAGTAAAAAGTAAGCCAGTTTGGATTATTTTTCTAACCCAGTCCATTGAGTCGTGTATGGAGCGTTCCAGGTCTGGGTTGATTTAACATAACAGTGCTGAGATAAATGGGTTAAACTGACTAATAACTAATGTACAGGCTTACCAAACAGTCAGATGAAAAAATACCTAGTACTCATCGTCTTACGCTTTATCTGGGACCGGGTCACGGGGTGGCGGACTCAGCAGAGACACCCAGACGTCCCTCTCCCTAGACACCTCCTCCAGCTCCTCCGGGGAAAGCCCAAGGGCCTCCTCCCGGTGGGACGTGCCGGAACACCTCCCGAGGAAGGCGTCCAGGAGGCATCCGGTAAAGATGCCTGAGCCACCTCAGCTGGCTCCTCTCGATGTGGAGGAGCAGCGGCTCTACTCCGAGCCCCTCCCGGATGGCAGAGCTCCTCACCCTATCTCTAAGGGAGTGCCCGGCCACCCTACGGAGGAAGCTCATTTCAGCCGCTTGTATCCGTTCAAGAAACATGCCTCAGACTTGGAGGAGCTGATCTTCATCCCAGCCGTTTCACACTCGGCTGCAAACAGCCCCAGTGCATGCTGTAGGTCTTGGCTACAGGGAGCCAACGTGCCTGTCGTAGGTAACCAACCAATTTAACATGGGCTACCATCTGTGAGAAAAAAACTGGTCAAATACATAGAATTGTGCTGGAAACTTGTTGGCTGCAAAACATGAAGAGCAGGTAATGAACAAACATTTAACCAAATATTACAAGTGAGCTATGTATAGCTTTAAGCCTGCATTTATAATTTGAACCCTGTTTAGGTGAGAGAAATCCGGGAACTCGTTCTTTCGGTCATGACTCAAAGTTCATGGCCATAGGTGAGGGTAGGAACGTAGACCAACAGGTAAATGGAGAGCTTTGCTTTTTGGCTCAGCTCTCTCTTCACCACACCAGACCAGCACAGTGCCCCCATTACTGCAACAGCCGCACCAATCTGTCTGTCGATCTCCCACTCCATTCTTCCCTCACTCATTAACAAGACCCAGAGATACTAAACTCTAAACTCTTTTCCGGTCAAGAACCATGGCCTCAGACTTGGAAGAGCTGATCCTCATCCCAGCCGCTTCACGCTCGGCTGCGAACCGCCCCAGCGCATGCTGTAGGTCTTGGCTAGAGGGGGCCAGCAGGACCACTTCATCTGTAAAAAGAAGAGACAAAATCCACTTGTCCTCAAACCAGACCCACTCCGGCCATGACTGCGCCTATAAATCCTATCCATAAAAGTTATGAACAAGAACGGTGACAAAGGGCAGCTCTGCCGGAGTCCAACATGCACCGGGAACAGGTCCGACTTAGTGCCGGTAATGCAGACCAAACTCCTGCTCCGCTTGTACAGAGACCGGATGGCTTCTAATAAAGGGCCACTGATTCCATACTCCTGGAGCAACCCCACAGGGCACCATGAGGGACACAGTCGAATGCCTTTTCCAGATCCACAAAACACATGTGGACCGGTTGGGCAGACTCCCATGAAGCCTCGAGTACCCTGTAGAGGGTATAGAGCTGGTCCAGTGTTCCACGGCCGGGAGAAAAACCTCACTGCTCCTCCTGAAGCCGAGGTTTGACTATTGGCCGGACTCTCCTCTCCAATATCCTGGCGTAGGCCTTACCAGGGAGCCTGAGGAGTGTGATCCCCCTGTAGTTGGAACACACCCTCCGGTCACCCTTCTTATGAAGGGGGACCACCACCCCAGTCTGCCAGTCCAGAGGCACTGTCCCCAACCGCCATGCAATGTTGAAGAGGTGTGTCAACCATGACAGCCCCACAACATCCAGAGACTTGAGGTACTCAGGGCAGATCTCATCCACCCCCGAAGCCCTGCCACCGCGGAGCTTTTTAACCACCTCGGTAACTTCAGCCTGGGTGATGAAAGAGTCTAACCCCGAGTCCCCAGCCTCTGTTTCCACCAGGGAATATGTGATGGCAAATTTGAGGAGACGCTTGAAGTACTCCTTCCACCGCCCGATAATGTCCCCAGTCGAGGTCAGCAGCCTCCCACCCCCACTGTAAACAGTGTTGGCGAAGCACTCCTTCCCCCTCTTGAGGCGCCGGGCGGTTTGCCAGAATCGCTTCGAGGCCAACCGGTACTCCTTCTCCACGGCCTCACCGAACTCCTCCCAGGCCTCAGAGTTTTTGCCTCTGCCACAGTCCGGGCCGTGGCACGCTTGGCCTCACGGTACCCGTCAGCCGCCTCAGGAGTCCCACAAGCCAACCACAGCCGATAGGACTCCTTCTTCAGCTTGACAGCGTCCCTTACTGCCGGTGTCCACCACCGGGTTCGGGGATTGCCTCCGCGACAGGCACTGCAGACCTTACGGACGCAGCTACGGGCAGCAGCATCGACAATAGATGCGGAGAACATAGTCCACTCGGACTCTATGTCTCCAACATCCCCCAGAATCTGGTCAAAGCTCTCCCGGAGGTGGGAGTTGAATACATCCCTGGCCGAGGGCTCTGCCAGACGTTCCCAGCAGACCCTCACTATGCGCTTGGGCCTGCCAAGTCTGTCCGGCTTTCTACTCCTCCAGCGGATCCAACTCACCACCAGGTGGTGATCAGTGGACAGCTCAGCCCCCCTCTTCACCCAAGTGTCCAAAACAAGCGGCCGAAGGTCTGATAACACGAAAACAAAGTCGATCATCGACCTTCTGCCTAGTGTGTCCTGGTGCCAAGTGCACTGACGGACACACTTAAGCTTGAACATGGTGTTCATTATGGACAATCCGTGACTAGCACAGAAGTCCAATAACGAAACGTATCAAGAGGCTTCTGTAGCTTTGTGGCATGCTGATGAGGTTATGAGGTTATTTTTTCAAAAAGTGAATGTTAGAATGACTTTTCCAATCCAGGCATAAAGGGTGCGTTTCCAGTGCTCCACTATCTACCCCTGGTAAAGAGATAGGGCTTTTGGACTGACCCTGAACTAACAGTAGTAGCTTTGTAGTGGGAGGATTTCACTGGTTGAACTTGTTAAACCTCTCTATTACAGAGTTTGCATTCAAGTACAAAACTTAAGCAAAATATTTATTCATAAGAAGCACAGAATTTCACTTCAAGTGTCTCCACTGAAAGAGTGGGTAACTCTTTCATCAAAGGCTTTTTTAAAGGATTTTAACCTTAGTTTACATCTTATTAAAGATAGCCTGCTATGTTCCTTTAAAACAAAGGTTATCATTGATGCTCTCCAAAAAGTAAAGCAGGGTTAAAGCCATGGTGGTTATTATAAACTTTTGCACAACACTGATGACAAATAACCGAGTTAACAATCCAAGGTCTTATCTGTAATTAACCTACTTTAGGAACCTTCCAAAGGGAATCAGAAAAGGCTGGTGGCCCATGATAACGGTTAGAAATTTGTTACACGGTTATTACATTATGCAATATAAGCCAGGCTATGAGTGCTGAGCACTGAAAGAAGTGAGAGGTAAATGTCATTGAGGTGGAGTACGATGGTTTTGCTCTTTGTATTTTTGCAATAAACCTTGTTCATATAATAGTATTTATTGATGAGTCAGTACACTGAACTGCTGTTTTCCTCTAAATCTTCATTTTAAAAACTGGGGACAAGTGTTTAGTTTTGTTCTTGATAACATTGGTATTTAGATGTAGGGATGTTGATTTATTATCCCTGTTTTTGTTGTTATTGACACCGTTTAAAAACAAAATCAGATTAAAAGCCTTGTGCCTTTTGCATCTTATTTAATATTAAGAGCAAGCAGCAGAGTCAGTTAGAGCTGTCAATCGGTAATCGGTCAATCTGTTAATCAGTAACCTGTCATTTATCAGCTACCTATGACTACAACATGGACCAACGAGCAGGAACCTGAATACCTATTCGGTTTGGTTATTTCTAGTCTCAGAGAAGGACACATAGTAACATTTATGCATTTTTCAATGTATTAGCATTCTACATACGTAATAGCCATTAAAGCCTAAAATCCCCAAAAACAATAATAAGCAAACATTTTCCACCTACCAAAAAGCAAGCATCCCCCCTCTGATCTTCTCATTGTTATTCCAGAAGAAATTTTGATTTCATTTTGCATTCTTTTACAGAGATAACACAGTAGTTTTTTTTTTCTCTCAACCATTTAGAATTACTGTTGTGGACTTCACATACAAGCAGGCATGTTACAGAAACACACAAAGCATTATGCATTTCTGTAAACTCAAAGTCAGATTTTCCTCTGCCTTTACTCTGTACTGTAATCTTCTAGACTTCATATCATTAAATGTCAGTGTACCTATTTCCTGCAGGTGACCTGTCAGACTTTTAAGTCAGTTCCAGAATGCAGTAAAAAACAGGGATGCCCAGGTTGCCATTTACCGCCTTTCCAATGAATTGGTGTGACCCGCAACCCCAACTTAGTACAAATTTCGACCACCAGCACACGTGGTTGATGCAGATGGACACCTAAAAATGTTAGGTTGACATTTTCACTGAAACAAGGCCTTTGACAAAATGTGCAGATAAATTTAAATCTTAAAATAAAAAGGTACAACACAAACTATTCATCGTTTATGAACCAGATTTTTTTAAATTCATTTTAATTTGACTGTTAATGAAATGAATAGGACCACAAACATCCAGTAATTATCACTCAATAGCAGATTTGTGTCCACCCAACCTGTCAAAATACAGCGATCATGTCGTGGAAAGTTGTTCCTCATCACATTCTTGTTGCTAAGAACAGCCTACAAAATAAGGACCTACAGTGATTTACAGATTTCTGTCTTGTCTACAAAAATCAGACTACTTTGTTTTATTAAGATATTTTGTTTGGTCTATAGTAGAGCACATAAAAACAATAAAAAACCTGTAAAAATGTAGAAATGTGTGATTGATGAATGATTACTTTTAACTTGCCCAGCATCACAAATAGATTGCACACTGATGGCAAGGCCGCGATAATGTCACACCTGGAAATGTGCAACTATAACTGATTTTAAACATCAGGACATCTTGTGGACTGTGGGTAGGAAACAGTTAAAAAATGCCCCTGTTGCCAGAATAAAATGCAGTCAAACTATAAAGAATGATTCTGTGACAGTCTGAGGAACTTTGTTACATTTACAGATCTATAATAATATAAGTCTCCAGGATGCGTCCTGAAAGAACATTAACCACACACAACAGCAGCTTCCTTGTTTTTCTTACAAATGCCTATTGATACACGTTCATGTGTATCAATAAGCAAAAAACAATTACCCCTGGACAGACAGAAAATATGAAATATCACGGTGTTCAACCTGGGAGATAATTGAAACGTACTGTTGGGTCTATTCCACCAGTTCAACCCCCAAGGATCAGGGTACAGTTACATGGTATCTGGCCTGCAATTACTCCATAGAACTAAACTGTCCTTAAAAAAGGTTCCGGCAGTCAAATGCACCTTTAAATGCAGGTAAAAGAAATCTGGGCCGAAGGTGATTTGTAATGCAATCTGGTATCTGAGTGTTTAACAACTCAGAATACAAAGGTGTGAACAGATACAGAGAGTGAACAGGGGAAGGACACAACACAGTGTTGATGTTGCTGCTGACCTTGTCTTGGCTTTTGTTAAGCCCTGTAAAAAGGAACCACACTGGTATGGTGCTCATGGCATAATTAGCACACGCGATGCACATACTGAGCTGAAATGTGATGATGGCGCGCGCACACACACACACACACACACAGGGATGTATTTTATGTAGAATGACTTCCCTTTTGTCATTGGCATTGCTTTTTAGAATACTGCACTGTTTTGGACCAATTAGCCAAATATTGTGATTCCAGCGTGGACATGCTTCCATACTAAAAGCCAAAGTGAGCCCTCCATAATGCTTGTAGAATCAGCATTTATCCAGCTGTGGCAGACTGTCAGCCAGCATCTACTAATGGTGGGTCTGGTTATAATTAGGAGGGCCATTACTACTCCTTCATTATTCAATTGATTTGAAATTTCCGTCCCTTTTGGTTCTCTGTGTCTCCCCCTCTCTGTCGTATGCTGCCCAATCGCTCTCACTTCTTCTCTTCTGTTTGCCTGTTAAATGTTAGCTCTTCCTTTCTCTCTGTTCTGTGGCCAATGGTGATTTTTGTGTTTGCACATGTCAGCAAGCAGAGGTGAACGTATGAATACAAAGGAAGCCGATGCTCGAAAAGCAGACATGCTTATACAACATTGGATGGATTGATAACAATGAATATAAAAGAAAATTCTGCCTCTGCATTTGGGAGCTTTTGAAAGGATCATCTTGACCTTCGGATGAAGTGGAAGCTCTTTTATGCAGCTTTTCTTTTCTTTTTTATTATTTCTGTCTCCCGTCACGCATAATTTTACACTCCTGTGCCCTATTTCATCCTCTCCATGCTCATTACTGTCCACTGGCTCTGTCCTTCTGTGAGAAATAAATAAATTCTACTAAATGTTCTAGTTTCTTACTGCTTCTCTCCCATGTTCAAATGTAAATCCCAGACTATTGACATTAGCACTATTGCATTTCATTATATCTGTGAGTCTCCAAATTACTGGTTTAAATGATAAAGCCTGTTAGTGATCTTTAAAAAAAAATCCACTACCTTCTAATCAGGCTTCTAGTCAATTCAGGATCACTTTTTTAACTTCCCTGGATGTTTTGGGACAGTGGAAGGAAGCTAAAATTAGTTGGGTGGCAAAATTACCACAGAGGTAAAAATCTCACAGCGTGTGATTCCAAACACCAATCACACAGAATTCCAATAGCCATTGGATTCGGCTAAATAAAAACTGGAATCAGTGCAGTTTGGTCAGTCAAGATGAAATATTTTGCATTTGTGCTAACATTAATGAACACAGTTTCTTTCTTTTAAAGACTCAACGTTTTAAATTAAAGTGCAACTTTTTTTTTCAAATTAACTGTATAAATTGGGCCTTAAGGGTGCTATCTTTGTGTTACTGTGCAGTGTTTTATGTTTTTATGTAAACTTGTTTAATTCTGCAATATTTGTCCCAAAATCGTCTTAGTGCTGCCCTCTTTGGGCTGAACGGTGGCTACTGCAGTTGAATTTTCGTATTGATTCAAGCAGTACAGCTTGGTACATGTCTACGTCATAGCCCCACATTCGGGTATGAAAACCATCTCGGTATAATAATATGGATCTGCATGTAAATGTAAACCTTCTGAAAGTTTGTCACTGCTTTGAATGTTGGCCCATGTTATCAATGGTGCTGTTAACATCACCATACCACTCAGAAACTAGACCCATTCTGTTCTTCAATGCCTCGGCAGCCCCGGCTTCAGGCATCGCTGAGTCAGCGCCTTGAGCCAGAGGTTCGATCTGATAAGGCTCAGGCCCGCTGGGCTCCATAATGCCTACCTTAACCTCCGGTGACGAGGGGGATGAAAAATCCTTCACTTCAAAAGATCTACCCGTAGCGAAACCAGCGTCGCTCTGCTGACTCTCAATGTTTTAATATGTTAAATTAAGCCAGCTGTCACTTGCCATCGTCCCCCTGACCACTCCACCGCTTAACCCCCTCCGTTCATCCGGACACTTGACTCTGGCACTTAATGTCTCTTGGCACCAGCCACTATGGTGGCATTTTTCAAAATCTGTCTGTGGGCGGGGTTATGCTTTTACATCGGGTTTAGTTTCACTTTAAAAATCATAAGCAAATTACTTTATAATTTTTGGTATTGATAATTTTGGCTTTGAAAAAATCCTTGGTTAGAATTTTTTTTTTTATATATTCTGTTATTTTAGAGCAATTGGTAATCAGGACAAAAAAAAACAAAAATAAGCTAATCATGCATAGAAGATTTCTTCATTTGATTTATGGCTCACCCTAAATTTGAAAAGCATTAAATCCCGTAACCCACATCAAAGAGTGGCTCTCCTTAATCAAAGGCACTAATAGGCTCAGCAGTAAGAGTGAGCCCCTAAATGATGTGCGAGTTCACTAAATAAATTGCTGTGTGTAGTAGCTGGCTGTAATTTTTTTGGTAATGTGGGCAGGTTTTGTTTTAATGGTTTAAGGCATGATGACCATGTTGTCTGTTATATTGTGGAATAAGGGAAATGAGACTGCATGGTGAATGGAGAGACAAGTGCCCATTGAGAGAGTTTAATCTTCTCTGTGTGAATCATAGGCCTCTGAGAGATCTATCTCACAGGGCTGGAAGCATCTTTTAGGAGCAGTTCTAAATGATTACAAACAAGTTTAGGCTGTAGTGCTGTTTAACGTGACTGTTTTAACCAAAATAAAGAATAAAAGGTATTCTGGATATATACTTGGTGTGAATTTTAAGCCATGATATACATTTAGCTATGATGTTTTTAATGACAAATAGCCTGTAGGAAGAGACAGCTTTCATAATAGATATTTACTTGTTGTATCTCACCTGGATTTTATCTTCCATGTTAAATACTGCATGTTAGCATACAGCTATGTTACATATACAATGTGTAAGTGTATTCTGGCTACTGAGGACCTGCACACCTTTCTAAGAACTATCTAATCATGTAGAACTCTCTTCTACTACTTTTACCTATAACTTAGCAAATACAAGAAGAAGGAAACATCTCCTGCTAGAGGCTGGGAAGACTTTAGACTCAGGCGGATGTTCACCTTCCAGCAGAACAATGACCCCAGACTTACAATAGAATAGTTTAGATCAAACATAACCCAACCTATAGCATAAACACAGTACCAAATATTTATCGTAAAGTGTGAAAATGTTTTTCAGGCGTGAATAATTTTACAAGGTGCCGTATATGAGAGGGCTTTTGAACTGTGAACTGCTTTAGTTTAAACAAAGTATTTCAAAGATATTAGCATTCTGACATGAGTAGTATTGAGTTGTGATTTAAAAGGAGATGGTATGTCTCCTTCAGAACAGATGCAGTCTACAGTCCTGGCTAGGTGTAACTAAAAAAGGCCTGTGTGCTCATGTGAGACTGAGTTCTGACTGATTATATTAGACTTGCATTAATATAGCTGCCACCACAACCTAATAGACATTGCCTAATAAATAGGATCCACAGACGTTTCATTCATTTTCATTGCCAGCTTTCCAATAGATGTCTGAGTAATGACTTATTATAGAGACCAACAGAGCAGAGGTTTGAGTGAAAGGCTCATCCATCAACAACTTGGCAACAGGAATATTTCTTTTGGACTTTGACACAGCAAATGATCAAAAGGTTTTCTCCCTCCTTGTTTCGGTGTCCTACATTTCCTAAGCCATTGTCCTTATCTCTCTCTCATCCTTGCATTCCTTTTTCTAGGCTGCATCTAGGAAGCAAAACAATTTAGCATGAAGCCATTATCCAAATTAGTATTGTGTTGAAGAAGCTAGTTGTGTAACTGATCAGCGAGTAATGAGCTAAGTTAGAAACCCAGACACAGTCTGCTCCTTTCTGTAATGAAAACGAGCAGTACAAATGAGACTGGGCTCACAACAAGCAAACGGCTAGGCTGTAATTGTAATCAAACACTGGCCATAAACACTGCCTTTGGCTGCGCTACCAAATCATGATGTTGTTTTAGGTGACATGTTGATACGTTTATGCAGTTTCTTTCTTGTACACAGAAACACAATTACATCAGGGCGACAAAGACCCTTGCCCTCTATTCGCTCACTATGTCCATTTACCAGTTATCAGCTGCCAGCTGTGCTGTTCATACCTCAGTTCAGAATCAGATTCAGAATCAGAATCAGCTTTATTGCCAAGTTTGTACATACAAACAAGGAATTTGACTCCGGTACACTTTGCTCTTTGGTTTTTGTTTTTGCACTACAGAATGCACATATTTACAATGTACAATATACACATATATAAATAAAAAGGTGCATTTGTATACATCTGTATGCTGTTTGTATACATCTGTATGCTGTTGTTTTGTACTCTATTGAATGTTCAACAGAGAAACAACCTGGGGAAAGAAACTGTCTCTGTGGCGGCTGGTTTTAGTGAACAGCGCTCTGTAGCGTCGGCCTGAAGGCAGAACTCTGAACAGTTTATGTGCAGGGTGTGTGGGGTCTGCAGAGATTTTAGCAGCTCTTTTCCTGACCCCAAAACCTGTATAAGTCCTGGTGGGGGGAAGGTCAGCCCCGATGATGATTCTCTCTGCCGTCCTGATTATTCGTTGCAGTCTGGACCTGTCCTGTTTGGTGGATGATCCCAAACCCCCAAATGGGGATGGGATGAAGCAGGGGCCGGGAACTTAAATTGATGGCAGTGGAGAAGATGACCAGCAGCTCCCTGTGGAAGGTTTTTACTTTCTGAGTTGCCTCAGGAATTTTTTGTACAGGCTCTCTGCTGGGCCCTTTTTTCGAACAGTGTTTGGGGTTTAAGACCATCTCAGGTCCCCAGAGATGGTGGTTTCCTAAGAAAACCTGAAGTGATCCCAAGCCACACGGTGTTTTTTTGAGGATGGTGGGGGGGTTATGGAGGTGGTGTTTTCGAAAGTCCACTACCATCTCCACAGTCTTGATGGGGTTTTAGTTTCCAAAAGGCAGTTTCTGACTACACCAGTGTATCGGGCGATCCCCCCCTCCTTTTGTATGCAGACTCATCACCGTCCTGGATCAGTCCAATGACAGTGGGTTCATCTGCAAACTTAGGGTTTTCACGGGGGTCCCGCTGAGGTTGGCAGTCATTTTTTGGTACAGGGGGGAGAAGAGGAGTGGGGTAGAACACAACCCTGGGGGGGACACCAGTAATTATTGATTTCTGGTTTTGGGGAAGATCCCCCATCTTTTCCCCCTGCTGTCGGTCCGTCAGGAAGCTGTTGATCCACTTTAAGGTGGAGGCTGGGACGTAGAGCTGGGTGAGCTTCTGGGGGGGTTTTTTTATGATGGTGTTGAAGGGCCCGGCTGAAATTCTACAAAACAGGATCCTGGCGTAGGTCCCCCCCTGGGCGGTCGAGGGGGGGTTTGCAGGATGAAGTGTAGACCCAAGTTAACAGCATCATCCGCCGACCTGTTTGCTCGGAAAAAAAACCTGCAGGGCGTCCCCGTAAGAGGGCCTATGATGTCTTTCAGGGGGCTTCAAAACCAGCCCCCTCAAAGGATTTCATGACCCCAGACGTCAGGGCTACAGGCCTGTAGTCCTTTAAACCCTAGGATGGTGGGTTTTTTTTGGGGCACTGGGATGAATTTGGGGGATCGTTTTGAAGCAGGAGGGGAACCTCACACTTCTCCAGTGACTTTTTGAAAAAACCGGAGGGGGTTGGAGCGAGTTGATTTGGCACAGGCTTTCAGGCATGATGGGGAGACGTTATCAGGTCCTCCAGCTTTCTTTGTTTTCATGCGCTGAAGAGCCTATTTACATCATCCTCAGAGATCTTTAGTGCTGGCAGAGGATCTGAAGGTAGGGGTTTGGTTGCTTTACTGGTCGAACCTTTTTCCTGAATGGGATGTGGAGGAGTTGGTTTGAGGTGTGAATGGCTTCTTGTCATGTCTGCAGTAGAAGCCATTCAGACGGTTGGCCAGGCGAGGACTTTGTTCAGGAAGGGTGGTGGGGCTTCTGTAGGCAGTCAGGTTTCTCAGACCAGTCCATACAGCCGAAGTGTCACCAGTAGAAAGGCTGTTTTTCAGCTTCTCACTGTAGCTTCTCTTGGCTGCTTTGATCTCCTTTGTAAGTCTGTTCCTGGCCTGCCTGTACCGCGCCCAATCTCCACTGCTGTGAGCTTCTTCCTTGTCCCTGCGCAGATTCCTGAGGTGTGGAGTAAACCATGGCTCGTTGTTCCCAAAGGTGCAGAAGGTCTTGGTCTGCACACACATGTTCTCACAGAAACTGATGTATGATGTCACCACATCAGTTAGTTCGTTTAAATCAGTGGCTGAGGTTTCAAAAACAGTCCAGTCTGTGCATTCAAAGCAGGCCTGTAGCATCTGCTTTGATTCCTCAGTCCACTTTTTAACAGTGTGAACCACGGGTTTGGAAGCTCTTAGTTTCTGTCTGTAAGTTGGGATGAGGTGGATAAGGCAATGATCCGAAAGTCCCAGAGCAGCCCTGGTAACAGCATGATGTGAGTCCTTAAAAGCTGTGTAACAGTGGTCCAGTGTGTTTTTGTCTCTGGTGGGACACTTAATATGCTGTCTGTATTTGGGGAGCTCATTAGAGAGATCTGCGCTGTTAAAATCTCCCAGTATTATGATGAAAGAGTCAGGGTGTTTTTTTCTCCACGTCTGTAATCAGCTCAGCAAGATGTTTTTTCCGCGGCAGAAGTGCAGCCATGCGGTGGAAATATGAGCCGATTATTATGAACGAGGAAAACTCTCTCGGTGAGTAAAACGGTTTGCAGATTATGGAAAATGACTCCAGATCCGGACTACATGTTTTCCCCAGCACTTTTATGTCTCTGCACAAAGCTTCGTTTATATAAAAGCAGATTCCGCCTCCTCGCTTCTTCCCTGATAGCTCCGCGCTGCGATCCGCTCTGAACAGCTGGAAGTCCGGCATCAGCAATGCGCAATTCGGGATGTTTTCTCTCAGCCATGTCTCGGTAAAGCAGAGAACCGCTGATCTACGGAGGTCCAAGTTTTTACCGGTGAGAAGAAGTAGCTCGTCCATCTTGTTGCTTAGGGAGCGGACATTTGCCAGATGTATTGAAGGCAGTGGTGTGCGAAGTCCTCTTTTGCGGAGTCCTCTTTTCAGCTTCTCACTGTAGCTTCTCTTGGCTGCTTTGATCTCCTTTGTGAGTCTGCTCCTGGCCTGCCTGTACCGAGCCCAATCTCCACTGCTGTGAGCTTCTTCCTTGTCCCTGCGCAGATTCCTGAGGTGTGGAGAAAACCATGGACCCCAAACAGACACTCACACCACAGTTTTAAAACTAGTCCCTTTTAATCCATGACTTCACAATAAGTCGGCAGCAGTATGAGGTGTCAGTTGTCACTATAATAATTAGCTGACATCATAGTTTCATAAGCACTGGGTCAATTACCGTGGCAATGCTTTCTGTCCCCTCACTCCCCGATTGGGCCTACCAGATGGCCACTCAAACTGAGCTGGGTTCCACTCAAGGTTTGTTTCTTTCCACTGTCACCACCTCCTTGCTAAGAATGAGGAATTGCTGCAGTCAACTGCTCAATGCACCTGGCAGTATTAGATGTTTTCCCCCTTCAGCCAAATTATATGGTCTTCTTCATTTATGATGATGCTTATGAACAGCATAAGGTTACCCTGGGTTACCATTAAGCCCTTCCTATGAGGCATCAGATGGTGCAGCTCTGATGCCTCTGATGATACAGATAATGGTAACTCGTATATATTAGTTCCAAAAAAATGTTTTCAGGCACCAAGTTTGTTGCAAGACTTGCCACTGTGATTATCATTTGTTTTTCATAAAACACTTAGCTCCACTATGATAACTCTTCTATGGTCTGCATAGCATGTCTTTATTTGTCGGTCACTGCTGCGTCATTAGTGACAGCATAGCTGGTGGAGGAAAGTAAGGTTTAATGACCTGTATGCCTCCAGTATTGTTTCATCTGTAGATGGTTCAATAAATTAATCATGCTCGTACATGATAAATGAATGTGGCTGCAGCAGCATCTGCCGATTTGTAAACCTATTAAGTGAGGATCTGATTAACATGAACCAAGGATCATACACCCAATCATGATTTATTAAAGCCAACATGTGTATGTGAGTTAATTCGGCTTTTCATGGGCCTAAAATCATCTCTTAAAACCCAGGTCATTTTTGGATTAAAACTCAAAAATTCTCGGAGTAGTCACTTTATTTTTCAATGACTCCAATTGTTTGAGATGATTTTTTTATTTGCCATACATCTGACCAGAATTGAGACGGTCATCCAGATATTTGACTTTTTTTTCTGCTTTTCCTACTGAAGTGATGTTTTATCACTAAACACCCAGTGAATTGTCTTTTGCTGTGAGCCATTGTCTGCTTTGAATGACAGAAATCGCTCCAGAGGTCTGCTTTCCAAGCTGCAGCTGTTTCCAAGAAGGGATAATACCTGGACATAGTTCCACCACTGACACAAGATTTTATTAACAAACAAATCACACATTATTAGGCAGTGGTAGTTACCTGGGCGAGCCCCCCATAACCAATCAAAATTCAAGAAATCATCTAAATTCTGGGACAGGGTAAAATGCAGTGCAGTACCTGTAAAAGCTCATAAAACACTCTCCCTGTTCTCAACAGCATGCAGGAAGCTCCATCACACCATAGAGTTCATGTGCATAAAAGCAATAGAAAATGTTTTTCAGATACATTTAAGTAGTTTTTTATCAGATGCTTTCTCTGCCCCCTTTTCTAATGCAAACCAGGACGACTGCCTATGTGGCCCATATGAAAAAGTGTTAATAGGAGTGAACCATAGTCTTATTGGTTATTAACACACATGTTAGCCTCTATGCTCTGTAGGCTTCACTAAGTCCCTTGTTTTAGTTTATTTGTGACATCCACTAGAAGCTGAGCAGCTGCCCGGCTCTGCCTGGTGTTTGGCATTTAAAGGATTGATCTCAGCATCAGTGGGGCCTGAGTGGCTTTGGGATGACCACTTTAAAATTTCTAACAGTAGCCACACAAGTAGTTGTCTTTTGTGTCTTTATTTTAAGGATGCTGTTACATGTGAGTAGATTGGGGATTTTCAGTGCATCATTTCTTTGCCTTCATTTTTCTTTCCTTGTCCTGTGGGTGAATCTAACCCCCTTTCACCAGCCCCCATCCCTTCCTTTCTTTTTTTCTCTGTATCTGTTCCTAATTAGCCAAGGACCTGTCAGCTCAGTTAAGGTTACAAGTCTGCTCCTCTCTCTTCACAGCTGATGAATCTCTTTGTGGGTTTTGTCATTCTGATTGTGGCAGATATGACTTAGTTTTTAAAGTTTGTTCTGTTGGCAGATCATGACTGTAGCCTCCCAGTAGAAGCAGACCAGAAGTGATCTTAAGTAATGCAGCACACCCAACCATGGTAACCTGCTGAACCTACAAAGGAAGTGTGTCTATCTCTGTCTATTTATCTCTATCTCTATCTCTATCTCTAGATCTATCTATAGATAGATAGATAGATAGATAGATAGATAGATAGATAGATAGATAGATAGATAGATAGATAGATAGATAGATAGATAGATAGATAGATAGATAGATAGATAGATAGATAGATAGATAGATAGATAGATAGATAGATAGAATATATATATATCTATATATATATATATATATAGAGAGAGAGAGAGAGAGAGATTTACTGGAAGGCAAAAACTGTTTCTGTATTGTTTTCATGGAGGTCAGCAGATGTGGTGACTGACTTCAAAAGGAGCTGCTGCCAATGATGCCAAGGAGAATGAACAGTAAATTTTTTGGTCATTTATTTTTGCACAATTCACAGTTGTTTTGTCATCTAATACAATTTTAACTACAGTTTCAATTAAATGAACATTTTAGTCAATGAATTACAATTTTACAACAGTTGTCAGACTACAGTCACAATCAACTCTGTTATAGATACAAGTACTCAGTTTGCATGACAGCAAAAAATAGAATAATTATATCTTCTACAAAAATTAAGAATTCATCCCAGTTCTTCAGTCATGTTTTCATACAGCTACTATTTTCCTCATTCGTTTAAAAATTATTTAATTTTTAAAGTAAATAATTTAAAAATTAAATTCTGCTAATTTTCCATCTGTAATACTTGGATACTTTTTTGAAATACAGTACAGACCAAAAGTTTGGACACACCTTCTCATTCAAAGAGTTGTCTTCATTTTCATGACTATGAATATTGTAGCTTCACACTGAAGGCATCAAAACTATGAATTAACACATGTGGAATTATAAACTGAACAAAAAAGTGTGAAACAACTGAAAATATGTCTTATATTCTAGGTTCTTCAAAGTAGCCACCTTTTGCTTTGATTACTGCTCCGCACACTCTTGGCACTCTGTTGATGAGCTTCAACAGGTCGTCATCTGAAATAGTTTTCCAACAGTCTTGAAGGAGTTCCCAGAGATGCTTAGCACTTGTTGGCCCTTTTGCCTTCACTCTGCGGTCCAGCTCACTCCAAACCATCTCGATTGGGTTCAGGTCCGGTGACTGTGGAGGCCAGGTCATCTGGCGCAGCACCCCATCACTCTCCTTCTTGGTCAAATAGCCCTTACACAGCCTGGAGGTGTGTTTGGGGTCATTGTCCTGTTGAAAAGTAAATGATGGTCCAACTAAACGCAAACCGGATGGAATAGCATGCCGCTGCAAGATGCTGGGGGTAGCCATGCTGGTTTTCAGTATGCCTAAAAATTTTGAAAAAAACCCCCCAAAACCCCCCCCACACCATAAACCCCCCTCCACATACTTCACGGGGGGAAAAAAACGGGCATGTAGAGAAATTTCCTTTAACCTCTTCTAAAAAAAAAACCCGCACAAAAAAGGGGTATTTGGAAAACCAAAGATCTCAAACTTGGGGACTAAATCAGACCAAAATTCCAGATTTCCCCACTGGTCTAATGTCCATTCCTTGTGTTCTTTAGCCCAAAACAAGTCTCTTCTCTTTTGCCTGCCCCAGCGGGGGTTTCCTAGCAGCTTTTTTTACCATGAAGGCCTGGTTTTCACACAGTCTCCCTTTTTAAACAGTTTTTTCTAGAGATGTGTCTCCTGTCTAGAACTCTGTGTGGAAATTGACCTGTTTTCTAATCTGAGCTGCTGTTAAAAACCTGTGATTTCTGAGGCTGGTGAACCGGATGAACTTATCGTCCGCAGCAGAGGGTACTCTTGGGTTTTTCATTTCCGGGGGCGGTCCTCATGTGAGCCAGTTTCTTTGTAGCGCTTGATGGTTTTTTTGCGACTGCAGGGGGGGACACTTTCCCGGTTTCCACCCCAATTTTTCGGACGGACTGACCTTCATTTCTTAAAGTAATGATGAAACCACTTGTTTTTCTTCACTTAGCTGCTTTTTTTTTCCATAATACAAAATTCTAACAGTCTATTCAGTAGGACTATCAGCTGTGTACTGTATCCCACTCCTGCACTACACAACTGATGATCCCAACCCCATTTATAAGGTTGAAATCCCACTTATTAAACCTGACAGGGCCACACCCTGTGAAGTGAAAAAACCATTTCAGGGGACTACATCTTGAAGCTCATCAAACGAATGGCAAAGATTGTGGGGGGAAGCAGTAATCAAAAGCAAAAAGGTTTTATTTGAAGAACCTAGAATATTTAAACATATTTTTCAGTTTTTTCACACTTTTTTGGGGGGGGGGGAAAAGATACAGTTTTTAGCATTCCCCCCCTTTTTTATGTGGGTTAAGCATTTTTGGGGGAGATCCGAAAAGGGAGCATTTATATTTTGATATTGTTTTCTTTTTTGTTTGAATTTTTTCAATTATGATTTAGTAAGCAAGTAATCAGTTCATTATTATTGAATAATTACCAAAAGTTGCAGGAAAGAGTGAAAAAAGTCGCTTTTTGCGTTATGTCGCGCCTGAAGCCGTTCAAACTGACTGACACCGCTGAGATGTTTGGAACTATTGAGCGCTACATGAACCACGTGACCGCCTATCGGCAAGTTCAAAGAGTGTCGTAACTCTCTCTTTCTATGGGGCCGGTTTCTACATGAGTTTAATTTGTTATTTGGAGTTATACCAGGAGGAAGTAGTGTCTGGGACATCATTTCTGACATCGTTGTGTTGTTTGAGGTCTTTACTGTAAACAGTCATTTAGATAGAGATCTGACCATGTTTTAACATTAACATGCATGCATAAGTCTTGCTCCTGTCCAGTTAAAGCCTAGATGTTGCAAGAGTCATAACTGGTTGTTTGGTGATATATGGTGTAAGCTTTCTCCTGTCAGCTTCAGTTGCTGACTGCTGCCAGTTTCTTGTTCTCCTTCTGTCTTTGCCTCTGTCCTTGGTGCTTTGTTATCTCACTGGGGACTTTTCCTCTTTTCAAACGTTAAGTCAGCTTTGTTTCACAAATACTTCATCAGCACATCGTTATGATGTCACTTAAGGAGGAATGTTTATGCTACTCACAACTGCCATCCCGTCATCCAGCATGTTTTCTTTTTAGACTGATGCAGCAGTGGTAGCTCTCATTATACATTTACATGAAACCAGCAGAAGGTCAAACAAGCAGTGACACATATCTCCTGCCCGTAGGGCATGTGCGTGTAAGAGGGCATGATTCATATTGCACAGGAGTCTACTGTTTCAAAGAGCTATTGTTTCCACTGCCTGTTATTAGCTGCTCTATACTAAGTAGACACCAGGTGATAGGCATAGAAAGAGATGGATGAGAGAGAGGGAGGGAAAGAAGACAAAAGACTTGAAGGAGAGTCTGTGTTGTACAATAAAGTTTAATTAGATGGCATTTGACCTCACTGACTTGATTAAGTTTTAACTGCATGTTTGTTTTATGAGTGGGGAGATGGTAATGCCACAGGGGCAGTTGGTAGAAGTATTTTATCAATTTCAGCAGGAAACATTAATAATTCATTAGACCATTCTACTGCAGGGTATCCCTGTTCTTCCCCTATCTTTAATCTTTAGATTAGTTGTTTAGATTTAATTGCTCCTCTTAATCTTTCAACAATCTGACAAATGTCTTAACTCTAACAACGTATACAATGCCCAGAAAATTAATAATAAATGCGAGAGGTCACAGCTGCTTTAATTATTCCTGAAGAGGATTTTGCTTGCCGAAGATTGACAGAAAAGTCATGGTGACTAACATGTGTAGCAGGTTCTTTGATACAAGTGGTAGTTTTGAATCCAGCAGAAAATGAAGGATTCAAGAAATTATCCCCATTTATGCATCGATGCACATGTTTTCAAGCTTTACCTGATTTTAGTAAACAGAGAAAGTCTGCATGAAAGTATATGCTGCTGGTTGATGCGTTCAGAGACCAAAAATAGTTGGACTTTTTGGTTTTCAATGAATAGGGAAGACAAATCTGTGTTTTATCTGATCGTTATCATTCAGAACCTGGAATTTACTGTTGCATCTCTATACAAGTGTATTGTATTGTTACTGCTAAAGAAAACTGTGGTAGAGAGGTGAAAATTAAATAAAACTGGATAAGGAAAATGGTCATGTGACTTACAGTATTAGATCAAATGGACAGTCAGTTGACATACGGCTGCTGGTTTCAAACCAGTAGGATGTGGCCCTCATCCCAGGATTCAAGTAGCAATTTGTTGCTAAAGGACTTATAAAGCCCTTGTATCCTCCAAGCATGTCAGCCTCCAGCTGTTATAACAAGTTCTTAAAGTCTGACACATCGGTACAGGAGCGGATGGATGTCCGAGCTAAACGATCAGGAGCTGTGGTTGTTACACAGGTGGACCTCAGCATGAAGGGAGTCCACAGAAATGTACATGGATGTGTTGAAAGTAAGACTACACAAAAGTAGAATCTCAGGAAGGGTGGAACATGCAGTTATTTGTTGTTTATGAAGTGTTTGATTCACCTAAATGACTACCAGAAGTAACCATAAGTCATGTCCTGTGGCTCCCACCACCCTGATGCCAGGGGGAACACTGGGTTGTCTTTCTAGAACAGAGGTCTGCAACCTGTTTCTCTGGAGCCGCAAGTGGCTCCATGGACCTTCCAGAATGGTGCTTAATAACTTTGGGTTGAAAATGATAAGGAACCAAAATATAGATATAATAACAAATGCTATTTTTGGCAGTTTTTAGTATTTTTTTCATTAAATGATTGTATTGAATTTTCACAGCAGGATGACACTAAAATGTTTTTAAATATCTTTTTCTTGTCATTAGGTTGGAAAAATAGTTTCCAACCTAATGACAATGACCTACTTTTTTTACATATTTTTTCCACAAATACCAACATCCCATAGAAGAGAATCCATTCTTTGTTTGCAAAAGTTTTTTTTTTTTTTTTTTTAAACCTAGAAATAGGACCCCAAAATCCGGACCCAGAGAGCGTTTTGTCCGGACCGCAAAGCATTTTCTCATTTACTATGTAGATATAGACATTTTTCTCCTGCCGGCTTCCACGTCTGACTTTTGAACAGGCGCAACGGACAGCTATGTGTGTCAATGGCATTCTGGTCCACGCTCCAAGCCAGCTGGTGGCGGTAGTGCACCACATCGTGGTATACCAACTGCCAGAAAACTAGCTTGCTGACAGTACAATGACTTGGTAATGCACAGATGAGTGGGTAAAAGAAAGTGCTTTGTCAAAAATATGTAAAGTGCACTATGAAAATCACATATTTAAAGATGAATGAAAAGAAGCATTCACTTTGCTTTTAACTTAAAACACAAAAAGCCTTTCGCTGACTGGGAAATGATCAAAGAGTGCATTAAAGCTGTGGCAGAAAAACTTTAAGATGGAAAAAAAGGACAACAACTTAAGGAAAAGGTTAAGCAAATTGCCATGCCTGCCACAAGCATAACAAGGCGAGCAGAACTCTCTACCAAGATGTACAGACCCAGCTCGACTGTGCCATTTAAAGTGGGTTAAATATTGGTTCTTAAATTGGATTGCACTTTTCTGTTCAGCAGATGATTTCATGGGCCTATGAATAATTGATCAGTAGTTACAAAACAAAAACTCTAGTGTTAATCAAATGTTCAATAAAAATGAAAGAAAATATTTTATCAGTTGATATAAAATGTTCGGACTCTAAAGTGTTTGGATGATGGAGGTAGTGGACCTCCTACTATTTTAATTGGGGACCCCTGACCTAAATCATGTCATTGTTGTGATTATTATTATGAATATATGATTTAATATTAATATTTTAATATTTTATTAAATGATAATCCGGTCTGTTAAGTGTTGTCCAGTGAATACCAGCCCAATCAGGTGGTGGTATTTGGACAATATTGAGGTGAGCAAAGCTCTGACATTACTGAACAGCAAAACTCTGCACACGTAATAAATTCACACAATTTCTTAAAATACAATAATTTATTAACAAAAATAAGTCAACTCAAAGTCAAAGACATTTTAATCAACAAACTGCTATGCTACAACAATCCAACTAAAGTACCAAGCAGAATTAAGGAAATAGGAAGACCAACTATATACAATATGAACAAGTGAATCAAAGATGGTTAAAAACCATGACCAATAAAGTGATGCAACATTACCATGGAATATTTATGTTTGAGAACCAAGGATTATTGTGAGGAATCTGAAAATGAAGTTAAGTTAGTTTTGACAATAATTGGCATACCTTCAAACAACCATTCACAATGCAAGATCAGATAAAACATTATTTTAATAAAATGATTTTTTAAAGAATGATTTGCTGAAAAAAAACCAACCTTCTGGATGACTAATTCTCAATAGTGTTTAATTAGCTGCCTTTATTTAGTACAATAATATTTAAGGATATGTTATTTTGAATAAGAACCAAACATTTCTGGATAAATGAGTCTTGATGGTGTTTGATTAGCTACCACATTTAGTAAAACTATATTTCGGGAAATATTTCTTACATTGAAACTAACAACCTTTCTGGATAAATGATTCTTAACAGACTCATAAGATGGGTCACGTGTTACCTTAGCCGTGACTTAGCTTTTTACCACTCCTTCAAAATCAAACATTTACCTTATAATCGTCAATAAAAGGATCAAATTCATAAACGCTGATGGCACGTTATGGCTGATCTGTGTTTAAAAAGCACCCTTTAAATAAAGTTTGTTATAACTTTAAAAACACAACACAGAATACATCATTAGTTGAGCAGCTAGTCTGCTAGCACTTAGCTGAGTTTTCTCAACACACAAAAACAACAAATGTCATTAAACGAACATTATTTAGATTATTTCAGTCTAACTAATCTTCTCTGCCCGAACACCTCTTACCTGAACCCTGCTGAGGAAAAGGTCTCTGGGCGACAAGTTGAGGGAAGCAAAGCTGTCCGACTAACGTTGCAGCTAATCTCAGTAGCCGTGAGTGGGTCGGCTGTTTAGCTGTCATGGCCGAACTGTGGGGGGAAGCTATGGGAAGCAAAGCTGTCCGACTAACGTTGCAGCTAATCTCAGTAGCCGTGAGTGGGTCGGCTGTTTAGCTGTCAAGGCCGAACTGTACGACAAAGACGAAATTACTGATAGATGACATTTTCAGAGGCGAGCTATAAACGACTTTAGGGAAATCAGAGTAACAATGACTGCTGTGTTTAGGACACACCCTTCTCCTCTGATCTGTTAGGACACAGATCAGAGGAGAAGGGTGCACACATACAGTGCCTGGCAAAAGTACTCATCCTCTTGACTTTTGTCACATTTTGTGAAAGGAAAAAAAGATACCTGGTTTTCAAATAATTGTATTTAAATCCAGTGCAATCAATCGCCTTTGGAAGTTACCCAGCTAGTAAATGGAGCCCACCTGTGTGTAACTTAATCTGAGTATACATATATTTGTACTGGAAGTCAAAAGGTTTGTTAGAGAGTTTTGGCCATATTGCCTTGGTGGAGAACTAACACAGCACATCTACCTAAACACATCTTCGTAATGTGAAACATGGTGGTGGCAACATCATACTGTGGGCATGTAGTTCTTATGTAGGGAAATGGAAGCTTGACAATGTTAAAGGGGACAATGGATAAAGCTAAATACAGAGCAGTCATGTCATGGAAGAAATCTTTCACATGCTGCCAAAGACTTGAGACTGGGGTGGAGGTTTACCATCCAGCAGGACAACAAACCTAAACCCATAGCTGCGATTTAATGGTTAGATCAAGGCATATTCATGTGATGGAAAGGCTTATTTCAAATCTTGACTTAAGAGTGAAAAGTTCTAAAAGCCATACATTTTCTAATAGTTTGTGTTTGTCTGTCACATATACCAAGTACATATACCTTGGTACTGTACCAAGTACCAAGATGGCGCCGACGATGGCAGCCTCGGAGCTTCGCTCTCTCCATGTTTTTGTATTTTGTGGGTTTATATGTTTTTCGAGCCACAGTACTGTGGTCTCGGGCCACAATTCGGTGGTCTCATTCAGTAGAGAGGAACTTCTCAACATCAGAGAGTCCTCTCTTGGGTTTTTTTCACCATCTTTCATTGATCTGAGGTTCACTGAGCTTCTGGCAAGCGGAGCGGCGTCACTCTACGGGATACTGCGCCGGAAGCATCGGAGGGGAAAGCGTGCTGGCGCCCTGGTAAAGCTCCGCAAAAGAGGACTTCGCACACCACTGCCTTCAATACATCTGGCAAATGTCCGCTCCCTAAGCAACAAGATGGACGAGCTACTTTTCCCCCTTCTCAAACCCGGGGGTTTTAAAAACCCCTTTGGGGCCCCCGTTTAAAATTTTAGCGGGGTTCCCCTGCTTTTAACCGGGGACCAAAAAGGGCCCCGAAAAGAAAACATCCCGAATTGGGGGGCAAAAGCTGATTTCCCGGGCCCTTTTTTTCCCGCCTTTTTTCAGAAGGCCCGGGTCGCCCCGCGGAAACTTTTTCAGGGGGAAGGGGGAAACGAGGGAAAGGGGGAATCTTCCCCTTTTTTTTTATATAAACCCCAAGCTTTTTTTGCAAAAAGACCCCCTAAAAGTTTCTTTGGGGGAAAAAAATGTTTGTTTTCCGGGTTCCCGGATATTTTTCCCAAAAAAACGCAAACCTTTTTTTCTTTACAGAGAGAAAGGTTTTTCCCCCCTTCAATATAAACGGGTCAAATTTTTCCCCCCCGCCCTGGCCCGCAAATTTTTGCCCGGAAAAAAAAATCTTTTCCTGAGCTGATTAAGGGTGGGCGAAAAAAAAAAACCCTACCCCTTTTAAACCCTAATTTCTGGGGGATTTTTCCAAACGGGAGATCTTCCCCCTAAAAGAAACTCCCCAAAAAAAACAGACCAAGGGAAAATTAAGGGGGTCCAACCCCCAAAAACAAAAAAAACACCCGGACCACTGTTTTTCACACCTTTTAAGGACTCACAATCAAAACTGTTTCCAGGGCTGCTTTTTGGACTTTTTTTGGGTAATTGCCTTTCCACCTATCCCAAATTTTCAGGGGCAGAAAAATAAGAGTTCCAAAAACCCCTGGGGGTTTTTCCCCGGGGTTTAAAAAGGGGGGACTGAAAAGGAAACAAAGCAGTAGCTACAGGCCTGTTTTTTTTTTAATGCAAAAGATGGGGCCCCGGGTTTTTTTTTTAAAACCTCAGCCCCTGAAATTTAAAAACCCCAAAAATGATGTGGGGACATCCCCTACATCAGTTTTTTTTTTTGGGGGGAAAATTGGTTTTGGGGCGACCAAGACTTCCCGCAACCCTTTGGGGGAAAAAACCGAGCCCCTGGTTTTTTTCCAAAACCTCCCCCAATTCCTTTCGCAAAGGGACCCCGGGAAAAAAAGCTCAAAAGGGAAATGGAAAATTTTGGGGGCGGTAAAGGCCCAAAAGGCCCCGGGAAAAAGAAATTAAAAGGGGATCAAAGCAGCCCCCGGGAAGGTAACAAAATGAAAAAGCTGAAAACGGCCCTTTTTTTACTGGGGAACCCCTTTTGGCCCCGGTTTTACCCGGGTCCCCCGAGGAAAAACCTGTGCCTAACAGAAAACCCCAAACCCCCCTTGTGAAAAAAAAAAAGGGCCCCCCTGGGCCCAACCGTCTGAAGGCTTCAAATTGCAGAAAATGACCAAGGGGAAACCCTTCACACCCCCCAAACCCCAACCCCTCCACATCCCATTTAAGGAAAAATTTGCCCTAAAAACAAAACCCAAACCCCCTAAATTTCCCCCTTCCCCCCCGCCCGCCCCTTAAAAAATCTTCCCGAAGGGGAAAATGGTAAAAACCCGCTTTTTCCCGCGCCTGAAAACAAAAAAAAACTGGAGGAACCCCGAAATTAAAGTCCCCCCCATCATGGCCCGAAAAGCCCCCGTTGGCCCAAATCAAAACCCCCCCCCAATCCCTTTCCCCCGGATTTTTCCCAAAAAAGTCCCCTTTAAAAAAAGGGGGTGAGGTTTCCCCCCCCCCCTGTTTTTAAAAAGATCCGCCATTTAATTCCCCCGTGTTTAAAGAAAAACCCCCCCCCCCCCCCTGGATTAAAAAAGGGGCCTACAGGCCCCGGGAGGCCCCCGAACCCTTTTTTGGCGTTTAAAGAAAAACCTTTTTAAAACGGGGTTTGGGTTTTTAAGCCAACCCCAAAAAAACATTTAATTTAAGGGCCCTCTAAAATGGAAAAAAGCCCCCGGGGAGTTTTGCGTACCGGAGCAAAACAGGTTCCCGGAAAATTATGCTTTTTTTTTTTTGGGGGCCCCCCTTTTTTTTCCTGCAACCCCTCGAACCGCCCCTGGGAACCCTTTCGCCCCCGGGGTTCCCCGTTTTTTTTTTAGACTTCAGCTTTGGCCTTTTTAACACCATATAAACCCCGACCCTCCCCCCAACCAAAAGTCAACCCCCCGCCCCTACGTCCCCCCCCTCCCCCCGGGCCCCCCTGGGTCCCAACCCCGGTTTTTCCCGACCCGGGCCCCCACAGCAGCAAGGTAACCTGGGGAAAGGGACCGTCTTCCCCCCAACCAAGATTTTAAAAAAAGTACCCTTTTGGGGGGGCCCCCCCCAAAGGGGGGTTGGTTTTTTAAATTTCCCCCTTCTTCTCCCCCGTAACAAAAATGACTCCCCCTCAGGGGGAACTTTCCCGGTTTAAAACTCCTTAAGGTTTTTTTCAGATAACCCCCCAAATTCATTGGGCCGATTTCCCGGACGGTGGGGTTTGGTTCCCCCGCCAAAACCCGGAAAAGGAAATTTAAAACCCCCCTGAAAACACCCGGTGTAAAAATCCCGAAAAATGGGCCTTTGGGAACTAAAACCCCCCCCTTTAAGGGCCGGGGATGGTAGTTGGACTTTTTGGAAAAACACCCAAACCTTTCCCTTTAAAACCCCCCACCACCCCCTTTAAAAAAACACCGTGTCCCCGGCCCGTGGAAATTTACCCTTCCCGGTTCTTTGGAAAAAAAACCCTCTTCCCGAGGAAACCCCCAATTGGGGGGCCCCCCCAACCCCATAGACACTGGGGGTTTTTTGAAAAAAAAGGGCCCCGCCCCGAGGAAAATGGTTTCCTTTTCCTGAAGGCAACTCCCAAAAAAAATTTCAACCCTTCCCCAGGAATGTTGGGGCCCCCTTTTTCCCCAAAACCCCTGGGCCCTCCCTTTCCAAATCTTCCCCGGGCCCTTTATCCCATCTTTAAAAGGGGGTTTTGGAAAACTCCCCCCCAAAAAAGGACAAGGTTCCCGACTGGGAAAAAAGGGGAATTTTTTCAGGACTTGCAGGGGAGAAATAAAACCGGGCCCCGACCTTCCCTACAACCAGGACTTTTTTACAGGGGCAAGGGTCCCGGAAAAAAAAAGCCTTTCCCCAAAAAAATTTTTTGCAGACCCCAAAACCCCCCCCTTTCAACCCAAAACAACTTTTTCCCCAAATTTTTTTTTTGGCCCTTTCCCGGCCGGGCGCTAACAGAGCCGTGTTTTTTAAATTTAAAACCGCCCCACAAAAAAACAGTTTTCCCCCCTTTCCCCAGGCCCCTTTCTCCCCGTTGAAAAAATTTTAATAGAGCCCAAACCCAAAAAAAAAAACCGATTGGGGTTTTTTGGCCCAAAAAGGGCCCCCCTTTTTTTTTTTTTATTTTTAATGTGGGCAAAAAATTTTTTTCATTTTGGGGAAATATGATAAATTTTTAGAAACAAAAAAAAAAAAACCAAACGGCAAAAAATGGAAAGGGGGTCCAAAAATTTCCTTTTTTTTTTTTTGTATTTCAAAACTTTTGGCAATAAAGCCCAAATTTGAATTTGAAAATTCCCGAATTTTTTGATAATCCCAATAAAAAAATTTCTTAAAAAATTTTTTCCCCGCAATTGGGGGAACCAAAAAATTTTGAAATTTTTTTAAGGATAATGGGGAAAAAAGTTTTTCCCAAAGGGGCCCCCGTAAAACCCGTAATTTTTTTCAGACAAATTAAAAAAAGGGTAAAAATAATTTGGGGTTTTAAAAAAAAAACTACTTTTTTTTAAAAAAGGGGGCTTTAGTAAAAAAAGGTTTTCCCTTTATAATGAACATTCTTTTTCCCCAACCCCTTTTAAAAAAAATTACCAAAAGCCAAAATTTGGGTTTGGGGAAAACCCCTTAAAAGTTTTTTTTAGCTTTTCCCCCCACACTGCCTTTGCCCCCGGGGTGCGCGTTTCCCTAATTTTTTTATCCCCTGGGTATCTGCCCCTTTTTCAAGTGTACCATGAAAAGGTTTTTTTTTTTTTGTCCTTTAAAGGGGGCCCCCCCAGTACCCATAATTTCACTTCCCAAATTTCTTACAGCCCTTTTTTTCGGTCCCCTTTTTGCAGCTTTTGGCCCAAATCCCACTTTTTTGGTCCCCGGGACCCAATAAGGGGGCCCGAAAAGGGCCAAAATACAGTCCCAAAAAAGATATTTTTTTTTTTAAGATATAAAGGGTTAAAGGAAATTTTAAAAAAAACTACAAAAAAGTCCAAAAAAACTTAAGTTTTTTAAAAAAATTTTTCCCTTTTTAAAAGTACCCTTTTCCCTGTACTTTCCCCCCGTACATGTAATTTTTTTGGGAAAAAAAACATTTAAAAATTTTTTAAAAAATAAAGAAAAAGCCTGGTTTTTTGGGCCCCCACCCTTTTCTGTAAAAAAAGCCTGGCTTTTTTTTTTATAGTTCCCCCCCCGAGTCCAAAAAACCCCCTTTAAATCTAGGTTTTTTTTAAATTTTTTTTTTTAACCCCTTTTTAAAAAGGGTGGGGGGCAGTGGGGAATTTTTTTTGGAATTTCCTGCCCAAAAATTTTTCACGAACCCCTAGGAACCCCAAAATTTTTTAGCTTTTTTGAAAATCAAATTGTTAAAAATTGGGGGCAGTTCCAAAACACGGGCCCCAAACAAAATGAAGGGTTTTTGACCGGGCCCTATGCCCCTTTCCCAAAAAGGGGCCCAAAAAGATTTAAAACCCGTGGGGCAGATGACAGAAAGCAATGGGGAACTGGGCCCCCAAATTTTAACCCCCTTTCCCCCTTTCCCAAAAGAGAAAAGAAAATTTTTTTTTATTTCCCTTTTCCCCCCTGGGCTGGGCCAGAGAATCTGTATCCAAACCAGGTTGACTTAGGACCATCGAATAATGTAAACTATTTCTCTAGACAGTTGCTGTAGGAAAAGAGTAATTAATATTGCATATTTTTAACTTTACCTCTTTTCTTTTAATTTTGGATATAAAACTGTTATGTGAGGATCCATCAAGAGATATCAGTGTCATAAATGTTAATAATAAATGTAAATAAGAAGGTATTTTAGGGCTCAGGGCTGTACAGGGGTCAGCTTTTAAATGTAGAATCTGCAAAAAACTAGAGAGGATGGATGGATGGATGGATGGATGGATGGATGGATGAATGGATGGATGGATGGATGGATGGATGGATGGATGTGGATGGATGGATGGATGGATACTTGAATTACCAGATGGATGTAACACTTGAACAATAGAACAGGTAATAATGTCTGAAAATAGAAAACATTTTCCAAAATCTTTTTCCCAATACTTATCCATGCCAAAACATTACATAAAACACAATTCAATAAGCATGCACAAACACATCCTTACTAAAATGATAGGATCCATCCCTTTGCTGTTTTTATTCCTGCCACTTTGACCGCAGTCCCCGTTTCTTTTTTCATCTTCCCCTTTATTTTAAAAATTTAAAAAGTTTAAAGCTTATTTTGTAGTTCTGCTGGCAACACCCCGGGGGACCTAAAGTCCTCCCTTTAAAGAGTTGTTTTGTAAAAGCAGGACTATGTTTTTGGATTTAAAATCCGAGATGAAGTCAGGAGAAAACAAAATGGGTAGATTAAATATGTGAGTTCTCTGCAGACTCATTTGGCTGGTTTTCTCCAGTTTACATGCTGGGCTGTGAGAGATTGACTTGCTGATAGATCAAAGACTTTTAATCTCTTTGCTCACTGCTGATTAAAATAGGCTCCATGGCTCTCCCTGTATCTTTCTCTCTGTGTCTCACTTGTTTTTCCTTTGAGCCTTGATCAGTCTTATAGGTCTAATAATAGGCTCTCTCTGACTCTTTTTGCCTGTATCTTTGAGAACTCGACTTGAAAAACAGAATGCGTACTCGCTATTTCAAAAAGAAAGGAGGTGCAAAGTGATTGGAATCAATGTTCCTTTAAAGCGTTTTTTATTATGGTGTGCTTTGTTATGCTTGTTGGATGTAGCAGCAGGAAACATAAGTAGAATTAGGTCACGATCATGTCTGTTAGCTGTTTTAAACTGTTTTTGTGTGTTACTTGAAAAATGAGATGTTACAAATACACTGGTAGGCCAAAAAAAAGTTACCACCTGGAATTAACTAAGCAAATAGGTACGGGCCTCCCATTGGATAATTATTGCATGGATTATGTTTCAGCTGGCAAACAGTTATTTAAACCCCAACTGGTGCAATGAGTTGCCTCTCCTTTCTAAACAACCATGTCGAAAGAACCCCATCCCTGTGGTCGTGGAAAAGATGTCAGTCTTTTTTTCAGAAGGGTCAAATCATTTGGATGCATCAAGCAGAGAAAAATCTAAGGAGATTGCAAAAAAACTACCAAAATTTGGGTTAAAAATTTCCCAACGCATTATTTAAAAACTGTAAGGTTTGGGGGGACCCATCCGCAACAGGAAGAAATTGTGGCCGGAAAAAAACCCCAAAATGATCGTGATCGGCGATCATTTTAAACGTTTGGGTGAAAACCCAATCGAAGAAAAACAAACTAGAACCCCCGGCCTATTTTTTTAATAGTGAAAGTAAGAGCAATTTTCCACACCATAATGCGAAGGGAACTAAGGGGGATTGGGACTGAACAGCTGTGTTACCTTTTAAAAAACTCTTAAAATCCGTGAGGCTAACTGGGGAGGAAAAAAAAAGGCTTCAATTTGCTAGGTAGCATAAAGATTGGACTCTGGAGCAACGGAAGAAGGTCATATGGCATGTTGAATCCTGATTTACCCTGTTTCAGAGTGATGGGCGCATCAGGGTAAGAAGAGAGGCAGGTGAAGTGATGCACCCATCATGCCAATTGCCTACTGTACAAGCCTGTGGGGTCAGTGCTATGATCTGAGGTTGCTGCAGTTGGTCAGGTCTGGGTTCAGCAACAGTATGTATTCAAAGAATGAGGTCAGCTGACTACCTGAATATACTGAATGACCAGGTTATTCCATCAATGGATTTTTTTTTTTTCCCTGATGGCACAGGCATATTCCAAGATGACAATGCCAGGATTCATTGGGCTCGAATTTTGTGAAAGAGTGGTTTCAGGAGCATGAGACATCATTCTCTACATAGACTGGTCACCACGAGTCAGACCAATTGGGGGATGTGCTGGAGAAGGCTTTTGGCAGCGGTCAGACTCTACCATCATCAATGCAAGATCTTGGTGAAAAATTAATGCAACACTGGGTGGAAATAAATCTTGTGACATTGCAGAAGCTTATCGAAACAATGACACAGCGAATGGGTGCCGTAATCAAAGCTAAAGGCGGTCCAACGAAATATTGTGTGTGTGACCTTTTTTTTTTGGTGGCGACAGGCAGTGTATCATACATACACACAAAACACTTGCATACACACAAAAGTCTCCCAGTGCTCAGAAACATTTTTAAACATGCAGCAGAGGTACTGGCACCCATCCTGAAAATGACGATTTATGACATTTCATGTCAGTCCTGCATCTGTCACGCAACACGGATTGAAAAAGAATACTGGTTAAAACAACTCAAGCAAACTGAGGTCTAGCATACAACGTTCAGTATTTGGGTAGGTTTCTCAGAGATCAGGGTAAGGCATCTGAGACTGCCTTAGAAAGTTATAAAATGAGATAAAAATCTTTTTTATTGATCGCTGTTTCATAAGGACTGAAACTGATTTTTAAACATCTTCTTTCTTGAAGGAATAAAGAGGTGTGTTAGTGTCCACATCTTAATACTGTTTTGTGAAGGGGCTACCAGGGATCCCGCTGGCAGTCACCACATTGCACATGGGGAGTAGAAGTGGTGAGCCAGGTTTGGCTGTGATTTGCTAGAGTGGGAAATTCAGGTAGGATTCATGTTGTAATGAATCATTGTCCTGTCCTTTTAAAACATTGGCACTAGACCTGTTGGAGCTGCCAGCCCAGTAACATGAATAACAGGAACTGTTAGAGGTGTTCACTAGTGTTCTGATGGACGGGTTTCCTTCCATAGTGGGTTTCAACAAGCTACTGTATATCCATTGGTCAGTTAAGGTATTTCCTTCAAACACCTGAGAGGTGAATTCTGCTTACTGCACTTTGCTTCGTGCATTATGTTGTAATTTATACCATACATTTGGACATCTTTACTATTTAGTTTTGAGATCAAGGGTTGTTAATGTTGATTTAAAAAAATGGTTTCCCAATATTATTATAAAAGCAGATATAGGGCACTAAATAGTAAAGGAGTGGGCAATATGAAGACAGGGATAAAAAGATTAAAAGATATAGCTGTACATAAATATTAAAAGATTAAAAGAGGAATATTAAATGTTCATGTTATAATTTAAGCCTAATGACAAACAGTACAGGTTTGAAATCCTAACCTTCAGCGATTCAGGCTTAGAGGTGACCTTAATGTCATGGATTTGATGAGAAAATGAGGAGACTTGACTTAAAAATAGAATGGCGTGAACCTCTCTCGATTCAAATAATTAACATTGTTTTAGGTTTAGTCCTTTGTCTTCTACCATGTAAATGGAACTTATCCCATAGATTGCTTTATATATTTGTTGCCAGTAGTGTAATGAATTAAAGAAAAAATATGTTATATTAATTTCTACACATCTTTTAGCAGCTACTTCAATAGATTATTTGGAATTTGGGTTTTAAGTCAGTTCCAAGTGCTTAACAAAGAATGGACCAGTAGTAAGTCTAGATGGTGAAATATTGTCTGCTGAGTGCGATCAGTGAATATGGATCCATAGTTTCACAACTCGAGGGTTCATGGGAGTTTGCCCAACCGGTCCACATGTGTTTTGTGGACCTGGAGAAAGCATTCGAATGTGTCCCTCGTGATGCCCTGTGGGCGGTGCTCCAGGAGTATGGAATCGGGGGCCCTTTATTAGGGGCCATCCGGTCCCTGTACGAGCGGAGCAGGAGTTTGGTCCGCATTGCCGGCACTAAGTCGGACCTGTTCCCGGTGCATGTTGGACTCCGGCAGGGCTGCCCTTTGTCATCGGTCCTGTTCATAACTTTTATGGACAGGATTTCTAGACGCAGCCAAGGGCCGGAGGGAGTCTGGTTTGGGGACCAGTGGATTTCGTCTCTTCTTTTTGCAGATGATGTGGTCTTGCTGGCCCCCTCTAGCCAAGACCTACAGCATGCGCTGGGGCGGTTCGCAGCCCAGTGTGAAGCGGCTGGGATGAAGATCAGCTCCTCCAAGTCAGAGGCCATGGTACTCGACTGGAAAAGGGTGGCTTGTCCTCTTCAGGTTGGAGGAGAGTTCCTGCCTCAAGTGGAGGAGTTCAAGTATCTCGGGGTCTTGTTCACAAGTGAGGGAAGAATGGAGCAGGAGATCGACAGACGGATCGGTGCGGCTGCTGCAGTAATGGAGGCACTGTGCCGGTCAGTTGTGGTGAAGAGAGAGCTGAGCCAAAAAGCGAAGCTCTCGATTTACCGGTCGGTCTACATTCCTACCCTCACCTATGGCCATGAACTTTGGATCAGGACCGAAAGAACGAGATCCTGGATACAAGGTGCTGAAATGAGCTTCCTCCGTAGGGTGGCCGGGCACTCCCTTAGAGATAGGGTGAGGAGCTCGGCCACCGGGAGGGGCTCGGAGTAGAGCCGCTGCTCCTCAACATCGAGAGGAGCCAGTTGAGGTGGCTCGGGCATCTATATCGGATGCCTCCTGGACGCCTTCCTCGGGAGGTGTTCCAGGCCCGTCCCACTGGGAGGAGGCCCAGGGGACGGCCCAGGACACGCTGGAGGGACTATGTCTCTCGGCTGGCCTGGGAACACCTTGGGCTCCCCCCGGAGGAGCTGGAAGAGGTGTCTGGGAAGAGGGACGTCTGGGTGTCTCTGCTTAGTCTGCTGCCCCCGCGACCCGGTCCCGGATAAGCCGAAGACGACGAGTATGAGTACGAGTTTCACAACCAAACAAACTGCCAGCTTCTAGAGAACACTGCTGGTCATTGAGAAGCAGGACTGAGTCACCAGCTGCTGAACCAAGTAGGTGCACATCAGGAGTTTACAAGGGAGCAGGCTTTGTCATGCCTTAAAACCAAGTATTTACTGTAAGAATTATGATTATTGATTAATTAATATTTATCAAGAATTATAATTTAAAATAATAATTAAAAAAATTAATTTCTTAACCAAAAATCATTACTTACGAATCAAAATCAGAGATGTCCTCTGGTGTTATAATTATGGCTGAAAGCCCTTGATAATTACAATTATTAAATTCTCAGTAATAATTGATTACTATTACTAGATGTCACTGTTTAATCAACCGCTTCACCGAAGGTGGGGGAACTTTGACCTTTTTTGACAGACAAATCACTCTTGCTCAAAATAAACCCAAATGCTTTCTCTTTATCTATGTGAATATTTATTAAATCAACAGCCCTGATACACCTCGCTATTTGGATTCAATAATCTTCACCTAATCAAACATGCAAAAATTCTACACAAAAGGGGTAACTAAACAAGATAAAACAACATTGAGTGTGTATAAAGTCAAATCAGCAGTTATGGCAAAACAAGAGAAAATATGGTACTGATCAAAGCTTTGGGAGCAGCCTCCACCAGGCTGCAGTCATAAAACCCCCAAAGTTGGAGCTCAGTGAACATAAAGGGTCATAAAACTTTTAGGTGGCAACCAGTGGAAAAACACTAAGATTGAAGACAAAGGAATATTGAGTATTCCACCATGAGGTGCTAGCAGTCCAACTTTAAGATCACCTGAGTCTGCGCTCAGGTGTTCAAACTAAGAAAGACACGCACAGCTTCAAAGCGCGGTGGCTTTCAGAGTCCAACAGCAATCAAAGTTTCAATAAGACATTGCATTGGGGGGGAGAAAGTGACGAGTACGTAACAAACTCAAAGACGGCCGGCCTTCCTCCTTTGGCAAAAGGGAAAAATATGAGGGACCGTCAGCAGTCGACTGGAACAAAAAACAGAGGAAAATTTCGTCTCCTAGGAAAACCTCCGTGGGTTTTGTTAGGTTACGTGTTCAATCCACGTCTTCGATCGGTAAAGTAAAGTCTACTGGGCTTCTTATCCCAGAAATTTGTTCTCATGAGTGTGGGGAGAATTAATAAAAACCCACGTGTGAGTTTCTTCTCCAGAAGGATGCGTGCCTCCGTTGTGTGGTAACCGGTCTCGGTTTCCAGCGGGGAAAAGGATTGGTGGGCGTCTCCGGTGTCCTTATATAGTCCACTGTGACAACAGAGCTGCGACGCCCCTTCCTATCAGCTGCAATGCCTGCTGTGAGTTGTGGTAGCAGACCATACTGGGGTATATAGTAGCAGATGACAATGGGAGGTATAGTAGGTCCAACAAATGGTCCAACATTACTCTGCACAACTAACACCACCCTACTGCTTGCTTTAATTTGCAGATTTTATTATTAACGCTCTTCGCCTAAGATCATGGGAAATGAAATGTGAGTTAAATGTAAACCATTTAAGTACGCTGCCGTCAGGTTGTGCCAAATCATATTTAGGTTAACGGTGGCTCGGTGGGTAGAGTAGTTGTTCTTGCAATTAGAAGGTTGTGGGTTGGATTCCAGCTTCCCCCTGTTACATGTCTATGTGCACCTGGGCAAGACACCTAGTTTCAAGTTGCCTACTGATCAGTGTATCAGTGTATGAATGCATGCTTGGTGTTATGAGGGAGCTCTGACTTCTGCCTTACAGGCTCAGCTGTGCTAAGATTGTGTTGTTTTTGGAATCTGGTGTTTCAAAATCCATAGTTTTACTGGTAACTTCAAACCAGATAAAAAATAGGATTGATTGGCCCAAAGTGTCTCAGCGCAACTTAAAGCACTAACCATCTGAGATTATATTTTTTTTCATAGGCAGGGCTTAAGGGAAATAGATCCTATCTTCATTCAGACACTTGGGACTTGGTGTTTTTCTTCAACAATTTCTTTTTATGAAAGTCCCCAATTCACAGATTTTCAAATATTTGATTGATCTTGTTTTGATTCAGAGAAAATGTAAAAGGGTTTTTACTTTAAACATTTTATGGAGGCAGGTAAATTACCAGTCCTTTAGCAGATTAGACCTTTAAAACACTTAGAAATGGATGAGGAAACTAAAGTTGATGCATCTCAGATTAAAGGAAAATAAATAAACCAAATTAAGCTTTGTTGAGCTATTTTCACCACATCAGACAATCAGAATTGTTGTGTTTTTCACAGATTTGGATGTACCGATCTGTGTATGAAAAGATCACAAAGTGATTCAGTTTCAAGGTCTTCCCAAACCTAACATTTCATGGTTATATCTGATGACTCTTACTTTTAGGTCATAATTCAGTCTTTCTTTACTTCAGGACAGTTTCTGCTTATCAGTGCTGTACTGTAAAATGTATTCGTGTCGCCACTGTTTTTAAAAGTGAGTTCTGAGTCCAAGCTGCTTTGGCTGTGCATGCAGTCTGTAGAGGTAACCCACACGCAGCCAATAGGGATATGTGATGGATAATTTTAGCAGGCAGAGCAGGATGGAAATCTTAGATTCAGCCCTTGTGGGAATAGGGCACACAGAGTGGTCAAGGTGAACAGTGTCGGTTAAAATACCGCTATAGCTATCCCACAGGTCACAACAAATTAATGGACACTACTACCCATAGTCAACCGTTCATTCCCCTTTAAATAAGAATAACCCTGGTACTGTAACTTTTAAATGTTAATCGTAGAATGTCAGAGTGGTCACATTCATTGAGAGCCGACCCAAGCGGTCACGAGGCTGATTAAGGTTAGTCCCTTTCCAGTGTTTGACCTCCAGGAGTGACAGGTTTCCTGCGAACTTTGTTTAGACCATTTATACAACTTGTTTTCATCAAGTGTAACAGATTTTCTTTGTAAAATAAAATAAACAAGACTCATAATTATCACAAGTTTGTATTCATCTAACAGCTGCCTTGGATGATCAAAAGTGGCAGAGGTTTGAACGTTGCCATATGTTCAGAGTTATTGGCTCATTATGTAGCTGTCTAGATTTGTGTTACAGACTGACTCTGCCCTCCACTCACTGACACCTCTGGTAAAAGTGCTTGGAAAAACCTTACATTAAGGAATATTGTATTGCAGTGGAGTATTAGAGAGTCTTAGAGTGAGCATTTTAGTAAAACATAACCCTTGTTCTTAGTACAGTTTTTTCAATGTTGTCTGTCTTTTTTTCTTTGTACAACTCTTTTTGCCAATAACAGAATAATTAGTCTTCTCGTGTAACGTTTCAGAGGGTTGAGACATACATATCTTTGTCTATGGCTGTTTTCACAGGTCTCTCTAGGTCTTCATCTTCAGTGCATATCACAGGTTCTCTATAGGGTTTATAGGTCTAGGAACCGTCCCTTTTAATCAGGTTTCCATGGCTTTCGGAAGAGAAACAGGCCTACAACATCACAGATCCTCCAGTATATGACAAGAAGCATGATGTGCTTTTCCAAAGACTCCCCCTTTCTTTCACACTAAGCCCACCTGGGGTTTTTGTGTCCAAAAAGATCAATCTCGGTCTCATCTGACCCAGCACACAGTTTGAGTTAAAGCCAACTCGGCATATTCAAGTTATGGTAGGACAGAAAATGGATGAGATTTCTACACATCTCTACACATTTGCCTTCCCTGAATGGCATGTTCTCTTGTCGTTCAAGTTTTGTAAAGTGGCTAAGAGAAATGGCCACCTATTTATATTCCAGGGAAGCACAAAGCATGAGTTACAAAGCACACTTAATCATTTTAAAATGTACAGTATTTTTTCATATTTTATAGGAGTTGCTAAGGTTGCCTATAATCATAGAACCTGGTGTTTGCAAAAATATTCATATTTCTGAATGTGGGATTTTTTTAATCCCACTAAGTAAAATTATTTAAAATCTCAGTTGGATTTCAGGGAGATTATCCTTCTATAATAATTGTGAAATTAGTTTTAGTTTTGTTTCACATTTTTACAAGGGATGCCAGCAAGTCTGAACAGAGCTGTGTTTTTATGTCTGGTTGGTATTCTTTATGTAAATCACTGGATCATTTTAGGGTTTCATGACTGCACAGAACAAAGAAGCACTGCAAGTTTGTAAAAATATTGCCAGTGATTTTTTTTCTGAAAAGTCAAAAAATGGCCCCAAAAATATCAAAAGCTTTCTTCCATGAAAGAAATTAACCTAACATACATTTACGTCAAGGAATAAAGCAGGGAAGTTACCTGCTACTGAGCTGTAAATTACCTACTCAAGTCACTGTAAATGACCATGGAAACCCATAGTGGCTGATCAGATAATGGAGGGTAAGTGATAGTAAAGAATGTAAAGAGTTTACTTACACTGCAAATTGAATTTATCGTGTGCTTATGAGTTTTTTTGAGTCACACTCCAGGACAGTAAAGAGATAACTAAAGAACATTAGACTTCAGTCTTCTGATCTGCAGCCACGACAGAGTTGCTTCTTCCTTTCTGCCGCCTCCTGTGGCTCTCTGTCAGAGCCATTAAACCTTTAATCTGTATCAGTCAGCTCCATCTTCTCAGTCATCCATCAGCTAATCAGTGTACAGCTTTAAGTGTCAAAGAGCTCTGGTGGAATCCTGCTCAGGTTAAACAACTACAGCCACAGGAACCTCCTGGAAAATCATCTACAACAGGTGCTGGAATGTCACATTTAACCATGATGTTTTTTACAAGGCTGAGGAGAAATTGCTGCTCCAAATATACAGTACCAGTCAAACATTTGGAAAAGCTGCTCTGTTTTCATTTCGACTGAGAACCTAAGTTCACATGTCTACCTGCTAATGTATTATAGGTAGACTATAATGCACAAGTTTTGACTAAACCATCTTGAAACGTGAAATAGAAACATCTTCACTAATTTAATATTTCAAAGGATCATAGAGTACCTCATTCAATGAAATAGTACAGGGCCATAGTGCAGATAAATATAACAAAACTCCAGTTTTCTAGTATTAAGAAAATTAATCTGAAAAATCTGAAAACATGTTGGAATATCTGTCGATTCATGATAACTTTTTTTTTTGCAGTTTTGTAACAGTAACTCTCTTTACCTGTTGTTATACCCCACTGCTAAATTCAGGGCAGTAAAGTGAAGCCGGTCCTTTTTACTAATAGAACTTTCTTCCTTTATGTTTTCATTGTCTCTATACGATATTATGAAATAGCTGAATTGGTAACTAGGAAATTAGTTCAGTTTCCCTTAATTTGATAAGTCTGATATTTTCCCCCAGCACTCTATCTTCTTTTATCTAGCTGCATGAACAAGAACAATTTTAATTTGATCTATCGTGGATTTATCATACATCCAACTGTGTCAAGGTTTCACTCTTTTGGCCCAAATCCCCCACCTTGCTCCAAAAATGAAAGAAAATTGGTTGGAATGTTCAGGAACAACCCAACAACCACCAAGAACCAAGACTCAAGCCTGCCATGGAATGAAAGCGACAATGGAGGAGCCTGTTTTACATCATTGCCTAGAGTGTTGACTAAGACAGAAATCCATGCCCAACATTTCCATATTAAGCCAATTGCCCTCATAAGAAAATGTTTTGGTCCTCGGGGACAAAGGTTGAACTGTTTGGCCTCCTTGACAAAAAGCTTGTTTGAGACAGACAAGGTGAGGCTTTCAAACTTAAGAACATGTAGTGGCAGTATTATGGTGTGGTATCAATATAATGAATCATAATTGTCATTGTTGTATCTATGTGTGCAAGATCCCAGTCACAAAGTACTGATTGTTACAATGTTTGGTAGAAATTATATTTAAGTACTACACATGGAAATTCAGCATGTTTATGATATTTGGCCTGTTGGGTGGACTTCCATCTACCCTTCATGGCAATGATTCTATTAGACATATCAAAACTGGTTTGAAAAAGGATAAAGCCAAAGCTCTTATCTCAACCGTACTGATAATGTGTGGACTATGCTTAAATAGTCCATGCCATGAAACTAAGCAATTTAAATGACCTCTACCAATCCTGCCAAGATCAGAGGTCAGAATTATGCTGGATGCTTGTTGATACCTGCAGAAAGCAGGTGGGTGAGATGAACCCTGCCAAGATACTTAGTGGGAATGTACCATAGGTATATATTTGAGCTTGTATGTATAACTTTAAACTTGTGTGGATTAAAGAAAATCCAGAAAAGACAAAATTTTGTTGTTTTTGTTGAATTTGTTGTATCATTATTCGACACTGAAAAAAGGAACTTTTCAAATGGATCTTTAAATCGCCAAAATTAATATGACAGCCATGGCTGGGATGGCTACCCCGCCAAGGTACTCTCTGAAACGAATATTTTCTTTCATTCCCAGTAACTCACAGTGTTAGTGGGGTCTGAGCATGTTGATTCATCATTTTGCACTTCATGACTTTAACCTGGACTGCAGGTTTTGGGAAAACAAACCACTAAAATGATAGGAGCAGAGTGCAGCTACAGCAGCTGTGCATTCTCTACAAAAAGATGGCCTCACTGGAATTGAATCTTCCACCTTGGCAGCAGTAGTGCTCCTCTTTGTGATTTACACACGGACATAATGTGGACAGGAAGACAAAATGTGCTCGCTATGGTGCTGTATTTCCACTCTCAATTTTAAATTTAACTTTATGTCCGCTGCTATATGTCTCAGCTACCAACCTCAGGGCACCTTCACTTCCCTCACATCTCACTTGAAGGCCTGGCTTCATCTCAGATTTACGAAGCTCACCCCAGGCCCAACTTATCCCAGTAATGACTCCCCCTAATTGAATCAGCTGGGTATTTGGTGAAATATTGTATATATTGACTCCTCTGGGTGCCTCACCAAGTGTACTTACCCTGTCCTTCCTCCTCTCCCCATGGCCACTGCCTTTCCCCTGTCTCTGTCCTTAATAACATTGCTCTGTTGGGGTTTTTTCATCATGACCAGAAAAGATTTTTTTTTTCATAACCCAAGAAACTTTTGATGTTGTTTTATAACCTCTTAGAGCCCTCCACTCTGTTCCCTGTCCTTCCCTGTCAATTGTTTCCTTAAAAGCTCCCACGCGCGCACATTTAAAGGCTTAATGATGAGGCCTGCTTTTCTTAATGTCAATTTTCCTCCGCACACTGGCAATTACCGCTATCTGTCTCCTCAACTTCTCTCCTCAGTGAGCATACTGTACCTTCCATTTCTGCCCCATAGCAGCCCACTGCCACTTATCCCCATGAGTCATCATGAGGATCCCACTGATGGACACACACACATGGTCCTGCACAGCCACCAGGGCCCCAGTCCATCAGGCACACATACACCAGCAAGGAATCTACGTAAAGGAATATCACGCTGTCAAATTTGTCTATAACAGGTGGAGTTTGTGTTCTCTAAATAAACCCATTTGCTGCACTGTCTGAGCTTATTGTCATATTGAAATGTTTGCTCTCTTAATTAGTTCCCTCTCCGTTTTATGCTCAAAGATTTAAGACAGTGTTTTGGTAATCTCATATGTATTTACTTCATACGATGATTGTTTTCTCCTAACTTTAGTTATTTTTCAAATACTTCTGTAGATTATACCTATAAAACTATTAAAACTGTACATAACCAACTGGTATACTTATATTGTTCCTATTAACTGTTTTCAGCTTTAGATTGCTTTGCGGGAACCCTTTTTTGATAATATGTATATTCTTCTGTATATATGGTTATAAATTAGTTTTACAAGCTGATGTCTGAGACCCAAAATCCACAAAAATAGAGATGCACCAAGAAGTCGACTCTTGACTGGAAATTTCTGCTAATGTTAACCTTGATCAGTTTTTACCAGAGGTAAACTCAAAAATCTGATGTTTGTCTGATCATGGAACACACCATATTTTGTAAGTCGTGCTAACAACAACCCTCTTTAGTGTGGAAGTTGTCACTGCTGCAAGAAGAAGGTTTTCAAAATGAAGTAATGGAGTTTGAATGTGTGGAATGGCAGTAGCCAGTGAGCAAAGGCATTGCTCACCCCTCACAACCCTTGCTTTGTTTTGGCAGCATTTTTAAAACACAAAACGAGATTATAAAATAAGCCACAAAGTTCCGATTGGTTTCTCTAGTAAAATCTCCATGATAGATTTTGGAGTTGTGCCGCACATTTGGGTTTGCTGTAATCCTGTGGGAGCCTGCTGCTGGCAGGGATTGACTCAAGGTGCTTGTTTACAGTCACAGCTGAGACGATCAGAGCAATAAAGCTGTAGCATAAAACATTCTGTCACATATAATTAATTTATATTTTCTTCCCCACCAAGAGTATTATAGTATTGTTGGAATAACATCACACATGTCCATAATTTATATGAATAGGGGATTTATCAGCTGATCTAAATAAAAAAAAAAAAAAGACTTACCTTATTAGTGGCTGCTACTAAGAACGCTGTGTTAATTTGCTATTCTGTCACAATTTCAGTCTCATTTTGCTTTCTCACAACTAAAGCAGGGGAATGTGTCAATGAGAGGAACTTTATTGGGAATTTTTGCCATATTGAATACACTTTATGTGAACAAAGAAGACAGGAGAGAATTAAACGTATGGAAAATGAGCTGGAAGACCAGATTGCAGATACATACGATAACATTAAACCCGTTTTTATGACTTTGCATCAAAAATTAACATAATATGAAGTAGCTCCTCTTAAGTCTGTTGAATTTGTACAGACGTTTTAAGACAATGGTGTCATAGAATGCAGGGGACTTGCAAGACCAAAGTGCAAACAGGAGTGTGGGAGCCGCATGGTGAGTAGAAAAATATTCAATGACAACTAAACTTGCAAACTTACATGGAGACATAGGACACGGAACATGGGCAGGGTTACTGGCACTGAGCAGACAGGCAAACAGTAGAATCCAGAGATGAACAATGAAAACCAAACAGCTCATGAGCAGAGTGAGGAGGAGAAATTACCAATGAACCAGAACAGCTAATCATATGTAATGTGGAGCAGCTGTGGGAGGGATAATGCAGAGCAACTAATGCCTGGTTTTCATGGCAAGATTTTAATATCTTGGTTAAAAACCTGAGAGACCCCACACATGACAAAACAAAATTGTAGGTACACAATTTTGTATCGTCATATGTGCCACTTTTTTATTTACAGTGTGGTGGCCCACCACACTGCAAGCTCAACACACCACACACAAAAAGATTTTACTCACGAACATTCAGATGCCAGACAGGAAATCTCGCAAACCCTCCCGAGATCAAACGTGAGTTGAGAGTAATTCCCCTTTGTGTTTCTGTCACCTCGCCTTCTGATTAGATACACATCACATTCAACAGGTTGCTTGCTGACTTGTCCTCGGGGAACACCCCACACGGTAGGCTATCGTGACTGGACAGACCAACATTCTGTCATGTCAACCAGGCATAAGGGAGAAAGGCTAATTAACACAGAGATGTAACAGCGGTAACTTTAAAAAAAATTCTTCTTCAATTTCATTCTTCTCCAAATAACAGTTCACTAGTCTTCACCCTTCATAACACTGTTTACATTTAGTTAGAATAGTTACCGCCCATTGACGACGTTTGGTTTGTGTTGGCGCATTGTTTGTGAGTAGTTGTTACAGATGTTTCTATTGCAAGAACTAATGTTTCAGCCCATTAAATTGAGACAGAAAGTTTTTTTTCTAAGCTCAGCTTTGAGGGGAAGATTGTGATGAAAAGACAAAGAAGTGATGAAGGTAAGAGAGATTAAATAGATGGTTGCTGTCCATCCACTCCAGCCAGGATGCGTAACTGAGACCCATGTCCCTCTGTTGTTCAAAACAAAGAAAAAATGACTGTTTTTTGGATTCAGAACAACTGAGGAAAAATTTGATTTAACAAGTTTATTAGAAATCTGGTTTGCGAAGATCCTATGGAACCTTGGGGTGGCACACACTGTGGAACAGACCACTGGTGAGAGTCAGAAGCTGAGATGGAGGTTTTGCGAAAACAGGCAGTGGTTACTGACCTTCGATCTGCAGACAAGCGAGAATGAAGAAAACCACAGACGATGGTGGTACATTAGGGCAAAAATCCAGGTAAGGGGGCGAGCAGGTTTTGGGATTCCTGAGAGTGATCCAAGGTCAGAGCTGGGTGGTCAGAGAGCCAAAAACTAGTCCAAATCACAATCCAAGTAGAGGGGTCCAGAAAACAGAAACGGTGTCGAAAGCCAAGGTTCAGAGTCAGCGTCAGAATCAGGCAAGGGGCAGGCAGGATGCGAGGGTCGAGCGACGGGCCATAGGTCAGGACCGAGAAGTCAGGCATGGACATGGGTAAAGAGATAGACATCTACTGAGCGATTAGTTCAATAATCTGGCAAAGAGTGAGTGTGGACACAGAGCTAAAGTAGGAGGCAGAACAGGTGAAACAGATGAAGGTGATTACTGTGGCAGTGAAGCAGGGGGCGTGGCAAGAGCAGAGGGGCTGGAAAGCAGTCTGAGGGTGACAAGCAAGCTTAGAACCAAATGGAGCAGCCAAAACATGACACAGATCTTGTGTTTTGAATGTGTTTGTGCAGTGTGAACAATCAACATTCATATAAATTAATTCATGTCATTTCAGTGAAACAACATGATTGTGTCCTGAGTCCCCTGTTGCCTCAGATGATGTCACTCCCCATGGATTTACACACACAACCACACACACACACAAATACATGACATATTCAAGTCGTTTATGTTTCAAATAAATGCTTCGATTTTGATTAAGTTTTGGTCTTCATTGTAACTGATGTGCAGGGGGATAATGAGTGGTGGACCTCAGTATTTTTTAAAGTCTGGCTATGGCCCTGACTGAGAACGTGCACTGGACTCTTAGGTTTTAGGTTTCTCTAGGCTCTTTTGCCTTTAAGCAACTTTATTTGAAAATTAAAATAATCAGCCAGAAATTACAGTAATCAGAACAAATGGGACTCAAAATAAAAATGGCTCATCAAATGATTAATTTTATACTAGTTCCCCAAGTCTACATTCATACACCAGGCAATTTTCTTGTCCATATCTGCCTTCTTATTGCAGAGATTTTTTCACCTCCCAAAAAATCCAAATTATGCCACTGTCATATGTGGTACTAAATTGGATATGTATCCGACGGCTGTCAAGGTGTCCGCAATCTGAGTGGTCATGTTGCATTTTATCCGACTTTTATGTCATGGTCCTGGCTCCGACTAGCATCCAAACAGACTTCTCTACAGAAGTAGCAGTCACTGCTCCACAAAAGGCCATTGTTAATAGTTGGGCTTACCTTTCTTCTTCTTATCATGTGGTCGAAATATCGTTACCTCCCATTGCACAACTTAAAAAATTATACTCAGACGTAACATCCGTTTTTACTTTCATAAACAGTGCTGCTGTGTGATGTCAATATTCTCCTTCTGCACATGTGTGTCGCTTTTGGGTAATGAACCGTTCAGACTGAAGTCTGATGGCAGTCACAAATAAAAAAGTAGTGTAAACCACCCAAAAAAATTGGATTTCAGCAAAAAAAGTCCACATTGACCATCAAGACCTGCTCTGTGAAAGTAGCCTAACATGTTTCTAAACTCTTCACAAGTTTGTCCATAGAAGCAACTTTTCGCCCCTTTTGTTCAGATGATCCACTGGCTGCTGCTGGTTTCTACTCTGTTTTACAGGGCCAGATGCATTATGTATCCTTTCTTTGGAGTATAATTTAAGAGTACGGCAACAGGATCAGCAAAAGTAAGATTACAGAGAGGGAGACCACACAGGACGATGCACACCGACACTGAATGAGCTAACACCCACTGGAGGAAACAGGCAGGGGAGGCTAAATGTGTATGTTTATGGTCTTCTTGACAACAGCGAGGCCTCCAGAGGAGAGAACTTGCTGCTCATATGTGTGTTTTGGGAGTGCGCTCACAGCGTTATCTCTTCACTAAAGCTTAATGGGGTAATGGAAACCTCCAGGAGCATTCTGGGAAGGAGAACAATGCAAAACCAAAGTTAGAGAACATAAAACAGAGATGGCTGATATGGCTAAACTCTACAGGATTAATGGATGTGTTATAACTTACTTATGTGACAAAAGCTAAAGAAATAGGGGAGAAGAAAGAAAATGCTTGTCCTGGTGCACATTCTAAAACTGTGCATGATTTCTAAATGTCACCTTGTCATTTTAATCCTTGAAGTGAAAGCGAAGCTCAATGTGTGGTTATTTTAAAAGGCTTTCATGGTTCTCATCCATGTATGAAAGGTTTCTATTAGGTTTCTATCGCTCACTTTAAAAAACACTAGTTGCATATTGTGGACCAGGGAAAGATTATTATCAATGTAGATTATCCTATACTTTTTAATGACACCCCTTTTCTTCTGGAATAGGAGTGTCGGTTTAGAAGCAGCTCTCTCCCAGGAGCTGGGTTCCAAATGGCCAGGTTATCGTTCAGCCCCATCGAACAGACCCTTCTGAGTTGCACTGATTTTTACTTCATGTCGCTCACCACTGCAGGCTCATTTCGAACTCAATTTCACAGCTGTTTGAATCCACTAAAAAATCACAGTGCCTTTTCCATCAAGTTGGGACCAGCTGAGGGAGAGGGCGACACTTGGGAAAGGGGGAAGAACAAGATGAAGAGACAACTAATATTAAAAGGTCTGAATAAAAAAAAATCATACAAACAAAACAGTTTTTGATTAAATTGTCACCTTACAGCCACAAACTTGTAAATATAGTCAATTTGTGTTATATAATCCATAAATATATGAATCCGTTCTGTGAAGGTTTGTAGAACAGTGAACAAACAGCATTATGAAGTCCAAGTAACACAGCAGAGAGGTCAGGGAGAGAGATGTGGGAAGTTTGTGCAATAAGAGGTTTAGTTTGGATATGCATAACTATTAATAGGTGCCAAAGGCATTTTGATCAAAATGACCAAGTCAGGGCATCAACCAATTATCAGGAATTAATAGCCAAACAGCTTTGTCAGTTATTGTTTTATGAATATCTGGCTGATGAGGTGTGGTATTATAGAACAATAGACCATGGAGTGAATTCACACACTGGCATTCTCAAACAGTCCTGCACACATATACAGAATAAACATAAAACACCTTCTCACCAAATTATGTATGTATTAACACAATACTTCAACAACCAGTTATAATACTCTAACTAGGCTAGTAACATTCAACTAAGCTACTAAGTAAAAATGAAAAAAAGTACGAAAAACTAGTACACTATGAAAAAAAATTGTAAAAAGGAAAAAAATAATAAAACTGAAACCAATAAACAATGGAAAAATGCAGTGATATCACAGTTCAGTGTGAATATACATGTTTAACATCCAATGTTTGTTTGGAGTAACTAGTAATGAAGTCAGATTAGCTCTGAAAGCTAACAAAGAACAATTGCTAGGTGTTCAAACAACCAGAGCACAATGGAAAGCAGAAGGAAAAACACTTTTTTAAATAAAATGATGTTTAAAAAATTATTTGCTGAATTAGACATCAATGACATTGTGGACAATTGATTCCTAATGTTTGGTGGACAGATGGTAGGTGTCATGATCCGGAATAAGTGGCTCAACTTAACATCAAAGAAAAGAGCCACCGTTGCACTAATTAACAACCCCATTAAGTCTCACATGTACCTTTAAATACCGCTAATTTTGTGTGTCTGAGGACTGGCGGTGTGCTATGGCTGATTGCAGCTCAAACAGAATGAGCTGTTTAGTAAACACAGCAGAACTAGTGCTGGCTTAGCATTAGCAGAGCGTTAGCTTAGCATTAGTAGATAAGAAAGACATAATTTTGCAAGTTCATGTGAACTATGCTGACAGTTTAAGAATCAAAACAAAACAAAGCAAAGTACAATACAACAATATTTTTTCATCCTTAACTAATTTTTCTCTCCCCAGACAAAACCTCTTATTTTGAACCGTTTTGATGAAAAGGGGCGTACATTGAGTTTAGCAGGTCCGATGAACAGAAAAGACACTGCGGCCACTCTCAGTCTAGCAGCTGAGGTGAGCATCTGCTAAGACTGGCGCAGGCATTAGGGGTGCGGAGCAGTGTTTTCAAATGCAGTCTTCTTCAGGCATTGGATGGAAACCCTTCATAATTAAAGACAACCCATCTCTTCTTGGAGAATCTTTGGCTCAGATTATTTTCTGCAAGAGCTCAGACAGCCGGATTGAGGTGGCTAGTCTGATTTTTGGTCAGGGCACAGTCGCTGTATGCACATTCAGCAGGCCATACGTTACTTTGGATCCAACGTTTGTTTGAAGAGTCAGTCTTTTACTCAGCCAGCGAGATCAAGACATTTACGCATGTGCCCTTCCCAACGTAACCTGTGGAGCGGTGCAGGCAAGGAAACAAAAATGCTGCTGGGAGCAGACTTTTGTAGCGTGTTTTAAGGGGATTCCAGCTTTTACTTCTTCCTGGGATCAGTCATGAAAATGGGTTAATACTGTGCATTCTGAGATTCAAAGTTTTAACCCGTCTCTTTTGCTCTCTGTGTACTGTTCAGTCATTTTTCCTCATGTGGCTGGGCTCAACAGTTGGGTTATAAAACAATATCTCACTGAGAACTGTTGGATCTATCACCTGAAAATAGATTGAGTGTATCAAAACTACAAACCTAATATGACATCATGGCTGTCTACATCTACTTGCAGCCCAGCCAAGGAGAGGACTAACTAGAGAAGCTCCAAGAGGCCCATGGTAATGCTGGAGGTCATTCACAGTACAAGTGGGGGAATCTGGCGACAGGACAACTATGAGTTGTACACTTTGACAAATTCTACGGTGAAGTGGTTTAAATTGGTGGTGTCCAAAATTTTTGCCACACCTACTGCTCAACAATAAACAAAGCCCACAACATTTTAGTGAAGCAAATAAAGTTGGCATTCTTTGTCGGAAAGCAATATGTAAATTGTTTTACATCCAAAGCATGAAAAGTGTTATGTAGGTTTGCCTTGTTTAAAGAACAGCAAATAGCTTCCAAATTTTTTGAGGGAGTGGACTGATTTTTATTTCCTTGTTTATTCTCAGCAACAACAACAACAAAAACAGAATTTGGGTCTGTTTTTCTTTGAAAAAGTTCGCCATATTTAACTAAGTTTAAGAAATTAATTAAACACAGATACGAGGACACCCAGGTCTGCATTTGAGTACAAGTCACTGGATATTTGTGTTCCTATTTAGTATAAAATTAAAATTAAACCAGTCCCATCAATATTGAAAGACGAATACTTTGTGTTTTTCATTTTAAGTGATTTGTTTTTCAAACTTTGCTTATAGTAAGAAAGTCTCAATTTGGCCCCTTCAGTTGTGATCAGGTGCCACACAAAATTAATCCAGGGGCTGCATATGGTCCCTGAACTGCACTTTGATTACCCCTGGTTTAAATCAAAACATATTTTTGGTGTTTTTGGTTGAAAATATTTCTAAATGATTTCCAAATTGTTCACAGACATCCAAACTAAAATCTGACACACATTTAGTTTAACACTAGAACTCCCAGGGCCGTCAATTTGACGGTTTTGAAAATTTGACATGCCATTACTAAAACTCTTATCTTCCTGGCATCCTGACTTTTTCTAAACTTGTGTCTTGTGTATTCCTATGTCTCTTTTAAAAAAAAATAACAAAGTAAATAAAAGATCTAAGTATTTCTACCTTTAACTACCACAGCCGCTATTTTGACGGCCCTATTATTTACATAGATTTTTTTTCCCGCGGCTGAGTATAATCGTGAGCGTTGCCTAGCAACCGCCACTCTAGAACGCAGTCTGAGAAGGAGATTGTTGGCCTCCCACAAATGGCTTCTAGAAGGATATTTTCTGCTCAAGAGGCATTAGAAATGCTTCAAAAATTAGATGATCGTGATTCTGGGGGCGAGAGGGATTCTGACGGCTCTTGGTCAGTATTCAGTTCCAGTGACAGAGAGTGAGCCTCCCTCGGCTAATAAAACAGGAGTTGTCCCATTAGCAGGAGGTTGTGGCGCATTATTTCAAGGTAGTAAAAGACAAGCCTATGTAATGATTTTATCATTTTAGGCTATAGCTTACAGATTAGTAAACTAATAATATATAAACTATTTAAATAGCAACTGTGCCACAATCAGCGCAGCTTCAGAGACAAGGAGACAAGCCAGGTGCCCAGCTATAAACCCAGCACTTCAGCTCACTGGCCGGAGAGAAACTGCAAATCAAGGTACTGATAATGGACAAAGAGGTCATAGATAGGTATTGTAGCCCAGTAACAACAATCTATTATGCGCTTTACCGCGCATACATCGCAAGACGAGCGCACACCTGGGAAAGGGGAGGAGATAGGAAAGGATGGCACTGTGTGGACAGTAGTAAGGAAGAAGAAAGTAGAGGGAGATGTCAGAGCCAGAACGCGTTGACAGAGCGCCAGATCCAAGATGCCCAGACCGCGTTCCTCTGCTTAGTGGATGCCGAAATGCTCATCCACGTTCAGGGCTGCGCTGTGGTTGAGGCCAGCAGAGTTTTAGGAGATGATTCCTCCATGCAAATGAGTGTGGATTAGCTCACAGCGTTTTTAGCACTAGTTTATGTCCGCGAAGTGAAAGAGGGGCGTAACATAGAGCTGTCCAGCTTTTGGTCAGATTAGTAAAGCTCTTTTTAAACAAATGTACCCGCTACTCTGTATTATTTTTGATCAAATACTTTTATGAATTCTTGTCAAAACCATAATTTTATAGCATGCAAGAAAACCTTTAGCATTCTGACCGCTTGTAATGCGATGACGTCATCACCACCCTCTCATCGATGCTCGCCGCCGTCAAATTGACGGGCTTGGGAGTTCTAGTAGTGTTAGAATTCTGGGAGTCCTAGTGTTAATAGAGAAAGTTTTGTTGACGTCTAGGATTGGTTTTAGACATTTATTAGAAGTCTGTTGTAGTTAAGAATTGCTCCAGAAAAAACAGCATCAGACTTCTCTGTCACTAATCCAGTGCATTACGAACTACACACTTATGCAGTGAAACCATTAGTTTTATTTGTAATACAAATTCATTTTTCCCTCATCTGTGTCCTCTCTGTTCTGAACAACATTCTCTCAGGGAAGTCTCTGTGTTCTAGTTCTTGTTGGAAATTAAAATTATGGCTAAACACATCCAGGAACCCTCTTGTTGGCGGTGCACATTTTGTCCAGATCAATCTGTACGGCGTTAATATTTAAATATCTGGGTATATTTACCACGATTCTCTTTATTTTTCACTCACAAATAAAAAATAAAGAGTATGTCCCGCACACCAATATTACAACAATGTCACAACTGAGAAAACTAGTCAAATTTATCAAATGAGTTTATACTGAATCAAAATAAGCTGCCGATGAGTTTTAGTTTATGTTTACTGGCATTTTTGCATCGTTAACAGACTTATGGATTTTTTATTTGTAGTCTAGGGGGCTGAAAGCAAATGCACACATCACCTTTTATATTGGTATCTAAAAGGTTTGGCATGTTGAAAATGTTGAAAAACAGGTATCATATTTCTTCTACTACCACATGTTAGGCATACTTTGTTTTGGTCTATCATTCCCCCACCCCAAAGTACTTTGAAGTATCTGGTTTTAAGTTGAGAAATTAAAAAATGTTCAGGGAGTATGAGTACCTTAGTAAGGCACCCCACATTGAATTGAATCTCTATCTCGACAATTTTTTTTCCTCTTGTTTATTCCAAAGACTCTAAATCAAAGAGTGTTATTGTAACAGCACTCATAAATTACACATTTGTGTCTCAAATATCAGTTTTCATCTCACAACATACTTTTTTGAAAAACCTTGAAGATGTTTGTGCCGGATCTGTAGCCCTGTGAGACCTGTTCCACAGTGATCTAGAAGTGAGAATTGCCTTGTAGAAGTATGTTAGATCACAGTGTGGGCATTTGTGACACATGAAGGAACAGTTGGACTGTGAAAACCGAAGGAAGGGCGGACCTGACAAACAGGATGACTCTGCCTCTCCTCTCTCGGTGCTTTAGTAAGACCTCTATAAACTACAGTCTTTTTTCCTGAGCAGGGTGGCCACCCTCCTTTATCTCCTGCTCTCCAGAGGAGCGCCCATTCACTCTGCCTCTCTCTGATTTAATTGTACAGTTCAGGATGACTGACTTTCACCTTCCACATCCAGCACATCCCATCTCCATTTAGTCCTCTCCTTTACCGGGAGGAGGGAAGGAGGACATCACTGAAGTACAGGTCCTGTTTATTGCATTGTAATATATTGGCTTTGCTTGAATTTGAAAAAAAAAAAGAGTGAGTATAGAGACACAGACAGAAACAGAGAATATAAACAAAAACAAGAGGTAGAAATGATTGTGGAACAGGCTGATATTCTTTGAAGGAGGTAGAAAATGGAAGTATAAAAAATTATTAATTCCCAGAAAAGTCCAAACTTACTTCAACACTGAAAAATGTACATAGAAGATTTTAAACTAAATAAGAATTGAAATGGCAGAATGAAACAGAGCCAGACAGTAAGAATGCAAGAATGTACTTCTTCCCAAATTCTCATTATTCAGCGTGCTTTCAAAATGTCAGCCTGAGCAAAAAGAAAGAGGAAGAAAAAGTCACAAGTCTTGTCTTGGAGAGTTCCTTGTTGCTGCTTAATTGCTCACAGCATCGACCAAACCGCGCTGCTGGCTTACACGAAGTCGAGCCCCAAGCCAATAGCAAGCCCAATTTAATCATTCCAAACATGACAGCTACTGAAGTCGTTTTCCTCCTCCATGTGACGTACTATAAGAGGTTACTGGTTTCGGTCCTCCATTTTGGACACTTGCCAAAAGCATTCTCATTTATTTTCTGGACATAAAGTACTTTTTTTTTCTGTAAAGGTAAATTGATGAGAAAACATACCCCCTTCTCACCTCTTGCCTTTCTGTGTCTTTGTATTTTTGCAGCATATTTGAGGTGTCTAGGTTGTTTTTGCTCTTTATATAGTTTAACATACGGCTAAGCCATTCAATTTGTGGGACCATTATCTTTTTCCTTTTTTCTTATCGCTACCTTCCCCTTTCTACCACAACAGAGTAATATAAACTGCTTGTCCAACTGCCAAAAAATAATTTCTTTTATAATGCATAACTAATGCTGTGTCAATTTGTGCTTAGTAGTTGGAATATCTGACTTTTAAGTTGGACAGATCAGGAACGCCACCAGAAGTTGGATTTTCTCCTTTTGAAAGTGATATGCCTTTTTTGCTGTTATACCTCCTAGCTGGCAAGTGAAATAGTCGCAGCCCTGTAATGTCTGAATTACAGTATGTAAAGGTGTGTGTGTGAGCAGCTGGTTGACAGATTTAAGTCTAAAAGACACAGGGACAACTGTAGATCATGTCGTCCCACACACATTATTCGGATAACATCTACTGGACAGGTAGTAGTGAAGTGCATGTGAGTCAGAATAGATCAATGGACTTACACTTGAAAAACAAAACTAATAAGGTTAGAAATGCCACATATGGGTTTGACCCTTTAGAATAGGATTTATTGATCACACATTTTATATGCAACACTCTGCATCCACCCTGTTGAATTCCACTCCAAACTTCCTATAATTTCACAATGCCAAAGAAGGAAAGCTGATGTGTTTTAAAGATGGCAAACTTTAAAGCAGCAGTAGGTCATTTTTATAAAAATATTTTTTTTACATATTTGTTAGAACCATCACTATGTCCTTACAGTACAATATGAGACGGATAATCTCTGAAAATAACCAAGCTCCTCTGACTCCTCCCAGTGGTCCTGTGTAGAAATACACTGCCCCCGGTCAAAAAACAACCAATAAGAGACAGGAGGAAGGTTTTAGCAGTTTCAATCAGGTTCATGGACGTGGTGCTCACATCCCTTCTCCGCACAGCAGGTACCGTGGTTAAAGCTCATGATTGCTGGTGTGCTGTAGCTGTCCTAATGGCGCTGTTCTAATGATTTGAGGATCATGTTTGTAGTCAAAGTATGGGCAGGCCATAGTCAATGTAAAATATTTAATTGGTCAATCACGAACGGCCAGCAACTGCTGATACAGAGGCTTGTTTTTGGAGCTTTACCATACCAGTGTTTTGTAAAGGAGGCTTTTGTGAAGTCTTTTCTGTCTACCAGTGATAACTGACACTGTTTGGTCTCTATGAATAAATACAACAAACTGATACTGCTCGGAGCATGCAAACTCAATAACAAAAGGGTCTGTGCATGAGGGACATGCGGCATTGGGAAACACCTTTCTTACCATCATTGTTTCTGTCGTCACGTTTCCACAGCAGAGGCCTCCACATAATAATACAGCACTGAGGCCTTGTACACACGTAGCAGGGTATTTAAAAAAACAAATATCTCCCCTACATCGTTTTTTAAAATAATATCGTACACATGTGAGGTCTTTCAGAAACGTTTTCATCCAAACCAACCTGGAGAAATACGCCACTGAGTGTTGTGTTAAACACTCCAGATGCATAGGGGGCAGTGTACTGCAACCCATGTCAGCCAATCAGAATCCTCCAAAACAATCACAACTTCATGTTAGGTATAAAACATGGTGCCAGGACGTTTGTTTGTGTGGACAGAAAAAGAAGTGGAACTTATTTTAAACACAGTTTTAGAATGTAAAGCTGATAATGCACGAGTTAGTGTCAATTGGGAATCGTTCATCATTCATTTTTACACTGCTGTACGGCCGAGTCTATAAACAATGGTTGCACATTTGACGTCAGCGCCCCAATATTTTTGGCAGACAGTAATGCGTCGAACTGTAAAGGTCCATTTGATCATGTACAAACACAGACTCAAAAATTTAGTTTTTATAAATCTCCACTTTGGCTGGAGTTTTCCGAATTATTCGTTTTTAGTGATGTAAAATTGAGTTTATGTGTGGATGAAAGGCCAAAATGCATAAAAATGTATTCATTTTCCCAGATATTACCTACGTGTGGACAAGGCCTGAGCTGTCTGTTTTAAACCCTGCCAGTTTCACAAAATGTCTTTTTTCTAGTCAATATTTAACAACTGCCCTGTGATGTGTGTTTTAAAATAGCAAGTCATTACTTTGGAACAAAGTTTAGGCTCTCTGAAAAGCCATTTACTGAATTACTTCTACAGAGGACACTAATGTACATCAGGTCTGCCTTTAACAGGGTGTGTGAATAGGACTGATGTGATGCTGTTGACCGCTTTCTCCTTTTATTTAATGTCTTAGCGCCTCAATAAACTATTTAAAGCCAACTCCCCTGTGACCTCTTTCATTATTATGCAAATGGAGGTAATTCACACTGTTTTGCTTTGATAAAATACATTCCTTAGTTATTAGGAGTGCTATTACTGTTATAACTGTCTCAGGACTGTAAACAAATAGGAAAATAAAGAGAGAAGAAAAGTTTCAGAAATGAACACAGCACAGAGCTGGAAACAGTGAAATGGAATGACTCTTACGCTGGGCTCACACTGAATGTAGTGCAGTTCTAGTGCAGCTGCGGTGCGGGTGCCGCAAGGAACCCAACTCATTAAAATCAATGTGTACACTCATGTCAGCCACGGTGCAGTGCGGTTGTGGTTGCAGTTACCTAGGCCGTGTGGCTCAACGAACTGTTTCCGCAAGAAGGAAGTTTGGCTGGGCACGGCTTTTGGATCAAGTTCATGAATTTTACCAGCCAAAGAGGAAGCCAGATAGTAGATGGTTCTGGTGAATTTCATAATAAAATCAACCCACCAACAAACGCTAACTTGACTAGTGTAAACAAAATGACAAAAAACAGAAAAACAAGGGAACAAGGTGCTATTTGAGGATGAAAAAGGATGGTTATGCGCATGGATAACGCGTTTTGTCACAGAAAACGAAATCCATAGCTGTTTTTACTCAGTTAGAGGGGTAGCAACAGAAAGGAGCAGACATGAATTTTCCTCTCTTGTTTTGCCTGCATGCTCTGAAACCTAAACATTACTTGTTTATGAGAGACTTGCTAAATGTTTGAGGTAGTTCTCGCGTGAACTCGGGAGCGCCGTTTCCGCAGCCGGACCCGGAGCTGGGCAGGGCTGGCCACAGCGCTGTGTGAGTGGCTTTCTGCAGCACGACCGCACCGCGTTCTGTTTGAGCCCAACGTTAGAGAACTAAGATATTGTCCAGCATATAAAATAATGTTAATAAGAATTACAACAACTATGGGTGACTGTCTTTGTAAAATAAATGTTGAAACATAATTAAAGAATCTACAAATTAATACATTAGGTGATCAATCTATTTTCAGAGCAGCTTGTTAATGTGAAGGTAGTTTGGTTGTTTGTAGAGATGCACCGATCAGAATTTCCATCTTTGGTTTTTGTAAAGCTTTCACCTGCTGATACCGATATAGCTGATTCTCATTTATGTTCAAGGACTATACTATGGAAATATGTAAGACAAGAATTTTACTTTCTAATCTTCCTGCCATGAGCAGTCAGATATTCATATTAAGAGCTGAGGCAAAGTCAGAAAAATAATTTTACTATTACTATGAAATTTAGAAGTTGAGATTTTAAATACTCTTTAGCATCTTACCGTTGAGTTTAGCATGGCTAGCATTGCGAAAACAGTAGTCACTGTGTATATCCCAGAAAATGTAGATCCCGTATACCTGAGAGTTCCAGGAGGCTGCAAATATTTCTAAATCCAGAATTATTCCTAGTAGAGTTTGGAAGCTCCAAGAAAAAAACAACAATAGAACATCTTTACTGTGACATTTTGAAAGTCTTTCTCTCTCTCACTCTTTTGTAGCCTAAATGAATCCTTTGCAGCCGTATTGTGCTATTTAAATTTATGGCTTAACTCTGATTTCCTTTATATACCCCTGCTGATACATAAATTAGCAAACTTTGATTTTTCTTCACTCAGTAATAACTTCCAGACCAAAGAGTATTGCTGACTTGAAAGTGCTTAGTTTTGGTGTATTCACTGGTCAAGACAAGATTAGATTCACATTTGCTGGTCATTGCTGATCAAGGTAAAAACTGCTAACCAGCTGTGTTGCCAGTGCATACCCAATTTTCAGCCTTGATTTAAAAGGCTTCAACTGAATGTTCTACATTAGCACGCAACATGGCAATGATGGACAAAGTATTCAATTAATGAGGCAGGAGTTATCATAGATGTCCTGCAATCCCAACCTAACTTTGAAGAGAGACAGTATTACCAACAATATTAAGTGAAAATATGAAAAGGAGACGAGTGAGAGCAATTTGGTGTCTTTGTAGCAGTAAGTGCAAGTTTATGCAGATGACTGTGGACTCTGATGTAGCAGAAAACCGTAAGAAATCTGTTGGAGTTCACAGAAGTCTTCTTAGAATTGTGGGCTTCATTTCTTGTAAGCAAGGATTTTTTTATGTTGTCCATAACTTTATTGATATGATTTCACTAAAGGTAGAAGTGCAGCCCGAACAAAACAGTCTCAGTGTTGATGTGGCATCACTTTCTGTATGGCCATTGGAATAAAGAGGAGGTTTAAAACAATTCATTCAAGCTGAAAGAAAAAAAGGGAAACACACAATAAATAAGTAAATGGAGACATTAAACGGATAACATGTCAGAATATATTTGATGACTTACATATATCCAAGAGTGGATTAAAAGCTGAATGCTCCTCCGACCACCTCTGTTTCCCTGTCTGACAGAATGTAACTAGCTGGACAGTGGAGCAGACTATTCAATAAACATTAAGGTAAAAGGCTGCATTCAGTTATAATACATGAATGCATGGTGGTATAGTAACATCACTGAAATTAAAACATATCAGTAGGGCACTACTAATTCAGAAACACAAAGTTTCTGTAAGTTAAGGAGGGTGTGAAGATTTTTTTCTGAAAGGTTTTCCATACATTTAGATTTCAGTCAGTTTATCATTGGCAAGCAGTTCGGATCATCCTCGGGAACTCTTTGGGCTGCAGGGGAACACGTGACCTAAAGGTGAAGTGTTCGCTAGAGGTGAGAAAAAGTAATCAGCTTCTGGTGTCTGACTCCCCGCTGCCCTCCGATATGAAGGCTGAAATATTGCTTTCTGGTTGGTAGAAGCGAGGAAGTATTACCAGGTTGATCAGTGTCCTGTCCTCAAACAGGCGCTGGGCAATGAAGCAAATGTTTGCATAGCATTTGTTTTCTTAAACAAACACGTGTGATACCAACACAGGCCTTTATTACTCAAACAAATATTGTGGCTGATCAGTAGGTAGCAACATATATCATACTCCAGCACCTGTAAGTGTGTTTGTTTTTTTCTTCAACAATTCTTCAACAATTTTCTGGAGAGATGATTCTTAATGGTGTTTTTTTGGCTGTCTTCATTTAGTACAATAATATTTAAGGAAGAATTATTAAAGACATATTAATATAATTAAGGAAATATTGTTTTGAATAAGAACCAAACCTTTCTGGATAAATGATTCCTAAAGTGTTCAATTAGCTGTCACATTTAGTTAAATAATATTAATGGAAATATTATTTCCTAGATTGAAAACTAACAACCTTTCTGGATAAATTATTCTTAATGGTGTTTATAAGATGGCGGGAGTCACGTGTTACCTCTGCCTTGACCGGCGCTAGCCATTAGCGGATTCAGAAAACACAGGAAAGCCTATAGCTTCCCTAAAGTCGTACCTTACAATACCTTAAAAGTACCTTAGAATACAGTACCTTAAAATACTATTAATACATGGATAAAAATGCATAAGCATTGATGGTGAGTTATGGCCAGTCGTAGATAGCTGAGTTTCTCAACAAAAACAAAAACCAACTTCATGAAATAAACATTATTCATACCATTTTATCCTAAACTAATCTTCTCTGTCCAAACACCACCTCTTACTTGAACCATGCAGAGGAAAAAACGTCCTGTAGGCGATGATTTGAGGGGCGAAACTGCACCGATCATCCAGCCTTGTGTGGGCATTAACAAAAGGGTCTGGGGGGTTCTGCATTCATCTGGTTCTGATACTTCTCCTCCAGGTCGTGGGGAAAACCACTTCACTTAAGCAGCCATTCAATAACACAAAGGCTATTTCTATTCACACCACAGTCTTCTTATATTCTTATTTTTGTGAAAGTTTTTTTAATCTACTTGGAAATTGGGTTGATTTCAAAACTCAGAACTGTTCCACTGTTCCAAAGTCCTTCTGCTTCACCTGAAGGGCAACTTTTCCCTTCTATGCAGTTGCATTTTGCTCATGCAGTTGTAGTTCAAATGTCCTTCTTTATTGTTTTTATACATATAAGGAAATGCATGTATTGAACCTAAATTAAGTCATTAGATTAAATCAATGAAATCTCAGACTCAAACTACAGTTCTCCTAGTGTCTGCTTATCATACTCACTTCTCTCAAGCAGAAACACGCAAGCGGCTTCTTGTTTTCTTTGCTAGGACAGCCACCCAGCTATCCATATTTTGACATTTACACTGTGCCATTGGGTATCGACGGCCTGGCCACAATGGAGCTAAATGGTAACGTCCCGCAGTAACCTTTGGATAGCCAGCTGGTAAATATAGAAAGCCAACACACACAACAAACCCCCTACATTACACATGCTGCCTATTTCCTTTTGTCTATATTAGTTTCAGAATTTCATGTTTCTTTTCCGTTGGACTGATAAAGTATGTAACAATGCAGTGTCTGTTATACCACACTTTAACGTCAAGGCACAATCTATCAATCTCTCCTGCATTCTCTTTTCTTTTTGGCCTGTCCTTAGATGTGCATTCATAGATCTAAGACATGCATGCAAGAATGCTTGTGATTCTCCCCCTCTTCTTTTGCTTTTCTTACAGTATCCCAGTGAATGTTTTCCCAATTTTCAGAATTTCATCAGTAGTTGGGCATGCACTCCTACATTCTTTGTTACCTACCAACTGATTCCATTAAGCAGTGGTAAGATTTCTAAATAAGACAGAGTATTGGTATTCCTTTGTGTGTGTGTGTGTTTGTGTGTGAGAATATGTTTAACAAGTTAAAGGGATGTAGTGCCTCTGTAATAGCATCAGACAGGAAAGGTTAGCCTGGATCCTGATGGTCCAGTCAACCATGAAGTAAACACTCATTAACACATATCCCTAGGGATTTGACATGCCAGGGCTCACATCACTGGCCATCATATATCCACCAACTAATATTTATGATATCACAACACCACCACATGGATTTCAGACTATAAATGTATTTTACAAATATATACAGAATGCACTAAGTTAAAACTAAGAAAATCAAGAGCAAAATTCATCCTCAGTCACAAGTAGTGGGATAAATTTTAAGTCTGCATTGGTCTTTTTAAAATATGTATTATTATTATTACCAGATGTGCACAGTGATAGATGAATTAAGCAAAAATAATTAAGTGAACTTGCTTTTTGCAAAGAATTTACTGTTTCTTAGGGTGCATCATATCTGCCACTTTTGGTCCACTTTAAACAGGCCAGAGTTTGTTTTCCCCCTATGGTCTGGACCTTTAGTGCAGGAGTGAATACATCCAAGCGAACCCTGGTCCAGACCAAACAATGGGACCGAGGCCCACTTTTTAAAGAGGTCTCGGTCCACTTCCAAACGGACTCTGGTGTGGTTTACTTATGGTGTGAATACAAACAGGCCCCGATCCTGTCAGCCTGTCGATACCTTATAAGCTGATAAAATGTCAAAACATTACGGGTCTTGTACCCTTAACTTTTTAGAATTATGCTATGAGACCAGAATCCTAAAGGTTCCTTTACAGAACAAAAACTAAACACATGTGGACTCTGGTTACTAACCAGGAGACTTGTTAAGGCTAGGAGCTGCAGTGGATGTTATTTGAGGCTATCAGAGCGAAGGGGCAGGCAATTTAAAATATTAGCTTGATCAAGACATGTACACAGCAGCTGCCAAGAGATTGATTTAGATCTCTTGGTGATTTAGGCTAGCACTCTGTTTCCCAGGGTCACAACCTGACCTTAACATGGCCATCTTAGTCAACAGTGGCATTGGGAGCCTCGACATGTCCTCTAAGCCCCCAGATCATTGTCAGACACGTTTACTAGCTGAAGAACATCGATCCACAGGCAGAAGAGGGACTACATTTTTGGCAGCAGCTGGCTACTGCTTAGTCGTGCCTTGAATTTCCAGAAGCCCAATGTTGATCCAAAATGACCTTTATGGCCTGAGTAGCTAAAGGTTGACACAAGATTTTGGCACATCCAGATCTTTAAGAAAGCTTTTTGGTTTTAGGAACAGTTGCTGATGACTGATCTAATTAATAAAAAGCTTGAGATCTTTGAGAAATTTGCAAGTAAAACTATGCCCTACTTGACCTTCAAGTCCAGCAAAGGTAAATCACTAAAATGACTGGATACGGGCAATCAGTCCCTAAGCTAGCTGTACATGAATTAAACATGGATGTCAGAAGGAGACAACAGGGATTTGGGTGGAGGCAGAGAACGAAAAAAGAAGCAAGATCAAGGAAAGAAAGAGAAGAGAAATCTGACAAGGAAGGTGTGGCAATAGGGAACAGATGTCAGAGCCGGTCACTGTGATGAGATGCCCTATCTGTGACTCCAGGTCACCAAGCAGAGTCATAGGTAAATTGTTCTTAGCAGGGAGGCTTGAGTTTTCACTCGTGTGATCAGGTATATGAGGTTAAAAAGCTTTAGTCAAGCAGCCCAAAGTCAATGAGGCAAAGTAGTGAGTGATGCCCTTGGTCCACCCCTGTCAGCTAATGTAATGGAGGGCTCTACACTTGGCTGGCCACTGACCGACAGCTGCCATCCGAGTCCTTTATCAAGCAGACACTGAATTGGTGTTAGCAGCACACTTTCTGTGGTGAGAGATGATGACAAGGAGATGGCTCACATGGCTACAGCTGACACGTGATGCATATACACAGCTATCAGTCTCTCATGCACTGACAAGCATGGTGGCTACCGTATGAGATGAACACTAGAACCTACCTTAGCTAATCAAAAAGTCAAGTCCTGCGTTAAAAGTGGAGTTGTGGTGATCAGAGCCATCTGTATGCTTAAAGGCTAAACTCTGATTTCTGGCTGTCGGTTTGCTTTTAAACACAGTTTACACAAATGAAGATTTTTAAACACAATGTTACCAATTTCAATATTCAATATTTAACGGCTTTGAAATTTTACTATAAAAGGGTCAAAAAGGTGTCAAGCTAAGTAGTCTGTGTCTTCCTTTTTTGGGAAAACATTTTACAGCATGGACTGTTTCAATGCTGCTATACCTATTTTTCATGGTTGTGTGTGGGGATGCCTTATTTCGTAAGGTAAAAATACGTTACTGTTAATACATATCAATTGTGGACTGAAACAGGAAATAGATTGTGACATAGATGACATACAGTACGAGGAAGACCAAGAGAGTAGAGCCCAATACTGTATTTAAAAACATGTCTTTGTGAGATCTAATTTTTCAATTGGGCTGGCCCTTTCAGATAAAGGACAGTAGCGCTAACTGTTAACATGCTGCGAGTTCATTGGTGGTGACACCAAATTGTGCATCTAAACATGGAGTGGTCTGGCATGTTCTGGAGTATATTCTACATAGTTGTTTTAATACATTTCAGTGCTGAAATGTGGACAGAGATTTTAATTGTCATAAAAACAATATTTTTCTTTATTTCTTTTTTTGAAGAACAGAAAACTAAAGAACAGGTTTCAAAATATCTTTATATGACTTGTGAAACTACTACATTTAGCATGTAGATAATCATACAGAGCAGTTTTCATCTGAGTTTGTCTCAGTGGGTTTAGCTCTTCAGTAGGCATTCGATTTAGTTTTTATGTGACAGTTGGGGTGTCTAAGAAAATGAAGAAACATGATAAGAAAATCTTTATTGCATTTTTTTTTTTACCACAGCCAAAATGCAAAGGTCTGATGTTCTGAGCAGAACAATAACTGTTCTTCTAAGTGTGTTTTGTAAATCTATTTGATTGGATTTGATGTCTCTGTAATGTCATGAAGAAGTAAAGAACATGTTCAGTATAATAAAATTAAACAATAGCTTAGGATTTTAGCTTTTTTAAAGGGCTTTCAGAGTATATGCCTATTGTCCTGGGGACGTTGTAGAAAAAGTTTCATTTAACATGTAATACTATGTTGCCACACTTGCTCACAGCAGAGATTAGACGCAATTAGAAAGTTCTTTTTAACTAGTTAAAACATCTTGAGAGGCCTATAAGTCAAATGTCCCTCGTTTTAGCCGGCGCGGCTCTGCACCACTCTGTTTCACTCTACACGGTACGGTATCAGTTGTGTTTCCACTGACCCCCCAATGGCTGAAGCTATGGCGACTGTAGCCCCGCCTCCAACCATGACTGTACAGCGCTGTGCTGCTATTGACGTTACTGTGATACATAAACACATTAAAGTAATCTGCGTGAAATGATAAAAAATAAATAAAAAACAAAAACATAAATAAACTAAATACTAATAACGTTTGTATTAATGTATATGAAAGAATGTCTTATTTATGTTTTTATGTCTAAAATGATCCACTGGGATAATTATCTGGACCACAGCCCATCCAGAACTTATAAAATAAGGCATAGGGGTTCTGATGTGTGAAGGGGGTGTGGCAGGAGGAGCAGAGAGGAGAGATGCTGCTGTTTGGATGGTGGAGCTCCAATGTTTGCCTGAAGAAGTTACAATTTTGGGCTTTATGAGGAAGTTTTGTTTCAGCCATGGCAATAGCGAGAACAAGGAATTTAAAGAGCAAAACCGCATAAAGTTAGTTTTAGGCTGGATATTCGTGCTCCACGGATTCACCGGTGCTTTTCTCCCGTTTGATCCGATGCAGGCTGTGTTATTACTGGCAGCTGCTCTCTGTCTGCTCCCTCCTGCAGACACTGGTTCGCTAAAGGACCGCAAATACATTTCCGAATACGTTGTTTCATGGTGGTTTTGTTTTGTGTGTTCTGGGGGAAATGTTTGTGCCTCTGAACTGCTGATTTTATGTCTGATCAGCTTGTTTAGGATGTTATTACATACAGCACTCTGTCTGCATGTAATTCAGAAAGGTGATTTGTCCTTTTTCTTTTCTGTCAGCCATCAGGCATGGTTTATGACCCGTAAATGGTAAAATTACATGTTTGACCTGCTCCGGCCACTGTGGTCTTTAATATTACTGTAGTTGCTCTTGAGTTTTATTAACTTTCCCCTACACTGTCTCAACGAAAACCTTCTCATTTCTCCTCCTCCCACGGCCAATCAGTGAACAGCAGTCCCTACATGTAGTCCCCACTCAGCCCCCGATACAGAAAAAAACTGTAATGGAAACGCTCGCAAAGCAAGTCGAGTGGAGTGGAGTAGGGCCAAATCCAGCCAGTGGAATAGGGGCAAAAATGTCAGCTGGGAGACCCAAGCGAGTTTTGATTAGCTCAAGAACAGTCTGGTGGAATTTAAATGCAGTTTTTTAGTTTTTTGTTCCTTGTTTTGATTTTGTATTTTAGGCTCGGCTTACAACCTGGTAATAGCAGCTGAGATAACTTTTTTCCTGGTCAAATGGGACTTTAAAGCATCAAGGAGAAGGCCCAATAAGATGCCACCCATAGAAGTAATCCCAAATTTAAACTGTTGTTGCACATGGAGTTTATTGTATCAATTTTTCATAACATAATAGAGTCAAAAACTATTAGTGGAGACCGGAAATTACAGGGAAGGAAATGGGCCTGAATAAGATGATTTGAATGTTTCAGGCATAGCAGATGTAGTATCACTTTGAAAATGTTCCAAGTAAGGCAGAGAGAGGAATTAAAAAAGACAGGAATGGACAAGGAGACAGGACTGAGGGATGAGAGAGAGATATTAAAAAGGCTGGTAAACAGGAAGATGAGTGAAAGTGATGGCTGGGCTCTGGAGAGGGATTGCCTAAGCAGAATTAAGAACAGGACAAAAGGAGCAGGAGTGCAAGCGGACTCCAGCTCAACCTCTATCGGCCTGTTAATTGCTTAGATCAAATTACTGCCTTGCCACATATCCTGGGACAGTGTAAGTGTAATAGCTTCTATCAAAATCATTGACATTATAATAACACTTTAATTGCTGCGGGCCTGGACTTTATAAAGACATCAACCCGTTCACCTCTTAATGGACCTCTCGTTTTGTCAGAGAGCAGAGCCCTTCTTCATAGTGATATGAGATAGATGATCTCCCACTGATATCATCATCATCAGCATATTTCTGGTAGATTATCGTGGCGTCAAGCGTCAGAATAGTACTTTCTTTGAGGGAATTTGTGCACTTGTGGCCTAGTTGAAAGGTCTAAATGGAGTCAAGATGGAGGTGTTTTCACAAATTGATCATCAACGTACAATTTATAGCTTAAAGGAAAAGAGTTAGTGACATTTGTTTGTGAAAACCCTAAACAAGCTGTAAATTATTAACAGAAAATAATAATAATTTAGACTGTATTATTATATATCTCACAATGGAGAAATTATCCTCTGCATTTAACCCATCCCTTAGAGATGGGTTAAATGCTTCTGCAGACAGGGGACAGAGGCTTTTACAGATTTACAGGCGATGAGCTGCAGTGGGAAAAAGTAAGACTAAAATGTCTAGAAATGGAAAACAGATCTTGAACGAATAAGGCACAATTTTATCTAAATAGGACTTACATTTTTATCTCAAGACATTTGAAAGCAGAAGAAATAAATTACATTTTCACAAGCGCCTGTCTTAATGGGGTCAGTATGGGTTGGAGGTGCATGACCAAAGCGTAAGCAGGAGGACGGGCTTCGGATGGTGAATTTTTTAATAATAACTTACTGAGAATACAGAACTCAGGCAGGTTACAGGCAGGAACACAGAGACATAGAACGGGGAAGTGAACAGAGGATCCAGCGGAGAACAATGAAAACCAGAAGGTGTAAGTACTGCAGTAGAGTGGAGAATTGACCAATGAACACTGGGAGCTAATCAGGAGGGAATAAGGAACAGCTGGTGTTGTTATAGATAAACGGAATAGGTAAGCCATGAAACTTAAGAAAATAAACAGGGAGGAACCAGGTCTACAAGACATGTAACTAACACATCTAGCACAGGAATCCAAGAGAATAAACACAAGGATAAAATGATGAATCTAAACACAAACTCAAGTACCAGATGAGACCAGGAAAAACAGACTAGGAACTCAAACTCAAAACCTATAACAGGCAGATGATGACAGTAACTTATTATTAGGAGATATATAAACTGTTGCATTTTAGGAGAAAAGATTGAACAGGACGTTGGTTCTGCTTAGTCACTTTTGCTTTTGGTTCTGATATTTTGGGTTTTGCATTTGAGTGACTTGTTTACTCCTGTTCGGTTTAGTGTTTGTTGTCACTAAGCCATGCGTGCCGCAGTCTTTTCTTTTTCACGTTTCACCAGTGTTCCACTGTAATGTTTACTAATGTCTCTAACACTTCCAGCCATTCTCATTCAGTACCTTAGATCTTCCACAGCAGCTGGTCACCAGCTTCCTTACAGCTGCTGCTCATTCAGTTATTTAGACTCACCTGTTCACTCCTCCCAGTATATATGCTCTGTTTTGGGCCCCTTTCACAAAACACATCAATATGGAATTAAGGTGTTTTTTTTGTTATCTCAATGTGTTTTTTGAAAGGGACGAAGCGGCTAGGGGGGTGAAAGTCAGTCTACTGTAAAACCCCTGCCTTAGCAAGCGAGGTAGTCACAGCCATGCATCAGCTAACTTGTGAAAGGGTAGGTTGGCTTAGTGAGCTTTTGATTCACTTTTTGTCAGGTTCTCCTATTGGTTCCTGTCATAAGCCCCTTTTTCACTGAAAATCCTGGGATTTAAATACCTGAAATTTTTTTATGGGAAATATTTAAAGGAGTCCCAGGTAGTTTGTATGCTTTCCGTTTCCACTGCTCTGAAAGGCTGCAGAAAATTTGTTTAAATTAACCTAACACATATTGGGAATTTGTAAAGAAAACTGCATACAGTTAAAATCTAGCAGCTGGCGGTAATGAAAAACCAAAGGACAAAGAAGCAAAGTTGAAAAGCCCGAAGTCCTGCCATTTGTGCATAAAAAAAAGATGAAGAACACACAAAACTGTTTTCTTTGCTTGCGATGTTGTATCACATTGTTACTGTAAAAGTACACCTAAATATAAATCGTGTAGAAAGCAAGAACCACAAGCAGGTCTAAAATATGGCAAGTGACCAGAGGTCATACTCCGCCCCTCAACAATCTCAGCGTAATCTGAAAGTTCCATTCCCAGAACAGGACCTTTTAATCCAGAAAAGTTTTGACCTGGGAAAGTGCAATTATTCAGGTAAAATTGTGTCGAAATGTGCGGAGGGTCTTTCAAAATCCTGGGAAATGGCTGAAAGTCCCTGCAATGGAAAAGGGGCTATAGCCCCATTCTCCTGGTCTTTCTGTGTTCCATGTTTTACATTCCATGGTTTCATGGTTTACATTCCTTTCCTGCCTTTGTTCCCTGTCAATATATTTTTTTAGATTCTCTTTTGGAGATGGAACCAATGCAACCAATCCAGATAGCTTGGTGCTGTGCTGCTGGAGGTTATATTTGCACTGATTTTACCCTAGATGATTAAGATGTCAGAAAAACATTTTTTACAAACCAAAAAAATATATAGGTAAAAATATAGGTAAAAAAATATATAGGTATGCACATAATTTTATACAGTCTGTATAAACAAATAGATTGGATTTTCTTTGGCACATGGCTTAAAATGCCTAAAATGCTTTTCTTTAATCTTGTCACAGATATTTAGATAAATATTGTATTTCATAATCTGGATTCCTTAAACCTTTCCTGAAGCTGTGAAGGGAACAGCTTTAGTGTGAACCTCTCCTTCAAAGTCTGCAGGTATTTTTTTCTTTCTGTTTGCTTCTATAAATATTGTCTTGTTCTCACAGGAAATGGGATGACAGTGTTGCTGCCAGGCGAGGATTAGATCTCAAACACTTCTTGTGCTGTCATCAAGTACAGAGACATAGCTGTCCAGTAATAAAAGGCTGCGGTAAGAGTCTATAAACATTACCACAGTCTGGCCAAAAGAATTTAATAATGATGAACAGGTTTCTAATAATCAATAAATTGAAAAACTCAAGTGTTTTTTTTTTATATCAAAAAGCTGAAATGTGTTGCTAATGTAGGGAAAAAAGATTCTGTATTTAGAATTAGAACACAAATGAAAAGGAAAGATACAGTAACATTTTCTGCATTGAGAACATGATTCAGCTGGCCTAAACTGAGCACAAACAGTTGGAAATTAGTTTTTGGAAGACTTTATATCATTGGAAGCCTCGTTATTTCCTCTTAAATGATTCTACATATGAGAGAAAAATGCTTTTGTGGGTGAAGCAGCAAAAATGAGTATGTGGGTTCGTTTCATTAGGAAAATGCTAAATTGTTCTGCTAGTAATATAGGAGGTAATATAGGAGGATTGAAGTTTGAAGAACATGTTGGTAATTTAACAATTTATTTAATATAATGGGGCCTCAGGAGTGTGTAGAAGAACCACACCACAGCCACGACAGCCTGGTACCTCCTCGACAGCTTGGTCACACACTGTTGTGTAGTATGCTATTCTTCGACCAGCAATTCTTTTTATTTCCATTGAGGGAGACGCCACCCCACACCATCACACTGCCTCCACTAACAGTTGCTACCCTGTTGTTGCAGCGATGAACGTTATTTATGGTATAATTTATGATATAATTTTAACTTAGAAAATCCACTTATATTAACCAGAGTTGGTTATTTGGGTTTAAAATGTGACTTGCTTTAAACTGCTGTACTGATTTCTAGAGTCTGTTGTCTCAACCTTTTAAATATGACATCACAAATCACAAAAACTTCTTGGTGATTCATAAATACAGAGACTTATTTAGGATTAATTGGAGGGAGGTAATTTTCCAGATGATACAGCAACAATTCTGTAACAACCAAAACATGCCGACAAATACAGCCTCCTTACACACATAGGACCACTGTGCAAGCATAAACTCCTGCTAAATAATTCCGCTTCTATTACCTGTATGAGATTGCTGTGTGGTTTTTGTGAAACAGACTCGAGTATAGTGATACCCATCTGGCATGTTGTTGACCTGTGTCAAACAGACTGATGAATAACTGCAGACTCCTGTATGAATCTTTAATATGACCCCTCCCTACACAAATAGGCAGAGATCTCTTCCTATGTTGCTTTTTACCTCTTGTTCTCCTTCTTGACCCCTGGTTCTCCCTCACTCAATGACGTCCTCGGCTTTACTTTGCCATTGAGTGAGGGAGCAACTCTGCAGTAGGCTCTCCTTCCACTCTAACACACACATGATCATTTAGAGGCGAATTCACTTGTTCTGCCATTCGCACACTCACACTTACTAACTCCCACAGTCACTCTTCAACTCACTCCCAGACATAAGCTCACCTGAGCGTGCATTTTTCATTGTGATCTGCCTCAGCTAGTTAAGAAGCTCTGAGAATAGAAAGGTGATATTAACCACAACATCAACACAATGTCTGTGTTCCAGAACTTTGAGCCAAACGTACCTTAACAGAGGTGGTGGATTTTAATCTAACAAAATGGGGTTATAAAACTGTCCTCCATTTGTCCATGTTCCTAACATTTAAATGTATTTTACCTAACTCAAAAAAGTGACACAAGAATATGTTGTTTGTTGATGCATTGGCACACCATAAAAGTATGAGTTTTCAGTTTTGATGCATTTAATGGCAAAAACGAAATGAGATTTTTTTTGTGTTTTAGTATTTGACCCAACCATCAGTCAGAAGCAATCAAAAGCGAAAACCAACTGACGGATAGAAATTGTCAAGGATCTGCTCACTTACCTATGGAAATCCACCCATCTAGCATACTTTAATGGCATCTTTTTTTTTCCAATTCAAAGAGTTTCTGGACTGTTTTGAAAGCCGGGAATAGCATGGAATTTACTTTTGTCATTTTCCAGGTCTGGATAGGCATGGAAAAAAGAAAACTGAATATAGACATTTTTTCTGACTTTTTCCTTCTTGTTAAGGATTAGAGTCTAATAGTGCTTTATACATGTAGTGGTTTTCACATTGATTCATGTTAAATAGGCATGCTTTGTCTTTGAATTGCCACATTAAATTGATTTAAACATTTGATCCATCAGTATTTTGCTTTTTGACTTATTGCCTCAGTGTATATTAAAACCAGACCAGAACTTCCAGTTTGATGGCACCTGTGTCCCCTATTGGGGCATCCTTCATTATGCTCTATGAGGACAACCCAGATCACTGAGGAAAAGGAGAGGAACGAGAGCTGGTTTCTAGGTAAAACTCGGGACTCCTTTGGATGTTAAATGATGTCGAGTGTTCCTGATCACCTGGACCACTGGGATTCTAGCGGAGGGGTAGAAACCACATCCCTGCCTAAATGTGTTGGGCCTGGATCTCCGTGACACAGCTATCTCCGGATTGTTAATCCAGAAATCTCTGGTTTTGTTTCCTTTTCTCCAGTTGGTGAGTGGACTAAACAACTTTTGTGGATCAAACCCACAGTTTGTCCATCCCCTGAAATGGGCTGCCTTGGTTAATACCTGTTTTCCACCTCACTAAGAATGCCGCCGTTTAATGCTCGCTCAATAACAAAAAAAATGCTCTTGTACACTCCAAAAATCTGTTTTTTCAATCCCTGACTTAGACTTTGCAGGATCTGTGGACCAAGCATCCTGTATTGAACTGAGTCCGAGAGGACGCTCTTTTATTTGTCAGATTTGTCAATTCGATGTCAGGTTGTCAAGGAGGTATTGCTACTTTGTTTTTGAATCAGTTCTCATCTTGTTTATTTAACATTGGACAGATTTGTTTGAGATGCAGCTCCTTAAAATCAGAGGAAAGGATAATTTTTATTGAGCTGTAGTGTACCATACACCTGGTCCAAACTGTAAATTTTTTAAGGATTTAAATTATTTTTTATTATCCACCCCAAAACTGTCTAGTAAGTAAGTAAAGTTTATTTATAAAGTGCCTTTCACAGACACAAAGTCACAATGCACTGTACAACATAAATCACATTTAAGTTATGTATAGTATAAAAACAAGCAAAAAAAGCACAATGTAATCATGTCATATAAGCCTGGTAGAACAAAATGGTTTTCAATTGGTTTTCAAAATAGTCAGCAAAGCGAAGTTGCAGGGGGAAATAGTTCCACAGTTTAGGAGGACTAAAAGGCCTTGACCCCATTAGTTTTTAACAATGTATGAGGAACAACCAGGAGATTCTGGGCTTTGGTTCGAAGACTACGAGCAGCAGAGTGTTTGGTTAAAAGCTGAGGCAACAAATCAGGAGCCTGGTCATTTAGAGCCCCGTAGGTGAGAATAAGTACTTTAAACTGAATTCTAAAATCCACAGGGATCCATTGTAAAGACCGGAGTGATATAAGAGTGTTTACTAGATTTAGTAAGAATTCTGACTGCTGCATTCTGAATAGCTTGCAGGCATTAATTTGATGATCTGTCCAAACCGGTAAAAAGTGCATTACAGTAGTGATGATAAAAATGCATGAATAATGTTCTCCGGATCTGCTCGGACACCATGTTTCTTGAATGAAAAAAAAACTGGAACGAGAAATAGATCTGATTTGTGAGCCAAACCTAATGAGGAGTCAAGTGTAAATTCTTTTGCACTGGATTTGTTTGCTGGTTAAAAGGAAGCAACTGTCTGATTTATTTTAGAATGCAGGTGACTAGGGGTTATTATTAAGGTCTCTGTCTTATTTTGTTTAAAACCAGAAAATAGCTGGAAGGCCTGTCACTGATCTGGGATAAACATTGGAAGAAGGTCTGTCCGCCTGTCCAGCTGGTGTAGTTTGAAACATACATACAATAGGATGTCATCTGCGTAGATGTGATAGGAGATATCAAAAAATGACAGAATACTGCCAGCTAATGAAAAAATGGAAATAGAAAATAACGATGGGCCCAGAACTGACACTTGTGGAACCCCACAGGTCAGAGGAGCAGAGTCTGAGGAGACTCACAATGTCCATCAAGATAAGAGGAGAACCAGTTGTCACAGTTGATGGTGTTGATGGACTGAAGCTGTAACAGGACATCGATGGAGGTATTGAATACGGATACATTTTAATGAAGGTAACAGAAACTGAGGATGACAGCAGGTTGATAACAGAATGATCACAGAATGATAACAGATGACAGAAAATACAGACTTAAATGCAACAGGGATTAACAGAAATCATGTGAGTTCATTTAACAAAAACACTGCCAGGCTTCTGACAAAATTTTTCTCATGTGACTGCAACCTTGATGCAACCACACTGGCTTCTGTATTATATTAGAGTTCAATTTAAGATTATTTTTATGAGTTGAAGGGCTCTTAATGGAAAGGCACCAAGTTACTTGGACTTCTTCACTCTGGCAGGTCCATGAGGTCCTGTGACTATGTGCCCGATACTAAGATGAAAACAAAAGGAGACAGTGTTCTGTTCAGTGGCCCAAAGACTCTGGAACTCTCTTCCTTTGGACTTGAGATTTGTGCACTCTGTGGTTTCTGTTAAATGCCAGGTGGAATTATATTTTCTTAAATCTGCTTTTTATTCATTTATATATTTTTTTTTAATGCATTGTTGGCTCTTGTTAAGCACTTTGTGATTTTATATCTTGAAAGATGCTGTGTAAAGAAAGTTTAAATTACATTGCTTACCTGTTTTAATTAATGATCATCCTTCTGAAGTGGTTAATGAATTCTAATATCTTGGAACTTTTATTGATAGCAATCTACACTGCCTGGCCAAAAACAGTCATCACCTGGATTTAACTAAGCAAATAGGTACAAGCCTCCCATTGGATAATTACTGCATGGGCGATTATGTTTCAGCTGGCAACAAGTTATTTAACCCCAACTGGTGCAATGAGTTGCTTCTCCTTTCTAAAACAACCATGTCGAAAGACACATCCCGTGGTCATGGAAAAGATGTCAGTCTGTTTCAGAAGGGTTAAATCATTGGCATGCATCAAGCAGAGAAAACATCTAAGGAGATTGCAGAAACTACCAAAATTGGGTTAAGAACTGTCCAACGTATTATTAAAAACTGGAAGGATAGTGGGGACCCATCGTCTTCGAAGAAAAAATGTGGCCGGAAAAAAATCCTCAATGATCGTGATCGGCGATCACTTAAATGTTTGGTCAAATCAATTCGAAGAAAAACAACAGTAGAACTCTGGGCTATGTTTAATGGTGAAAGTAAGAGCATTTCCACATGCACAATGTGAAGGAAATTCCAGGGATTTGGATTGAACAGGTGTGTAGCCTTAAGAAAACCACTAATCAGTGAGGCTAACAGGAAAAAAAGGCTTCAATTTGCTAGGGAGCATAAAGATTGGACTGGGTGATGGGCGCATCAGGGTAAGAAGAGAGGCAGGTGAAGTGATGCACCCATCACGCCGATTGCCTACTGTACAAGCCTGCGGGGGCAGTGCTATGATCTGAGGTTGCTGCAGTTGGTCAGGTCTGGGTTCAGCAACAGTATGTGTTCAAAGAATGAGGTCAGCTGACTACCTGAATATACTGAATGACCAGGTTATTCCATCAAAGGATTTTTTCTTCCCTGATGGCACAGGCATATTCCAAGATGACAATTCCAGGATTCACCGGGCTCGAATTGTGAAAGAGTGGTTCAGGGAGCATGAGACATCATTCTCTAACATGGATTGGCCACCACAGAGTCCAGACCTTAATTGGGATGTGCTGGAGAAGGCTTTCCACAGCAGTCAGACTCTACCATCATCAATGCAAGATCTTGGTGAAAAATTAATGCAACACTGGGTGAAAATAAATCTTGTGACATTGCAGAAACTTATCGAAACAATGACACAGCGAATGGGTGCCGTAATCAAAGCTAAAGGCGGTTCAACGAAATATTAAAGTGTGTGACCTTTTTTTTTTTGGCGACTTTGTTTTTTTGGCCAGGCAGTGTATGTTTTTCAGTCAATGTTGATTAAACTTTTTTTTAAAAAGTTATGCATGTACATCTTTATTTAGGAGAAAAAATGCATACATTGTAAGCAAAAGGATTTTAGTCACTGTTTATAAGAATCTTATTGAAAGTGCTTCAACTTTTAATGTGCACCAGGTAGGGACACTTGCGTGAAGAACAAAAACAGACTGTCCAGAATCATCAGAATGCCCAATAAGATCACTGGCACAGAGCAAAGAATACTGGGAGATTTGGTTCCATAAGAACAACTGTAATAAATAAGAGAATGGATGAATGTGTAACTTTTAATTTGCTTATTCAGTTTGGTTTATGTATTTTTGATGAAAATACTGATACAGTTCCTGAGCTCATTTAATCAGGAGCACAGGAAGGGAAAGGGCAAAGATGAAGGCGATGCAGGCTCTGAGGGGATGTTATGCATGTGACGGCTGTGTGTGTGTGTGTGTTGCTGTGCGCCATGGTTAGGGTCTGTTTGTGTCTGTAGAGGGTAACAGCTGAGACAGATGAGCTTCAGTTTCTCTTCTACTCTCTGGTTTCTTTCACACAGCTTAGAAACTGACAACTGGTGATTGTCAGTTAGTCTCACACACACAGTGCCAAACTCTGCCCTTGCAGGTCAACACCGCTCCGGCGATGAGCTCCACTGAGCTTCTACTGTTCAAAAGATGTCTTTGTTTTCTGTTTTACTGTATCTTCACTGTTTTCTGACCCCTTTGTTGCCAGTACACAGCTTATACAGCTTAGGATGCTGACCAGCCTTTTAAAAATGGCACCTGAATGATAATTTTTCTGTTAACAAACATGCTGACAGATTAGGTTAAAGAAGAATGCCTTACAGTGAAAACTGAATCAAGTAAATCTTGTGTAATAGAATGGTTGGTGACAGGAGTCAGCCTAGTTTCAGAAATTCTGGTCCTGATCGGTAAAAGTTCTTTGGAAACTCAAAAATTAGATCTTTTCGAATCCTTGAATGCGCACCATATGAGCAATAGTTTGTCATGCTGTCAGCAAAACTCCTCGGTGTGAAAGTTTCTACTGCAGGAAGTGTCAGTGAGGTGTGTAAAATAGGAAGAGGAAGCACAAAAGCTGTAAGAAAGTGTTGTACAGAGGCATGTTGGGGGTTAATTCATTTTCTATTCATGCTATTCAGATCTATTTATACCCGTCCTTACTATAAATCCAGATAAGTAGAATCTATTTAAAAAAAATTAAGGTTGCCTTAAAATTTTTAAGTAATGAAGCATTAGTTGAATGAGTGAAGTGGACAACGTTCAATGTACTTGAGCGCATAATGGAAAGGAATAGAACATTTGAGTTGAATATACTAACAGCCAAGTTACAGTAACTGAAGATACTGAGTTTAAACAATTCAAAAATTCAAAAGTGTCCTGCCAAAGGTTTGAACCAGCAACCCACCAATTACAAGTCAATCAAGTCTATCACTGTTGCCACCATCACCTGTGTACCACCAGAGCTGTGTTTCCACAAAAGTGCACAAAACTTTGTCGATATTCTGTCAAAAAAACACAATTTCACAATTTCCGTGTTCCCATTAAGTCAGAAAGGCGTTCTAAAAGTTTTGACTGGTGTGAAATCCACCAATTTTAATACGGCCAAAAAACACCTCATCCTAAATTGAAAAACGTGCTTTTTTTATTCAGCGAATTTATTTTCATAATTACAATTTGTTTGTAGACAAAAGGAACACTTCATGTATTACACAACATTGCTGTTTTATTATTTTAAGCTTTCAGCCTTCATCTGTCATGAAACATGCTTGGAAATGTTGGTAGCATTATTTAAACCTCAGTGTTCATTAGTCAAAATTTGTATTTAACTATTATTTAACCAGGAAGAGCTCATTCAGATTCAAAATCTCTTTTTCAAGAGTACCCTGGACATGAGAAACAACAACACAAATCAAGTTACAACAATCAGAGTACACATCAGAATCAGAATCAGCTTTATTGCCAAGTTTGTAAAGATAAACAAAGAATTTGATTCACTTGTACACTTTGGTCTCGTTAAAGATTTTTATATAATAATGGAAATATAAAATATCTTTTTAAATGTACATATGTACACAATTGACTTTACAATAGAATATAATGTGATATCAGTCCAAGTATGCATGTTGTTGTTCTGGAACTCTGACTGTCAAGTGTTCTTCATAGAAACAGCCTGGGTGAAGAAACTGTCTCTGTTGTGGCTGGTTTTAGCAGACAGCGCTCTGTAGCGCCACCTGAAGGTAAACATCTAAACAATTTGTGTGTGCGGTGTGTTGGGTCTGAAGAGATTTTAGCTGCCCCTTTCCTGACCCTAGACCTGTAAGTGCTGGATAGAGGGAAGGATAGCCCTGATGATTCTCTCTGCAGATCTGATTGTTCCTTGCAGTCTGGACCTGTCCTGATTTGTGGATGAGCCAAACACACTGAGATGGACGAAGACAGGACGGACTGAATTATGGCAGTGTAGAAGATGACCAGCAGCTCCTGTGGAAGGTTGTACTTCTTGACTTGCCTCAGGAAGTAAATTCTATGTTGGCCCGTCTTCTGAACATTGTCTATGTGTGAGGACCATCTCAGGTTTCAAGAAATGGTGGTTCCTAGGAACCGAAAGTGGTCCACAGCAGACACAGTGTTGTTGAGGATGGTGAGGTGTAGGCAGTGTTGGTGGTGTTCTCTGGAAGTCCACCATCATCTCCACAGTCTTGAGTGGGTTAAGTCCCAGGTGGTTGGTTCTGACCACACCAGTGTACCAGCCGATCCACCTTCTGTCTGTATACAGACTCATCACTGTCCTGGATTAGTCCAGTAGAGGTGGTGTCTTCTGCAAACTTCAGGAGTTTCATAGACAGGTCCGCTGAGGTGCAGTTATTTGTATAGAGGGAGAAGAGGAGTGGAGAGAGAACACACCCCTGGGGGGCGCCGTTGCTGATGGTTGTTGTGCGGGAGAAGATGCTTCCCTGCTTCTGCTGGTCCTTCAGGAAGCTGGTGATCCACTGACAGGTGAAGGCCGGGACTATGAGCTGGATAAGCTTCTGGTGCAGGATGTCCGGGTTGATGGTGATGAAGGCTGAGCAAAAGATATATAGACATAAAGATATAAAATTAAAATTTTTGTGAAGAATCAACAAGTGGGACACAATCGTGAAGGGGAATGAAATTTACTGGATGTTTCAAACTTTTTAACAAATAAAAAACTGAAAAGTGGAGCGTGCAATACTATTCGGCCCCTTTACTTTCAGTGCAGCAAACTCACTCCAGAAGTTCAGTGAGGATCTCTGAATGATCCAATGTTGTCCCAAATGACTGATGATGATAAATAGAATCCACCTGTGTGTAATCAGGTCTCCGTATAAATGCACCTGCTCTGTGATAGACTCAGGGTTCTGTTCAAAGCGCAAAAGCATCATGAAGACCAAGGAACACACCAGGCAGGTCCGAGATACTGTTGTGGAGAAGTTTAAAGCCGGATTTGGATACAAAAAGATCTCCCAAGCTTTAAACATCCCAAGGAGCACTGTGCAAGCAATCATATTGAAATGGAAGGAGTATCAGACCACTGCAAATCTACCAAGACCCGGCCGTCCCTCTAACCTTTCATCTCGAACAAGGAGAAGACTGATCAGAGATGCAGCCAAGAGGCCCATGATCACTCTGGATGAACTGCAGAGATCTACAGCTGAGGTGGGAGAGTCTGTCCATAGGACAACAATCAGTCGTACACTGCACAAATTTGGCCTTTATGGAAGAGTGGCAAGAAGAAAGCCATTTCTCAAAGATATCCATAAAAAGTATTGTTTAAAGTTTGCCACAAGCCACCTGGGAGACACACCAAACATGTGGAAGAAGGTGCTCTGGTCAGATGAAACCAAAATCGAACTGTTTGGCCACAATGCAAAAGATATGTTTGGCGTAAAAGCAACACAGCTCATCACCCTGAACACACCATCTTTACTGTCAAACATGATGGTGGCAGCATTATGGTTTGGACCTGCTTTTCGTCAGGAGGGACAGCGGAGATGGTCAAAATTGATGGGAAGATGGATGGGGCCAAATACAGGACCATTCTGGAAGACAACCTGTTGGAGTCTGCAAGAGACTTGAGACTGGGACGGAGATTTATCTTCCAGCAAGACAATGATCCAAAACATAAAGCCAAATCTACAATGGAATGGTTCACAAATAAACGTATCCAGGTGTTGGAATGGCCAAGTCAAAGTCCAGGCCTGAATCCAAACGAGAATCTGCGGAAAGAGCTGAAGACTGCTGTTCACGAACGCTCTCCATCCAACCTCACTGAGCTCGAGCTGTTTTGCAAGGAAGAATGGGCAAGAATTTCAGTCTCTCGATGTGCAAAATTGATAGACACACCCCAAGCGACTTGCAGCTGTAATTGCAGCAAAGGGTGGCGCTACAAAATATTAACTCAAGGGGGCCAAATAATATTGCACGTCCCACTTTTCAGTTTTTTATTTGTTAAAAAGTTTGACACATCCAATAAATTTCATTCCACTTCACGATTGTGTCCCACTTGTTGTTGATTCTTCACAAAAAATTAGAATTTTATATCTTTATGTTTGAAGCCTGAAATGTGGCGAGAGGTTGAGCAGTTCAAGGGGGCTGAGTACTTTCGCAAGGCACTGTATTTGCTGAGAATGATGTTTGGATGTGGTTGATTACTTTAAATCAGTTGGGAAGAATGGTTACCAGTGTGCCTGCCGGGTGGTACATTCTAGATTAGATGTGAGTTCGTGCTGTGAACATGTTTCTTTTAGCTAACTTACAGAAATGTGTATGTTTTGGACATTGTGAAAATAATTTTGTGTCTTACTGTAGCCTTTCACTACATCAATGGACAGTTGGTTTTACCTGTCATTTCTGAGCTAACTAAAGCTGTTTGTGAGTATTTTTAACATGTTGAAACATATTTTGTCTCAGGAATTGAATGTCTGATATAAGTTTAACCATGTGAGGTTTTTTTTGTTCATTTTGTTTGTATATTTGCAGATAGAGACCACTGCAGTTTATGCTCATTTTATTTTATCCCTTTTGATTTATGCACTTTAATGATTGTATTTTCAAGCATTGCAGTTTATGTATTCGAGATTTTATAGACTTTGGGTTCATTCCCTTTTATTTTACCTGATGATGAGTAGTTGCTGCTGCTCAGTATTTATTTTGGTCTAAAATTTTCCTTAGTGCATTCCAAATTCTTTTCAGTACTGTTTCACTCTGGCGGAGCAGTCGGGAATAAAGACCCCAAAACAGATTGTGTGTCTGGTTTCATTCTAATTTCGCCAGTCCACACTAATAAAATGTCAAAAATGGTGGAAAGTGGTGGAAAGTGCCTTTTAAAATTTCCCAGAAAATGTGTTCAATTTCTGGTGAGGAATAAATTAGGAAACCCCCACATTTATTCCCACTTAAAATGGGTAAATTCGAAACCAGGCGTATCACTCCAGATGCAAAACATGAGAACATCCATACTCTGCATTTTGAGGAAAATTTGTACTGTTTAATCCTATGATATTTAGTCTGGTGCTCCTGACAGCTGAAGTTATAGACATACAGAGCAGGGTCTCACTACTGCTGTGTATGTCTGTACAGACAGAAAGAGACTGTGCATGTTTAACTTTCATAGGAACTGTGCAGGGAGGAAACCTTTTCTTCCTGCGGAAAACACAAAGGCAATTGCAGGAAGAACAGATACAATTACCAAAACTTGTGGCTTAATTTTCTTTGGAGAGATGAGCCTCAGTAAGAAATATTTTGACACCAGAACAGACCACATATTTGGCTTAAGCCAAATACAGTATTCCAGGGAAAGAACCTCTTACCAACTCCGGAAGTGTCGTAGTTAGGGGATGCTTTGCTGCAGCAGGACCTGGCTATCATAGAATCTGCCAACTATTCAACTGTCTATCAGAGGATGCTTGTGGAAAATGTTTAGACCATCTTTAAAGGGGACATGTCATGCAAAATCCACATTTATAGCCCTTAAATACATTTTGTTCAATTTAGTTTCTTCAGGTGCAGCATAGATATCTTTAAATTCTGTTTGGATCACATTTTTTATTTCAGTTTTTCCATTTTTTTCTATTCCCTACTATGTTTTTTGAACTGTTACAACACAGTATTTGCTGCAGAACAGCTAAACAATGTCATGGACTTCCTGCTACCAATTTTGCGAATCTGCCATTTTTATTTCTCACTGTGATTTTGTAGTCCAAGCTCAAATATCCCGATGCTGCAAATGGAAAAGTCTAAATGTTCAGTTGTTGGGTGTATTAGCCCACACAAATTATTACACCATCCCCCAGCATCAGAAACTCTTCAAAGTGCCTGGTTAAATCAAATGTTTCATGAAAATCTACCCACATCAGTGGGAAAATCCTATTTCCCCCACTTCAAGGACAAGTGTCTTCAGCAACAGGGGTACCTCCGAACACGGGTAAAAGAGGAGCCTGTGGAGCTACAACAACAAGGAGCTCAGACCAAAGCACTGCAGTTCCACTTTATATAGACCACAACTAAATGATTTAAGTGTGAAAAAGGATTTAAAATTTCCCCGTTAAAAACAATAAAAATAAAAAGCTAAAGCAGAACTGGGTCCTGCAACATGCAAGTACTCTAAAGAATACCAATAAATCCATGATTTTGACATCACTTACCATCGCATTCGTCACAATTTTGCGCCGCCCAGCAGGAAACGGTAGCAGTTAGCAAAACAGACGGGGGGCTAGCATAGAAGTGCACAGTGAAGAGACAGCGAGACGTTAGAACTTGTTAATAAACAGAGATGAAACTTTATTCAAGCCTAATTGAAAGGCTCATAAGAAACGTCTGGATGTGGGACGTAGTTTGTATTGTAAAAGTCGTATACAACCGTTCAAATAGAGGGCTTTAAAATGCTATCGAGGCTACTGAGCATGTGATGATCTGCCCCTAGTTCAGTCCGATACACTGGATTGGATCAAGTCTTCTGGCTGTGGAGTTGAGAGGAGAGGCGCTGTCATATATGAGTAAAAGTTGCCCTCGACATGATAGAGTTCTGACTCGGTCTCTGGAAAGTTGTTAACCATTCCTGCCCCACATTGCTTTCTGTATCTCCGCATCCAAACAGTTTGTTGTGCTGAATTGACAATCAGATCTCCCTAAAACGGAACAATAAAGAGTTTCACTCTCCTTTTATTCATGTGTTTCCCACACAGCACCCGCTGACAATAAATGGCTTCTGCTGTACACTTAAACCATAATGGTGCGTTCACACCGAACGCGGATTCTGAGAATATTTCGCGTTATTTGTGTGCTTTTGCCCGCTTGACATTCCGCGTGAACTCTGCGTTGCCATTTGGCAACAAGCGGCAACGCTTCGCCGCATCATCAAATAGGAGGAGCTTCCATCTGCTGCTTGCTGGTTTCAACTGAACATGGCGGACATGGATTTCACGGATAATCACGGTGCTTTACCTGTGGAGAGCCGAAAAACGCAGCCGACTTCCCTGGGTTCACCAGATCCTTCAGGGACGGGAACAGTTCGGAGATTACAACCACCTACTCCAGGAGCTGCGTCTGGATGACGGTCGATTTCAGCGGTACTTCCGTCTATCCAGGACCCAGTTCGAAGATCTGCTGTACTGCGTTGGGAGACGAATCGGCCTCCGGGACAGCAACTACCGGCGCTGTATCCCCGCTGCTGAACACCTGTCCATCTGTCTTCGGTGAGTAAATAAATCTCAGCTCAATAAAAAAAACAGCCGATTTTTAATGTCCACATCTCCTAAATATAAGATATTTGTGCCTAAACATAACCAGGCCAGGTCCTTTCTGTACTTGTCTCGGTAAAAGTAATTAGTTGAGTCATACAACTCTGGCTTGCCGCACACCGCCACTATGATCTTGTCCTCCATCTTCACTGACAACCGCTTCTTCTCCGCTGCGGTCTTTCACCCTACGTCACAGCCACATTCCAGTCCCTGATTGGTTGACGCGACGCGAATTTAGGAAAAAGTTCCGATTTTTCAACTCGTCCATCGCTCTCGCTCCGCTCCCGCTAAGCTCAGCGTGCCTTCCGCACCACGTCCTTCGTCCCCTTTGCACCGCCTCGCGCCGCTCCGCCTGAACCCGCCTCTACATAGGGATAACATGTAAATTGGCCACTCCTATCGCAGAATCCGCATTCGGTGTGAATGCACCATAACACCTATTTCTTTACTGTTGTGCTGCACTGGACGAAGCTCGTTTTGTGCTTATGCGCATGCGGGTCAGTTTGAAGCCGCAATATTTTCAAAGTAATGTGAACGACCACACAATAAAAATCAAATTTCTGAAAAAATCTGATTTGAGCATTAAGACCTGCAGTGTGAATGTAGCCATAGAGATTCTGTGAAAGAACCCCTTTAAACATCTCACAGCTGAAAGCTATAGGAGTGGAGCAAACATTCCTCAGCCTGATTACAGTGACTGGTAGATAGCATCTCACAGAAGTTACTTCTACAAAAGGGGTTAAGATCAGCTATTAGGGGCTGGGTGTACTTCCAAGATTAGAAATAAACATTTTTTATGTCTTATGTTTAAAGGTAAAACTGTTATTTTTGTTTTTTCCGTTTCGAAGAGTTCAATTTGATGAGACATCAATATGCCAACATTTAAAAGTTAATATATTTTTTATATGATCCCAATGTTTCTCAGCTGTTGAAGAAAACCTGGTATAAGACTGTATTGGACAACAGGTTTTCCTGAAATCTGTGGATTTTATCCTTTTTGAAGATCTCCTTAGATCTGGGTAGGTTTGATCAAGGAGGTTGTGTTCTGTGATGTGTGATGTTTGTTAAAGTTCCCTTCATCTTCTATTATCATTAGCCTTGTTTTCTGTGAACACCAACTTTTTAAAGACACATTATCCGATTAGTACAGCTGAGGTTTCAAACCTAACTCTCTTTTTTTCCACACTCAGACTCCTTAACCTTCATCTTCCATTAATCTCTCCGTTTTTTCCTGTAACTACTGTACTCCTTACTGCTCCCAGACAGCCCTCTCCTCAGCTCCACTTCTTCAGTCTTTCACGCAGGTATTTGGTTCATTGTGGTACCCCTATCTACTGCTACTTTGCCAAACTACAGAGTTGTAAAATGACACAATGTGTTTCAACTGGACCAATTTTTTACAAGCAAAGCTCTTACGGATTGAACAAGGAGGAAAATAACTGATAACGCTAGTAATTAAGGCAGCAGAAATGTGCTGCATTCTCTCTCCCATTTGAGAATCTGAGGCAGAACTTGAAAATTGCTACAAACTGGCTAAATATAAGTGCACTGCACACTTTTCTTATTTTTAAATGTAAAATATTTAAAAGCATACATTGTTTTTCTTTACACTTCACAATTATGCTGAACCTTGTATTGATTTATTACATAAAATCCCAATAACATACATTAAAGGTTATGGCTGTGACATTATAAAATAGTTTTTAAAAAGGGGTATGAATACTTTTGCAAGGCAATATATCACCTGTTCTTCTTAGCAGACAGACTGTCCCTCCTTCCTTTTGAGTCCCTCTCCAGCAGCTTTCTGTGCAGAGACTCACTGAGAGAGTCTTGAGCTCTTATGTAAACACATTTAAAGACAGAGAGCAGTGGGAGAGATGGAGAGAGCAATACAGCGGGCAGTGAAGTGCACACGAAGGAATAATAACAAAGGAAATTGAGACATACATCTTCAGATGAAAAGGGCTGTTTACACAGATCCTGTATATGAGTCAGTTTGAAATATCACTTTTCGGTGTGCGTATTTAACCACAGAGGCATGACTATAAAGTCAGTATATTTCTGGGATTGTATACAAATACCCCAGGTCACCTTTTCCAACTGCTCATTCAGAGCTCTGATCTTGATCCAGAACCAGAAGAGGCATGAACATCCACAGAATTTCCCTTTCAAATACACACTGCTCATCCATGCAAAAAACTAGAACTGACCTCCAAGTGCACTGTTTCCGCCACCTGTGTCCTGCTGGTGTTCCGTCTCTGATGCACTCTTCCACACAGTTCCTTCCTTAGTTATACAGGGAACAGTTTAACCTTGTGCTTCTGCAATCTATACTTATTTCCTCTCTGATGCTTAAATTACTTTACTAAACAGTTTTCCGAGCTGTGAGTGGTTGTTGTGAAATTCAAAACCTCTGCTGGATGATAAAAGGTTAATTCTCAGAGATTTTTTATATGCATTCCTCTCTGAGTAATTTGTATATTCCTATCTGTCTGTGAACCGTGGAAGCAGGAATTTCCGATGGACCGGGACAGAAGAGAGGATGGGAATCATCATCATGTTGAATAAGTGCAGTCCTGGACAGGAAATAAGGCTTTAGTCTTTCTCTCTCTAGTTCTTTCTTCCTACATCTCTCTCACCTCCATATAAAGGAGATCCTATATAAGAGGAAAAGTCTTTATGAAATTCAGATCATCAGAGCAATATAACCAAAAACTAACGTGGCCTATATGAGAAAAAGTAAATTTCCATCTTATGTTAAATAATGAATTAAATGTGAATAATCCCATTTTTCAGGAAGCTGAGTTACAGACTGAGCTGCTACAGAATAGGCTATCACCTAATCACAGTTTCACAATCTTTACTTATTGCAATGTGAAAATGATGAACTTCCTCTCAAATAGCTGTAATATGAACAGACTAAATGTGTACTGAATAAATGTTTCCACATGTTTCCCTGCTACTATTGAACATAATTGAACCTACTAACAGGACTAAGGAAAGCTGCAGCTAGCTGTTGCGGACCGGAGCCCGTATTCACAAAGAATCCTAAGACTAAAAGTTGCTCCTAGCGACGTCGTTCTATGAAAAATCTCAAGAATTTCTCAAATTCTAAGATTTTTTACAGAATTTTCCCTTGGTAGGGTAAAAGTTATTTACGAAGCATCTTAGGCCTTAAGAGAGCTCCTAAAGTGAACGAATGTTAAAAGTAGAGAGGAGGACTTTTAGTGAGCCTAAGAGTGTCTTAAGCAGAGAAGATGGCAGAAAGACTGACAGAAAAGAGAGATATTCTCTGAACAATAAATAGCAGTGAATTAATGAAACGCTACTGGCTCGACCATGCAGGGATCCACTCCCTAAACAGTCAACATTGCCGGCTGGTCCTGAAAGCAGAGGGAACAACGCATTGATCTGCTCGGGAATGTTCCCACCGTGATCCTAGGACCAACTCTACCTTTCAACACTCCTCTCTTCTCCTCCACCAGCAGGCTCTGCTCCTCTGTTCAGTTCGGTTTTCTCCACCTTTTTTCTCCTTTTTCTTTTGATAATTTTACCAAACTAAACCTTGTTATACAAGAAGGCAAACACAAAATGCTGAATTTTAATATTAATATGAAATAGATGCAGTATGAAAATGACCAGCATGGTGAGTAAACATGATAATAAGCAAATCAAAATAATTACTAGCGTGTAAATGAGCTGATGACATTCAAACATTCAAACATTTTTAATTTGCTGTGTGACAATTAATTTCATTTTGCTAAGTTTCATCATCATGATTTAAACATTTCTGAATCCAGTCTAAATTCATGATCTGTTAATTTCTCTCCATTGATTACTAGGAGCGCATTTGTTTTTTTTTTCTTTTGTTTTTTTTTTTTGCAACAACCAGTCACAGCTCTTAGAAGAGTGCGTCACACCAAGCAACAGGGTCAACCACACTTCCTCACTAAGATAGGAATTTCTGTCATCTCCTCGCTCAGAGTCGCTCTCAACTGAATCACTCTTAACCTAAATTCAAATTCAAAAATACTTTATTCATCCCAAAAAACAAATTAAATGTTTTTGTAGCTCATAGTATACAGGTTTCTTCAAAGAGCTGTTGTAGATGCTGATGGGTGTGGGCAGGAAGGACCTCCTGTAGCGGTCTGTCTTACAGCAGATCTGAAGAAGCCTCTGACTGAAGACACTCTGTTGTTGTAGGACAGTCTCATGAAGATGATGCTCAGAGATGATCAGCTCCTTTGTTTTATTCAAGATGAGATGATTGTTTCTACACCATGCCACGAAGCGGTCCACCACCTTCCTGTGCTCAGCTTCTTGTACATCTCTGATCCACCCCACGACTGCAGAATCATCAGAGTATTACTGCAGATGACAGGAGTCTGTCTTGTACTGGAAGTCTGAGGTGTACAGAGTGAAAAGGAATGGTGAGAGAACAGTACCCTGTGGTGCTCCTGTGCTGCTGACTACCTGGTTAGACACACAACCCTTCAGTTTCACAAACTGTGGTCTGTTTGTCAGGTAGTCTTTGATCCAGGAGATCGTTGAGGCCTCCACTTGAGTCTTCTGGAGTTTCTGACAAACAACTCCACAGCGATAAGCAAACTGAAGGGGGTCTTGATGGTTCATTGTTTGCTTACTCAGGTGGGCCAACTGGAGTCTCTCTAGGACCTTCACGGTGTGGGATGTCAGGGAAACAGGCCTATAGTCATTTAGGACGGATGGATGAGTTTTCTTTGTTACCGGAACAAGACAGGAGGTCTTCCACAACACTGGAACCTTCCTCTGGGCCAGGCTAAGGTTGAAGGGGTGCTGCAGAATCCCACAGAGCTGCTCTGCACAGCCCTTCAGGACTCTAGGGCTGACACCATCTGGACCTGCAGCCTTATTCCGATTCAGTCTCTCCAGTTGCATCTTCACCTGACTTCTTGAGACACACAGGTGGAAGGGGGAAGCAAAGGGAGCATCAGCATCTTCTGATTTGGCTGAAGACCAACATGTAGAAGCAGAAGGGTCCATGGCTGAGGTGGAAGATAAAATATTTGAGGTGTGACAGGAAAGCTGTGGGTCAAAGGAGGGTGGGATGTCTGTTTGGCTGTGAGCAGGAGAGGAGGATGCTGAGCTTGTTTCTGAACTGAACCTATTGAAGAATGTGTTCAGTTCATTGGTTCTGTCCAGACCTCCATCGGTCTGATCATCCTTCTGTTTGAAACCTGTGATCTTCTTCATCCCTGACCACACATCCCTGAAATTGTTTTGCTGGAGATTGCTCTCCAGTTTCCTCTTGTACACCTCCTTGCTGTCTCTTATCTTCACTGTAAGTTGCTTCTGTATACTATTTTTGGCTGATTAATCATATTTATTATCACAGCACATACAAGCTGTTTTTGATTAAATCCATGTTTGCTAAATGTGATGGGTTTATGAATCTGAAACAAACCAGGTACAGTAGTTTAGTTTGTAAAAGATTTTGCTGCTGTATTCTATTGGATTCTTGACTTAGTTTCTCACCAGATTTCTGGGAACCTGTTTCTCAAAACTTGGCCTGGTTCTTAGCTCAGTGACCACAGGGAGGACACAGACTGTACATGCTGTTTGTTTCTTCACAAGTACTAGTTAATTTAAATTTGCATCCATAAAAATTATGAAAAGTAGTTCCAATAGAGGAGTCTCAGTGAACTTGTCTGCGGTGATGTAATAACAAAACAAGAGAACACAAACTACATTATGTGTGATTCTGCCCGCAAAACATGGAAGAACTTCTTTTTAAAGAAATACATGCCAGCTTTGGCACTAATTACAAACGGTATAAGAATTCTCATTGGTCTACAGGAAATCGAATCCGTGACCGTGGGAAAAGTAGCTGTTTTGCAATCAGAAAGTTGCAGGTTTGATTTCAACTTCTTTCCCAGCACCTAACCTCAAGTTAGGTTTAGCTCTACACTGAACCACTTCAACAAGCAGTCTATGCATGGCCACTTTTAATTTTACCCTTTAACTTTTATTTTTCTATCTTTAAGCAACATTTTTATGAACATTGTTTAAATGGTTTTTACTGGTCTTAATAATGTTGTTTTTACTTTTTTATCTTCCCAATGTTGTAACCACAAGTTGAAAGCACTTTTAATTTAGTTGTGCAATGACAGTATATTCATTCATTCAATTCATTAATCTATTCATTCATTCATTCATACATTTATTTATTCTTTAATTTACATAAGTTCAGTCCAAACATTATTATACCAACATCTGAATTTTTCTGGATGGGTCTCAGTAAACCTTTATTCTGGGTCGGTGCTCTAAAACATGCTGACATGAAATCAGTGAGAGCCTGTTGTCCTCTTCCATCAGTATATTTGCATCCATCCAGATACTGTTTGCAGTACCTGACAGATGAACCCCTTCTTGTGTAATATCAACGTATCAGTTATTTACATTGTGTAGGACCAAATCAGAGCAGATTAAATATTTGTTTGTTTTTAGACCTCATCGTTGCTTTTGACATTTGCTGTTATTTTTTTCTATACATTATTTAGACTGTGTCTCTGTGGTAGTTCTGCTGACCGTTTGTGTCTGCCTTGTGTTGTTTGTTTCTTGATGGTTGCTATGGCTGCTTGAAATCAGGAAAACAGGTAATTTCAAAAACCATTTCTGATTATTATGATGAGGATACCAGTTGTAATTAACCCATATTTTCCTCACTTTTCTTTCTTTTCCATCATCACCATCTTCTGTGAGTTTTAGCATCTCAGCCACCAAAAATATAAATCCGCTGTTGGCATCAAGTGCAGCTAGAGTCCATCCAACTTGCCAGTTATGTTGTTGGCATGCAGAGTTTAAAGGCATGGTACTTAACAACTGTAACCAAGCAGTCCATTGCGACTGCAATAAAAAAGGATATGGTGATGACTGCAATTGAAAATATTGTGCAGCTAGTAGGATGATGTCCAGAAGTTCTGATGTTTTGCTAACCATAACCTGTGTCTCGTGGGAATCTACTGTCTTCATTAGAGGGTATAACAATACATCCAGCTTAGTAGACCAGTCTAAAGTTTATACTACAGGTCTTAAAGCTCAGTTTTTTGAGTGTTTGTTCACATTGTCCTACAGTCTACAGCCTTGAAATGACCTCCATGTGCAGAAGAAGCCGGGATATCACATGCAGCACGCTGTGCTTATGAAAGTTTTTATGGATGCTACATAGGTCAGCATGTGTTTACCAATTCTGAAGTTGCTGTGCAATCGGAGCCACCAAAATTGACTACCTGCGTCAACAGTCTGCCGTTATGGTTGTAAACACTTTTATTTTAAAGGCGACCAATCCTTGCTAACAGGAAGAAGCATGTTGATGTAATCAGCATGATGCACATGATGTAAATAAGGAGTCATAGCCAGCACCTGCAATTCCAAATAGGGTGAGCGTAAAATTATTAAACAAAGTAGGAGTTACAACATCTATTTGCTTGTTTCATCTGTTGTTTGCATTTGATTTTATCAGTTCCTGCCTCTTCTGGTTCAAAACTGTGAATCTGTCACATGCAATGACAAATTGGCTTCTCATGTGACATGACCATTCAAACTAAAGTTTCTTTGAAAAACCTCGTTTATTTCTTGAATAGTGTTGTGCTGTACTTACTCTGAACACACAGGCCCCCAGTTTTGCTAACTAGGCAAGTTTTTTGCTGTTTCTAGGACTTTTCAGACCTCAGTGGTGATTGTTTTTTTAAGGTGCCTAGCAACAGATCTCATGACTTTTTCCAGTATTACCAGATACTGTGACATGAAAGCCATATCCTACTCATCTTATTTAGGAGTGGGGCTGCCATGAGCCAGTCACCCATCTTGAACCACCCATAGCCGGCTGATCCCCTCTCAGCTGCAAACAGGTGATTTTCACCTCTCCCCGAACAGAGTGCTAATTAACCATGCATGTGTGAAGCAGCTGCTGACTGATCCTTTCAAGGCTGTTTACCTCAATCTCTCACATTATCGACGACTGCTTTCTATTTGGTCAACTTAGATCACATACAGTATTGTGCAAAAGTTTTAGGCAGGTGTGAAAAAATGCTGTAAACAAAGAATGGAAGTGTTAATCATTTACTTTCATCAATCAACAAACTGCATTGAATGAACAAAAGAGAAATCTAAGTCAAATCAATATTTGGGGTGACCACCCTTTGCCTTTAAAACAGCATCAGTTCTTCTAGGTACACTTGCACACAGTTTTTGAAGGAACTCGGCTGGTAGGTTGTTCCAAACATCTTTGAGAACTAACCACAGATCTTCCGTGGATGTAGGCTTCCTCACATCCTTCTGTCTCTTCACACTCCATGATGTTGAGATCAGGGCTCTGTGGGGGCCATACCATTACTTCCAATAAGTCTTGTTCTTCTTTACGCTGAAGACACGCTCACTGGCCACTTTATTAGGTAAACCTGTCCAACTGCTCGTTAACGCAAATTTCTAATCAGCCAATCACATGGCAGCAACTCAATGTATTTAGGCATGTAGACATGGTCAAGACGATCTGCTGTAGTTCAAACCGAGCATCAGAATGGGGAAGAAAGGTGATTTAAGTGACTCTGAACGTGGCATGGTTGTTGGTGCCAGACGGGCTGCTCTGAGTATTTCAGAAACTGCTGATCTACTGGGATTTTCACGCACTACCGTCTCTAGGGTTTACAGAGAATGGTCCGTTAAAGAGAAAATATCCAGTGAGCATCAGTTCTGTGGGCGCCAATGCCTTGCTGATGCCAGAGGTCAGAAGTGAATGGCCAGACTGGTTCGAGCTGATAGAAAGACAACAGTAACTCAAATAACCACTCGTTACAACCAAGGCATGCAGAAGAGCATCTCTGACACACAACACATCGAACCTTGAGGCGGATGGGCTACAGCAGCAGAAGACCACACCGGGTGCCACTCCTGTCAGCTAAGAACAGGAAACTAAGGCTACAATTCACACAGGCTCACCAAAATTGGACAGTAGAAGATTGGAAAAACGTTGCCTGGTCTTATGAGTCTCGATTTCTGCTGCAACATTCGGATGGTAGGGTCAGAATTTGGCGTCAACAACATGAAAGCATGGATCCATCCTGCCTTGTATCAACGGTTCAGGCTGGTGGTGGTGGTGTAATGGTGTGGGGGATATTTTCTTGGCACACTTTGGGCACCTTAGTACCAATTGAGCATCGTGTCAACACCACAGCCTACCTGAGTATTGTTGCTGACCATGTCCATCCCTTTATGACCACAGTGTACCCATCTTCTGATGGTTACTTCCAGCCAGATAACGCGTCATGTCCTAAAGCTCGAATCATCTCACACTGGTTTCTTGAACATGACAATGAGTCAAATGGCCTCCACAGTCACCAGATCAGAGCATTTTGAAATAGCCTAGTGCCATTTTTGGTCACTTTTGTAGATCGTAACCTCATTAAACGTGTAAAAAGTAGATGTTTCACACAGAGCCAGGCTTAGTGGACAAGGTGAGTACATAACTGAGGAAAAACTGCAATTTTTGTTTTCAAGTGCCAGTGATTTATTTTTGACAAAGAAAAATCCTAAATTTACATCAACAAGCAGCGACTTCACACATTTGCTTTTCATTAAGCAGTATGAATGCAGACAGGAATACTACACAATGATTAGGCCTCCTGGATAAGCAGCTCAAGGGCAGCACCTGCTATCCATTAAGAGAAGGAATATAACATAAGAAAAAGTTGCAAATTAGTTGCTGGTCATTTTTTTGAAAAACAGTCACTGGAGTGGTCTGAAAACTTGGTAAATCTAAAAAAAAAAATTGCTAAGTTGGCAACTGTGGTTTGTTAATTTAAATGATTTGAAGCAACATAGACACAGCTGACACAGAAGGTAAATGTTGTATAACGGCTAGAAAACAACAGTCAGAGAAACATTATTGTGCTGTACTGTAACAGATTGTTATAGATTGTGTGCATTTAACATTCACTGACCACCTATCTGAAACTGTAGAGTGAAAAATATTGAACTCAAAATTAAATGCAGAGTCATAGTTCATATTGCATCAGCTCACTGTTGTGACAGGGTTTCAGCTTTATAAAGCCCAGAACATGCATTAGGTCTTCTTCCTTTGTTGAGTGTTTCTCCTTCAGACTAGTTGGTGTTATAATCATTGGGCTTATAATCAATCTGGGAGCAGACATCAGATCTTTCTAATATCTCATTTTCTCTTTTTTCCACCTCAGCAGTAGAGAAGAATGTTTAGGGGAGGAATTTAATGAAATCTATGGAAGAAAATGGTTCTAACTGGAAACCTGCTTGTTCTATTTTTTTTCTTTACTCAAAATAATCTGAAAACTGGATCAATTTGAGAGACAAGAGTGATCTTTTTTTCCATAATGTGCCATTTTTTTATTTCTTGAAATATGAAAGTACTTGAGCTTGAATATTAGTGTGGCTAGACCAGAGATCTAATACTGTTTGGGGGAAGAAAGCCAGTTATTGCTTTTATCGTCTTTCCAGTTTATCAGATTGCTGTTGAAATATTTAAAATCCATCACACATCTGTGCTTAGTCATACATTTTGAGCCATGCACACCAGAAGGTGGAAGAATTGAAGAAAAATGTAGGAGGCTCGACAGCAGTAGATAATAACCTCACCTCCCTCAAGTGCAGAGCCCTCAGTCTGGGCTCTTAATTTTTTATAGTACTTCTCAAAAAAATTAAAGGAACACTTTTTAATCTGACTATATTATTGAGTCAGCTAAACTTGTGGAATATTGATCTGGTCAGTTCAATAGTTGAGGGGGGTGTTAATCATTTTTAGCTGTTTTGGTGTCAATGAAATTAACAACAGGTACTCTATAGGGGAAACAATGAGATGACCCCAAAAACTGGAATGGTTCTGCAGGTGGAGACATTTTTTTCCTTCTCATTTTTCGACCGCTTTTCAGTTATTTTTCATTTGACCAGGATCAGTGTCACTACTGGTAGTATGAGGCGATACCTGGACCCTACAGATGTTCTACAGGCAGTCCAACTCCATCAGGATGGCACATCAATACATGCCATTGCCTGATGGTCTGCTGTCACCCAGCACAGTCTCAAGAGCATGGAGGAGATTTTAGGAGACCGGCAGTTACCCTAGGAGAGCTGAACAGAGCTGTCAGAGGTCCTTAACCTCTGCGGTGAACGTTATGTTGCTGAACAATGTTGCTCCCTCCTTGCTCCCTGGTCCTGGAGGATGAAGGAATTGTTACCATTGACTGGCCTTTAGTTTCCAACTGAACCTCCTAAAAAGCAGACTTTGTCTATAAACAACAGCCATGTTTGACAGTAGAGTGTTGAAACAGGTAATGGAGGGGTGCCTCTCTCTGTAGCTTATGCTGATTTATCACAGAAAATCCCAATTAAATACTTTGAAGTTTGTGGCATTAAAAAGAGAATATGTGGAAAAAAGAAATAAATATATGAATACTTTATGAGGCACTGTACGACTAAAAACGTTATGTATTATACTGATGTTAACTAAGGTCTCAAAGCAAGACAGAATGAGCCATTCCTTGTTCACTCACCGCCACCATCAGTTCTCTATCTTTATAGCCAGGACATGTGCCCTCTGTGAGGGACAGCTCATTTTCAGCATTCCACCTCAGTCTGATTTGTCAACTTGCCAGCCTCTTCCACCCTATCCCCTCCATCACATCAATCATGTAGTTAACATTATCACCATATTTTCTCCTCTCCTACCAAAAGAGGGCAGCAGTAGTCACCGTGTGTAGAATAGGGTCAGGAATACACACTTGTTACTGAGCATGTATGAGGACAGCCTATTACAGTACAGCTAGCTGTTTGACACGGAGCTCTTCTATTAGGTGATTTATCTCCATTATAGGTGAGGTTAGGTGGTGAATTTGGATTAGACCAAACACCCCCAACACTCCCTCACATTTTGAAACCTTCCAGAAAAATGGGAAGGGGTCAACAGCAGGGCAACTGTGCACTTGTGTGGAGGTGTGTGTCATTGGTGTTGATAGAGTTATGTTGGATCACTTATCAGTGAACAGCTGGTGGCCGTGACCAAAGAGGGAGGGTGGGAAGGGGTTGGAGCACCATTCACACTTACGCACACACACACACACACACACACACACAACAATTTATTTTTCCATTCTATCATCCAGGTCGCTACTCTGCCCTCTGAGAACATCATACCTGTATGAGGCTCCCTGTACTGGTGTAGAATAGCCTGATTCATTTTGTGTCTGCCTATTTGTAAAGGTGATACCATAAGCCTGTGTGTGTGTGTTGTGTGTGTGTGTGTGTGTGTGTGTGTGTTTAGCTCCTCGTCTTTACCACTAGCGATATGACCTCCTAAGGATAATTTGATTTTTCCTGCCATCTAGTGGTTTTCTTTGAGTTTAACACATTCTGATGAATATCACTAAGTGTTAACATAATTATCAAGTGACCACAGAACAAGAGCTCTGTTTAGCAATCATCATTGGTTCCTTGCAAATCAAATCCATTCCATTAACTACATATTTAATTGATCTTTTCACAAGTTGGCAGCTGTTAAACAGAAGTGGTAGCTTATTCCATTTGATGTTTCTGTCCTTCGTAGCCAATATTTTTGTCATTTCACAGTGAATCTCCTGCTCTGAGTGACTAAAAGCTGCTGTAACATAAATTTACTTCTTTCTGTCTCATTTATATCATCCTGTCACGCTGGCCTTCCCACTCTAACACCACACCCTACCCTCAAACATACAAGGTTATTGCATCTGGAAACAAAATCCTTCACGTATGCAGGAGAGGTTTTCTGCTCAGTTAGCTTTATGGTGCAGATCGTGACAGGTTGTCCCGATTAGTCTGCTGCCAGCTTCCTTGTCAAATTTTTAAAGCAGACTCAGAATCAGAAATCTGATGAAATAGAGATTGGAATTTTTTCTTTGTTTCTTTTATCCTGCTAAAGTGTGACACAGCAATGGAGAGCGTGTTTGTAAATTAGACTGACCAGCTTTCCTCAGAGGAACTGAGCACCATCATATATTACATCTTATCAAGCTACAACTCTGGAATGTTTATGAATGTGGGTTATTTTAAAGCTTAGTCCCCATGAACCAGCAAGCACAATTCGTGTTCTGGTTTTCTGATATTATATATTCATTGTAAAGTGAGTCAGAGATACTTTGGAGGCAAATATGGACTGATTATGAAATTGAGGCACAGGTAAAAATTTTTTTTAAAATCTTTCTCTTGATTTAATGGCATATAAAGTGATGGAGAACATACATTAAGAACAATCCAGCATGGCCTAACTGTTATTTTATAGTGTTATAGTATAACGTGTTGGCAAAAAATTCTGTTGCATGAGTGTCATAACTCTGAGAGGCTATATGATACCATAATATGTCACTGCTGTATAATTTGTAATTTCTAAATATTTGTACCAATGTTTAGTCTAATACTGGTCAGTTGATCCTTAAATATGAAATTTAAAAAACTAGACATCGGTTCTGTGACAAAAATAATGTCTCCAGTCCTAAATATCCTGAAGTCCTAAAAAAAAAAAAGGAACTGATACTATTTCACCTTTTAGACTTACATGCCCTATTCAATTGTATTCTGGTTTTACTCTTCATATTAGCTGCTCTGAAAACAGCAGAACATATTGAATACATTCTAATATGGCATTTTGTTGCAAAGCCTTGGACTCCCAAGGATAACGCTGCGGTCAGTGGGATGACATCTCGCCATCCTGGTTGCTGGAAGGGCTCTGCTGCTCTGAAAAACACTCGAGCAATTTTAAAAGCTTACTCTTGCGGGACTGACAACATATATAAGCTCTTGGCATTTATATTCTCATAAACACATTCTAAACAAACATTTTGTTGGAGAGCATTAGTAATATTTCAAGAAATCAACATCTTTCAGCACTGACTTTTACCATGCTGTAAATCTTACTACACTGCCTCAGGGATCTAAGTGCAAGACAAACTCTGTTCTGATTTTTCTACTTGAGGTGTCATTGTCCCTTCAAGTTCAAGAATTGCCAGAAAGAACCTTCATGCCAATATTCCCATGAGCTTTGCAGATACAACTTGAGTTTGACATGCAGAGAGAGCAGAGGGGTTTTACACATAGATTTCTGCTTTATCTCTCAGTCTCCAAACTACCAAACAAAATATTAAATCATTTCAAAAGACACAAATGTAATTCTACAAATTTAAAAACCTGAATTACAAATATGAATCTTTTTACAGATGCACAACTTAGTGTTTTAGGCATTTCATTTCACAAGGTTACAGGGTTTGAATTAAAAGTAAAAAACTTTATAGTTTAAACTTGTGCCCATATTTGTCCCCCATGCCAAACACTGAAGGAGGAGTATGCCTAATGAATTCTAGAGCTAGGCTTAGTAGAGAGCTGACCATGACAGGTGTCTGGTCAGATGCTCCACTTGACAGCAATGCATCTCCAGGCACGTCGCAGTGATCCCCCAACAGGCACGTCTGGGCCTAAAGCCCCCATTAACAATCCATTTATAGTCACAGCACCTAGAGAAGGTCCGCTTTATATGTCTATGTTGGAGTTCTGCAGTAGAAATCATAAGGAAATACTTTCTGAATGTGGGACTAATTGACAAATGCTGTTTTAAGTAAACACAGCAACTTAATAAACCAGGAATGACAACAATTTATTTTGATCAACTATTGCTCAAAATGTAACAAGATCGGTGTAAAATCAGAAGAAGCTTTCTTCTAATCAGGAGAACTTCAGAAGAACCTTTCAGACCTGGGTTGTGACTAAGACTTGTTTCAACTCTGGTGTACTCTGATAAGGAGTGGTGTTGCCCGCTCTGGGTAAAACTTTAGCTGTGATGAAATTCTCATCAGGGGCAGCAGAACTGAACATGCGTCGTGGCAGACCTCGTCCGAAGCTGCTTCAGGCCATCAGATGTTTCTGTCAGTGTGAGACAGAGTGGGGAGAGAAGAGGGGAGAACTTTAAGAAAATATCCAAAGCATGGGGAAGTCCAAAGAGAAGTAAAAGAAAACAAATGAACAAGACATTAGTCCAGACTTGGCATCATGAAAATTAAAAAAGAAAAACCTGGAAAGGAGCAAGAGAGATCAAGGAGGATGAAAAGCCAGGAGAAAAGTTCAGGATTATTTCAGGTGAGGTCCTGTTAAAAAGTTAGAAGCGGTTGATATTTTACCTGCAGGAGATAACTCTCTTGGCATCCTAACTTTGTATGAATCCAGACTAGTTAGCCCTGTAGGTAACTGCTAGTCTGACCCAGACATCTGCTGTCTTAAAGCAACTCCAGTCTCTAAAACATAACAGTGATTTATGCACAATCAGCAAGTGAAAATAACAGTTTTCTGCAAGGAAACGACATAATTACAAAGGAAGTTAAGATGATCAATTGCAGGACATTAAAAAACTAAATAATAAAAGGTAACACTAAAACCACAAAAGCCAGTAAACATGCAGGACCTTTGTGTTATGAAGACTCATTGGTCTTCATTGTTTAGCCTGCTTGGGGTTTCCTGCCCCTCGTGTTAATGAGAAACAACTCTGTAAAAACTACTACAAAAACTCAGTTTCTGTTAAATCACCTTTCATGCAATACTTTTTCTTTCAGTACTGATGTGGTTGGTTGATTAACAGACTGAACCTTTTGAAATAAATCATTTTTTTGAAATAACTCATTTTATGTTTCATTCAGGAAGATTCTGTAACATACAACTAAAATACTGTAAATAGCAGCTTTTTGTTGCACAATATGTAGAGACAGATGCTATCCACTAGATGGCGAAAATGTATTTTCTGAAAAGGAGGTCACAAATAGTAATGAATAAATAGATTTGGGTAGAAATAAAAGGGTGTTCTGTCTTCTAGCTGAAACCCAGTTGTGGTAATACAAGTCTGGCTCCCTAACACATTTTTGCATTGTACTGGACTTACAACCCAACCCTTCCAACCCTCTGTACAGCCAGAGCTACAATGGAATGGTTTAGGTCAAAGCACAATAATGTTTTAGTTTGACCCAGTCAAAGTCCAGGCCAAAATCCCATTGAAAATGTGGTAAAACTTGAAAATTATAGATCCTCTTCAGACAATCCGAGCTGATCTATTTTGAGAAACCAAAGGGTAAACATTTCAGCCTCCATGTGCGCAAAGCTGATTGAAACATACCCCAAAGGACTTGCAGCTGTAACTGTAGCAAAAGATAGTTTTACAAAGTATTGACTCAGGGGCTTAATATAAATGTATGCCTCACATTTTAGATTTCTATTGGTAAACCATGTTTCCTTTTATTTCTAATAAAATATGTTATGGTTCAAGAGGAATCAATATTTTTGCAATTCACTGTATATGTTTGATATCCATTGTCACATGGAACAAATCGTAACATGCAGCTCCCACAATATAATCTATCTGGACACTATAGAAACTTCTGGCTCTTAGTTTCTATAAAAGCATTCTGTTTTTGTGTGCTCTTATAATCTCCTAGAGCTTTGTAAATCAGTAACGTTGAATCAGATTATCAACTCAAACATGCAGAATTGGAATACCTCCTGGCAGGGCTTTTTAACAAAATGGCTTTCGCCCTTCCAACCTCAAAGCTCATCATTTCAGATGCATCTTTCACACAAGGGAACGGTGGCATGATGTCTGCAACAAATAGGTCAGATGTTCAGAAAATGTGGGCTTAATAGCAGATTTTCACCACTCCACAAAATCCAGGACAAACACATACACACACAGATAAATCTGCATGTGGGCGCGTGCATCTGATAAACAGTGATGCATTGATGAATGCAAGTTTGCATGTGTGTAAGATTTTTACACATGTTTAAGAGTATTGCACATGTTAGTTTGGAGTAAACACAGACTTGCCTAGCGACAGATAAGTAGAACATAACTGACTGGATGCTCCAAATTCAGAAGAACTTGTCCTACTCCTTTTAAATCTACTTAAATCCTCATTTCTTGACCTTTGACCTTGCAATGTGTACATGTTGTCATATGTGCTTCTATACAAACCACATCTGTTCTCAAGTCTCATCCCACGTTCTTTGTTCGATCTGAAACGTTCACGACCAGAGACAGAGAACCCAAATTCAGCCAAACACAAAGTGATAAGTATAAAGGTTTATTCAGAAACTCAGGATCAGAGAGCAGAAGAGCAGCAGTCAGCTTCCAGGAACCACTGAGAACAGAGAGACTAGTTAGTGGCTGAATAAAACACAGGATCTGCAAGAAGTTAGATAAAGCCACTAACCTTCTCAGTCTGGGGAAGAGGCACAGAATCCAGAGGAGGAAGAGATCCAGACAGTTAATGAGGAAGCGTCCAACAGACTGAAGTCGGATTGCCGACTGATCCAAATCCTCCGGGGAACCAGCTGACGCTGTGACAGGAACACAGAGAGCTGTGATTGTCCTCTTGACAATAAATCCAGGCAGACTAGAGAGCTAGGCGAACTCAGGCTGAATAAACCAGTGGCTAGGCTGAGACGTAAATCCAGGGACAGAAACGGTCGAATTCCAGGGCTAGAGGCGTCAGACAAGGGGCAGGCAGAGACATAAACCAGAGGCAGAAAACAGAGTCGAAATCCAAAATCCAATCCGTCAGACAAGGAGCAAGCAAGAGGGAATAATCCGTAAGGCAAGGCAAGGTCATGGACCGAGACCAGTCAGGAAGGACCGCTGGACAACTACTCACAAATGTTTTCGAAAATCTGGCACCGTCTGCCTGTCAGAGGGCTGTATATAACTGCAGCTCCACAGGTGTGTGGCATGACGGTGATTGCGCAGCGCAGCAGCAGACAGGTGAAGCAGATGAGTTAATTGCAAGAGTGAGAGCAGAGCAGGCAGACGGGCCAGAATCATAACAGAAACATGGATACTTATGGATATTTAGGCTTAAGCTTGGATTGGCGCTGGCAATTTTGAACAAACCTAAACACTTTAGGAACATCTTCCAGTACTTCCATTTCCCAACAACCTTTTGATGGAGTTTAATGGTGGGAAAGCGCTTGTTGGTTAGGTATTTTTTTCAGCTTTATAATTTTGTCATACTAGCATACAAACATCTACAGCTCATATCCTCTGTTGACTTTAACTTTAATAGATTTGAAACCATTGACATGTTTTAAATTCATCTGTGGGGAAAGAGGGAGGAACTTCTCCAGTCAGTCATATTTTTGGGTTTTAATTCCTTTATGTTCTGAAGCACAAATGGAACCAACAACAAACCTCTGGAGCATTCCCAGATTTTAGGTTAGGAAATGAGGTGTCTGTGAATCTTACAAACGTCCTCTGACTTAGAAGGAATTTTAATTCTGTTCAACACTTTTGAGATAGTCACAAGTTGTCCTCTCCTCTCTTTGTCTGTGAAATCCCTTTAAAATCAGTGTAATCACTGAGAGAATCATCAGTCATTGTTTTATTACTGACAATAATTGCTTTTTTGTTTTGCCAGTGGAAGCCTTTCTCTCAGCGACTGAACAAGACGATGCTCCAGCAGTAAGAGCTACAGCTCAGTGTGTCTGGTTGTAATGTACATGGATGTAGAGTGTTATTTATCACCGAGTTGTGTTTATCGTTACATTTGTTTTCCTGCTCCTACTAAAGTAAAATCACTTTGGCTAGACATATCAGCGGATAGACACTAGTTGTTTTTTATCATTCAAGGACTTTTTCGGGATGTCAGGTTTTCAGTGTAATTTTGTTGTTGCTGTTTATTTTGTTAGGACACTTATCTCTGGTCAGAAAGCCAAAGTTTAAGGTAAACACTTTGAAAGAACTTTGGAACGTTGGCAAAAAAATGTTCTTTAAGTCTCGCTTCTTGATGGGAAAGTATGATGAAAGCTGGTGTGGTCTAAATCTTCTCCAAATTATTGGATAAACTATGATTTTTGTAGCCCTTGTTGGTCATAAATGTGTTTTAATTAAAGCTTTATGAGGAAACAAAGAGGGGAGAATGTGTTGATGTGGTCTTTGTCTGGCGGCTGCAGGGTTTTCTAAAGCAGCTCTAAGCCTGACTCAGCAACACATCCAGTGATTAAACAAAGCTGCAGATAAATTTTCACAGCTGCAGACAGGCATGAATGAACATAAGCCCAGAGCTCATGAATGATTTGGAGTTTTGACATATACCTTCACATTTACATATTAAAGCATGGATGCATGCAGACACACGTGCATAAGTGCTGCTGGACGAGGCCAGATGGTGTAATCCTTTAGTTTTCTCTGCATTTCATATTTTTGCCCCCGCTGTGTTGGGATTAGAGCTCCTGTCCAATCGGATTTCGGCCCACTCTCCAGCGATGATGCAAGATGAATGGTAGGCAGGTTGGTGGGTGAAGCAGGCATGCTATAGATACACTCCATGTTGGCTTGTACAGAACACGGGACTGGCTTGATTCGCTTCTCATTACCAAAACTACGTGGCTAGTTTGTAAAGTGGTCACTGTCCATCGCTGTCCAGGTAAGAGACGGGGGACGTGCTTAGAGATGTGTTCGGGTCATGGGAAGCCTGGTTTGGTGATGATCAGCCATGTATGGAGATAACAGAAACAAGCATGATCATTTCAGTGAGAAATTAAACAAGTTCTGCATATGTTCTGAAGGGATTTCTTGTAACTGTAAAGAACTGGACCTGAACAAAGCAGAGGTTTTTCTCTTGAAATACTCAAAAAAAAATCCAGATGAAATATGTAAGAATTTGTAAGAGGTAATGGTTCAATTTGAAATCTTCCCAGGTTGACTTTTAGTAATTCTATTGAGTTTCTTTGCTTGAGTATGATTTTTTTTTCAATTTTATATCATTGTTTGATCTATTTATGTGTATTTTGATACCTCAGTGGTTCTGATCCTGAAGCTGAGACCAGAATAGAACCATATTTTGACTTCCAACTAGTGTATGCCTTGTAAGTGTGCAGTGTAAAGAGTACATGAGTTGATTAGGCACTGATTCACTTTCAACCATGAGCAGGGATTCAAATGTGTGTCTCCCAGCCTAATGTGTCCGATGTTTAGGGCACATGGCACATATACATGATTAAAAATTTTAAATGCACAATTATTTCCGAACACGGTTTTTTTGGTTTTTCATTAAAGAATTTAGAATTTTATATTATTACTGAAAAGGTTCTTTTATTGATAGCTTTTTGTTTTCCTTTACAATAGCTGAAAATAACATCACCAGACTTTTAAACACCATCAGTCTAATTCTTATTGCTCTTTCTGCAGGCCAGTGTTTCATGTGCATGGTGGACGTGGTGCCGGTGAAGAACGAGGATGGCGTGGTGATCATGTTTATCCTGAACTTTGAGGTCATGACTGAAGAGACACTTAAGGACCACAAACGGGAGCTGAATCACCGCCTGCCCGCCTGGCTTGTTACAGGTAACTCATTCACTCTCTGTAGGTTCAAAGTGTTACATGTATGCACATCGGGGGCTTCTGGACCAGAACAAGAAATGCTGGAACCTTTTACAGTTTCAGTCTTTTTTTGCTAACACTGCCCTTCTGTCTTTTCACTCTGTAGCCATTTGCCTTTCGTATAACTGCTATTATAGGACCTTTTACAGGCATAGCTCAGTAAGCACTTCCACAGTGAGACTCCTGGATTGGTCAAACAAGTTGATCAGCAACCCTCTTCTTCATTTAAAATGTAGTTGTGCTGCATTTGTACTCTAACTCAATTCTGAGCCTACAGCCATTTTTTCCCTTTGGCTCCAACAGACAATTACTATAATTTATTCCTATCCAAAAACACTTATTAAAGATATATATATCAGCTCAGGGCTGGTTCTATGAAGGGTTACAATCAATAGAGGACATTAGATTTATACTTCATCTGCATCACATTATTTTTCAGCATGAGGTGTGTCTACATCTTTATTGGTATAGATTCTGAGTATTGATGTTAGACGGCTTGTGACAAGGAGCTTGTATTATCATCCAACCAAGCATTCAGTTCTCAACAAAAATATATATTTATTTATTTAAAATAATCTGTCTTTCTGATTATTTTGACTTCCTGGCTGAAACCACAATCCCATCAATGTTACCGTCCCACATCTGATCCATCTCAAATCTCCCTCTTCCCTGTATGAACTCCACCTAGAATTTTAAATCCATTTTTATCAGAGCAGGTCAGCAGCCAATTTTATTCTCCATCTGCTCAACCCCTTCCCTCTCAGGTCGTCCACGAGGCTTCAAGTTGCGTTTCCCTCAGCTCCGCTCACTGTCCAACAGTAAAGCATCACTGGATGACGCAGAGGCTGGTCACATCCCCACAGCTACGCCCCTGCCGCTACCCCCAGACCACAGTCCAGAGTCCTTGGGTCTGGGCGAGTTCCTGCCCCTGCCCCCCTTGCCACCAGACCACCAGGAACACCTCAGTGGAAGCAGGTAGATGCCTCAGGGTTGGCGTAGAAAGGCATGTTTGGGACATTAACGGATGTATCGTGAACACTTTAAGCGTAATGTGAAGTATTTCCTGTAGTTCTTGTGTGATTTTTAATCTAGGCCCTGGCCTTCAGTACATTGTTCCGTTGATTCTATATTCTAGGTTAGCTCTTCGGAATTGGCCAGAGGATCGCCAGGAGGATCAACGCACACTTCTGTGCTCAGAGACTCCCATTTCCTTCCCTCGGCTCCCTCCCCACAGAGGCCACCTGGTCAGGCCCCTCAACCAGTCAACCCCGTGCGTTGTGGCACGCCACCACCTCAGCCTCAACCAGGACAACTCCTGCTCCAACTGCTCCCTGATGCCCAGCCGCTCGCGGGAAAGCTTCAACAGCATGCGTCGCGCCTCTTCCGTGGATGAGATCGAGGCCTTGAGGCCCGAGTGGGACCGGAAGAACCGGAGGGCCAGCGTCTGGCCAGCCAGTAGCAGCACCGGTGAGCACAGAGGCAGTGCGACATCACAGTTCTGTTCCTACTGCCTTGAGTGTTTCTTGGATTAATCCTGATGTGGTGTGTTTCTTCACAGGTGCAGTGAACAGCAAGGCTAACATACTGAACTCTACTTCAGACTCGGACCTCATGCGGTACCGGACGATATCCAAAATCCCCCAAATCACCCTCAACTTTGTGGACTTCAAACCAGACCCCCTCATCGCCCTGCCCTCTGGAGAGATGGACATCATAGCCCCCTGCAAGCTTATTGACAGGACACACAATGTCACAGAGAAGGTCACACAGGTAGGACACCATCCATGAGGGCAATGGTGGCACATTGCTGGCTTGAATCAGATGTTTTGATATGGACTGACTAGATCGGTCTTCTGTGATGCACTCTAACTGAAGCCAGAGGTCACTAAACCTGTCTATACATGAGTTTACATTTTGCACGTGCAAGCTACTTCCACCTGCTGCTAGGGGGAGCAGAGTAGATTGCTTGTAACACCTAATGAGATGCATTAGATTGTGATTGAACATTGATGAGAAGATTACTGGCATCTCAGCAGAATCACAGTTACTTAAACTAAGCACCAAAGGATATCTGGGATTCTTTTTTGTAAGAACTTTCATTTCAGTCTCTCACATAACTCTCATGCTCCAGCAAAATATCACAAATGTTAGGTTTCATATTCTTCTTGTTGTTTTTTTTTTTTACTAGCCTGTTAATGTGTTAATACAACATAGTTTAAACTGATTTAAACTACTGGTATCAATAATAATATTCTTTGTTATTGCCTGAGGTTCAGGAATGGTTACATTTTCTGTCTCTGTTTCCTGAGCTTAGGATAGGGTCCAAGGATGATTTAATTCTCATTCACGGACTCCTTGCAGGAGAACCCATTTCTCTTACAGTCTGAGATTCCTATCAGGATAGATGGAAAGAGTAATGTGGCATGACAAACATGATGTCTTTGTCTTGGTAGTGATTAAGGCTCAAAACTATTGCACACTTTCATGTAGGTTTTGGGTTAGGGCATGTTCTAACTAACCACTCTGGTTTTAAATATTGTTCTACTTTAAAATATTCAAGTATGCAGAGTTTTAATGGAGAGTTTTGAAATTGTTGATCATCATAGCTTTAAAACTGGGTAGAAATGAAGGTCTATTGTCCCATAACACAGGAAAGAACACTTCTAATATGAAAGGATTGTGTGGAGAAACATCTGGTTTTCTCTTCAGTGGCTGTATCTCTCTGCTGACTGTTAGTAGAAATTTTGGAGATGTTGCCAGTTGCCTTTATCCTGTTGCCAGTTGCCTTTATCCTTAATGAAACCTTTACACTTTTCATTATGATTACTAAATTTGGCACTGGATACTTGAATGCCCCATAAGACCTATTATGAGATGAGGTCAATGTCAAACACAAAAATGAATTATGGATGAATTATGATTGTGCAATAATTCCCCTGTTTAACATTTTCTGATCCTCATGGATGGAACTCCCTCTAGCACTTCATCTTGGACTGTTTATGATTTAGGCCTTATGATAGAGAGTAGGATTGGGCCTTGAGAAGGTCTGCCTAAAGTGCCTGTGACATTGATTTTTTATGATAAATCCAATTATATTTATGGAAAGTGAACATTAATAAAATATTTCAAAAGTTAAATTCATGCCGCTAAAATGAACAGTTGTTGACATATTTGGTCATAAATTTCACTAAAAAGGCATTTTCAGGCTACTCCATTGCGCTCTTTTATGACGTAGAAGGGGAACCCCGGCATGTAAACTGACTGCTGCTAAAATGGCCAGCAACACAGACAGCAGCGAAGAATCTGATGTTTCTGTAGATATATTTCAGTCACTATCACAGGGAGACGAAGCAGAGTCAGGAGAAGAAAGTCAGCTTTCATTAGATGGCAGAGCACAAGTGCTGCGACGTGCGGATATATGGAGAACCAATCCTGCCATACTTTATATGCAAAAATAAATAAATGCTCAATAAATAAATAAGCATACACTAAATATGAAAAAATGCAGTAAATAAATGAATGTAGGCATTATGCAAATGAGGAGGGGCTGTGTCTTCAGGCGTCAACTTCTGCCTATTGGTTGGTTAGCTTTAGCCAGTATAGCTCGAATCTGCATGGCTTTTCCCCAAAATAATTCACTAGAGACAAACTAGATCTTGCCATATCAATAAATACATGCATATATTTATATATACACCTGTAAATATTTGCAGTTGTTTACATTAGATCAATTAGTTTAGTTACTGTGTTAACTACGGTATTATAAACCGAGCAATTAAGCATTAAATGCACCAAATTAGGCAACAAATATAGTTTCACTGCACTCAGTGAACTCACCCACTGTAGAGCAAAACACATGAAAATATCTGGTTTAACATCAAAAGAATTTATCACTGGCTTTTATTGCACGACCTGCATATGGTTTTGGAGTTCCTCCAGGCTTCGCAGCGGACCGGAGCAGTACGGATGTAAATCAAAAGGGCGGAGAAGTTCGCGGCTGGACCAGAACACAGCGGAGCAGATACGGTGTAAATCCAGGGTTACAAAATATACGGCACTGAGTGAAACATCCACAGGTGAAGCTCAGCATAATTGAGCAGCATTAGAATCTTTAGAAAAACATTTATTTAAATATATTGTATGTGCGTGTAATTTATCTTATTTTAATAATAATAATTTCAGATTATTATTATTATTAATATTAAAATAATTAACAATAACTGCCGATATCTAAATGTACTTTTGCAACAAGGAAGTGTTCTTACCTGCTGAGCCTTGATCTGTTTAGCAACAGCAGCAATAACCTTTTCTTTGGCGATCTTTGGCTATAACATCTGCTTCAACATTCTCCGTCTGCTAGACATCCCAATGTCTGACATCACTTCTGTTTGAAGCAGTTTAGTGAGAAGTCCTCCGATCACAACTGGCTGTGCTTGGTGGGACCGGCCCATCTGTCCCTCGTCAGTTTTCCAGCTCTGATCTTCTTCACCTTAGGAAAGCAGTCCAGACTAAAGGCTGCTATCGTAGCATTACTGCTACCACCAGCAATGCACTGTTTCACCATATAAAGACTGTTTTTAACGCAACTTGGCTTCTACCTGAACCGTTTATCATTGACGCTCACACAGTAAATGATTGGAGGCTTCTCCCTAGACGTCATTTTCGGGTGTCTTGGACTTGCAAAATTTAACTGCGAAGTATGCCTATTCTGTGTCACAATTGTCTTTTGTCATGTCTTTAATCCTAATATCATGTCAATCAGAGGCAGATCTACCGGGGGTCAACTGCGTACTTTTATGTGTTTAAAGTACTTGTAATTACTAATCGCGTGTTTGTCCGAAAACCTTCAAATTAAACATTAATTTATCAAAAACTATATAATTGTGGATGTAATCTGAGGTCCCTGAAAAACTTAGTTACGGCCCTCCATCAAACACCGTCTGCGTGTGTGCTGTCCAAGTTTCTGCAGTTAACGTTAGTTTGTCCAGGTGATGTTTTAACACACAACAGTAAAGGCAACTTATTGCGATGAATAAAATTTCTGCTGAAGTGACCCACGTTCACAGTTTAATACATTTATTAATCGTTTGATGACTCGCATGGGATTTGTACGAGCATTATCATTTCCCTTGTTAGTTTAGCTTACAATAAGCACAATAACAGTTAATGAAAAGTTTAACTATGAAAATAATGTTCAGGTTTGTTTTTTAGGGGGCTGTAGTTTTATTAAGGGCTCAATATGATCAATATCACAGCAATGAGACACAATTAAACCACGTTACATCCATTCGATCGGATCGGGAAAATAATAAATTGGCTGCCATGAGAATAAGATTTCTAAATATAACTGCTTGTGTGACCTTTGTCAATGTGATCATTTCTGGTTTCATATTGTTATAGACTTCTTGTGGTAATAAATAGGCTATTTTTTCCAAATCTTGATGCTTGCACATTGCAAAAACCAATGAAGAGGAAATTTAAAAGACATTTCCAGTTTCTTTGGCTAAAAAGTAAGTGATGAAAAGGAAGAAGAGACTGTAAGATTTGAGGAAGGAAGAATGGTAGAGAGACCAGGAGGGTCACAGGTGAAGGAGATCACTGAAAGTGCAACAGGTGAAGAAATGAGTGAAGATGAGAAGATTTCAGAGTCAGAGAGAGATCCAGCTGGACCTAACCCTAACCCTAACCTGGTATTGATTTATTCTCGGAATAAAGTCCAGTGCAGAGATTTTAGATGTTTCAGTGAATAACATATCGGCATAAGTCTACAGGTGTGTTATAAAGTTAGATAGTGCAGGCTTTATAAATGTAGTCTATTTATGTTATATTTTTATGTTATAATAAAAGCAACTCCTACAATGCAGAAATGCAGTGAAAACTGTATTAGAACATTCTAATTGGCACTATATATTTTTTTAGATCAATGGACTTCAATAAAGAGGTCCATCATTGCCAACCTGCCTAGACCTTTTGCACCTCCTTTGCCCACACATGTAAATTTTTCTAGATCCACCACTGATATCAGTTTCTGGGGGGGGGGGGGGGGGGGGGGCCCAAGGGGGGGGGGGGGGGGGGGGGGGGGGGGGGGGGGGGGGGGGGGGGGGGGGGGGGGGGGGGGGGGGGGGGTTTTCCCCCCCCCCCCCCCCCCCCCCCCCCAATTTCTTTATTTTTTTTTTTTTTTTTTTTTTTTAAAGATGTTTTATTTGCATTTGTGGGAAAAGCGTGTCACATGCACTTTAATGTTCCTCCTGCAAGCAACGTTGAGGTAGAGATACACTGATGAGAGTTTTGTGGCAGTGCCACACTGCTGTGTTAGAGTCAGTTGGTTGAAGTTTGGATTTTGTTTTATAGTCCATTACAGGCAACGGTTAATAAAACAGAACAATTTTGATGTACTCTTTTCAGCATTACTGTTATCTGCTGAAAGTCTCAGTCTCGACTTAAACAATAACCTTTACGATCCGAAGTTAGTGATTCATTGATATGCTTCAAAAAGGAGACCTTAATTCCTTTTGTTAAAGTTTTTCTTTAAATGATTTGTAGGAATCCCTTCACAGAAACTATGTGTTTCTGCTGTCTCAAGTTTTTTTCCCAGCTTTCAGGTTTAAAAGTTTATGTTGGTGAGGAATAGGAGTGAGGACTGAGACAAATACAAATCAATTCTCTGTATACATTGTGGTACTAAAGGGGAGGTAAATAATATTTTTTTCTGTCTATCTGAGTGAGATGTGGAGTTTATTTTCTCTCCAAGTCAGAACTGAAATGTGAACAGAGCATTAACCAGTGTTAATGATGGATCACCAAATGCAGTCATGCCACCCAGCATGTGATGTTCAGCTGGCAAGGTCAAAACATAGCCTTGAGTGTGTGTGTGTGTGTGTGTGGGGTTGTGTGTGTGTTGTGTGGTGTGGGGTGTGTGTGGGATTTAAAACCATGTGCATTAAACAAATGGTTTTCCCCTTGATGTTAGCTGTTTTTTCAGTGCACATGGGAGGAAACAGCACCAGCTGTGTCTCCACATTGTCTCCTATTTATATCAGGCTTTTTATATGTTATATAATAATGGTGTGTTAAAGTATAAGTTATTTTAATTATATTTATATATATATGTGTAAATATAATTTTGGATTAAATATTTAATGATTTTATATTTTTTTATAAAATGAATTTTTTATAAGGGGTATATTATATCTAAATAATTATATTATAAAAGATATTATCTTATTAATAAAATTAAATATTATTATTATATATAATATATTATATATTAATTTTTATTAATATATATATAATATAAAACTATTAATATAAATATACCCCCAAATTAACAACTTATTAAAACACCATATTTGGATAAATATATAGTAAACCTTTTAGTATAACTATTAATATAAAAATATATTATAAATATATATACACATTTTATATATATAAATAAAAGGGTATTTTAATTTTATATATAAATATATATATATAATAAAAATTTTATATATACACAAAAATATTATACCTATTATATAGGTAGAAATCACATTTCTGAACCCTTAGTATAAATCACATTTCTGAACCCTTAGTATAACCTTGTGCATTCTGTTTCTCAGCCCACTGGCTGAGAAGAACTGTTCAGACATCTCAGTGGCGATAATGCTCCTGCATTACCACTTCTGCCCTGAAGAGGGTAGCACCACCACATTGTGAACAGTGATGACTGGCCCCAGCAATCCCTCGGCAGAGCTGTGAAGATGATGTCATGGTTTTTAACAAGGTTGAATAACTTAGATGTTCCATAAACCATGTGAGGAGGAACAAGAACACATCCAGATTTTCTGTCTCATTTGGAATGTCTCCTGGCACTGTCCCCTTTTCCTCTGAACATGGAGTTTGTTTGCCTCCTGCGAGGCTTCGTGACCGAGCTGCATACACTCAGTCTGGCTCCTAAGTGCTGACTTATGTTTCTGTGCTGGGAGGAAATTGCTAGAATGAACAGGGAACAGCTGCCTTTATATGTGATTGTTTATTCACAGAAGGCATTTAAGGCGTGTACTGCCTTTATCTTACCAACTTTGATAAAAGTCTTACCCTCACCATTGAGTTGAACTTACTGCAGGTGAGCTGTGACTGACCCACTTCACAGCCCAATAAGGCAGTCAGGACATTTGGATGAGAGGAAAGAAGATCCCTGCACAAAGCTGTGGACCCGAAAAGCCCGCTGAACAGTGTAGAAACAGAAACAGGCACCATGTCTTAGTACACACCAGTCAGTTCTACAGTTTGTTTCGTGGCTGTGGTCATATCCTGTAGGAGGCTCTTAATTAGCCAGAGATTATCATATACACTTCACATACTCAGTCCTCACTGTACTTGTGCAGTTTGCCCAGTTCCGTGCATGGAATCCTCACTGACATGTGAACACTTGAGTACACACATATACCCCCATAGTGGGGTAAAATCCCTTACTTATATCACTAGTCAGAGCCAAAGGCTGTCTCTTCACCCAGGCAGTCTGTTCCCTCCATCTCCACAGTTGGATCCAATGGAGCAATGTTTTTTTTCTCCAAATGTTTAAAAGACAGAGCCCATATGACTGTTGGTGTTGTTAGTTTGAGGTTTGTTGCATCCGTTGCTGCATGTTTTTGGGATTAGAAAGGCCTGTGCTTTACAGGATAAAGTGTGGAGGACACTCTGTTCCTCTGTCCCGCAGTTCCAGCAGTACTGGTGCTTTTTATGAATACGAGTTCTAGTTTTAAACGCTCTATTTATCCAATTTCTCTTTAGATGTCAATCAATGCCAAATGTCAAATGGGCAGCACATGGCCCTTATATAGCCTATGTAAACTCTTTTTTAATTCTATTTTCAAGTTATAGTGAGTATATCATTGCCTAGCATAATTGTCTAAGTCATATGACTTTGGCAATGAGCCTATGAGGCTGATGATATGCAATATATTTCCGAATGTTAGAGAAGAAGCTTTTCATGGTACTTTTGAAAGATTCGTTCCCTATTTGGAATCAAGGGGTATTGTGAGAGATTTTAGTTGGACTAATTGTGGTCAGAAATGTTTGAATCCTTAGCATGTCTGATGTAGTTGGAATTTGACTCATTATTTGCTTACTTTTATTCAGTAGCATTGAAGAAATGTCATTGCAACCCATAGCAGCACACTGTATCTGTAATGAACTGGCATTAGTTGGTTTTAGATTGACTTTTTACTTTCAATTATCTGCAAAAACCTGGTGCTCATCAACAACAAATGTACATGGCTTTAGGACTTTACATATGGTGAGCCAAACGGTTTGGCAGTATCACGACTCCTTAAAACTGACCCCACATCTTAACCCCACTGTTCTCAGGGGGTTAAGATGTGGGGAATTTCCTGGCCACCGGTCCAGAAATTCTACGTTGTAACTTTCAAACCACATCGGTCTCCTCTTTGGCTTGTGGCGTGGTGCCCTTTCTTGCTGGAGAATACACAGATCATCACCAAATTGTTCTTGTATTCGGGAAGAAAGTTTTGATCCCACTCTTTAATCATAGCAGTGTCATTGGGCAGAATTAGGAGGAAGCCCACTGCCTTGGAGGAGAAGCAACCCCACACATGGACTGTAGTAAACTATTCTGTTGGCACAAAACAGGACTCATTGTCACTCTCACCATTTTCTTTGGATAAACAACCTGTTTCTGCTTGTGATTCAGGTTTTTTAATGTCTGTAGCCCTGTACATCTGTCACCTAGTCACAACATAGATTAAAAGGACAAAAATTATTTATTGGCTCAGTTTTAATGAATTTATCTTCTCTTGTTAATGCATTGCAACATTTTAATGCAATGTATTTCATCAAGCCAAATAACCACATGCATCAGCTTAAATGAGGTTCAGCTAATGGTTTTAAAGAGACAATAAATGTGCTTGTTCTAGTTTCTCAAATAGCAAGTATTTAGTGAACATAAAAGTTCTACACACCCTGCCAGGCTTTTGTGAAGTAAAAAAGATAAGACCTGGATAAATAATTTGATCTTTTTCCATCTTGTGATGTGACAAATACATAGTAAAATTGAAGTAAAATACAAACCAAAATCTTTTTAGGGGGAAAAAAATAGAAAATAAAAAACCCAAAATAATCTATGTGGTGTTCACACGCTCTCGTGATTGGGAATGTGAATATGTACAGAATTAACCATCACACTTAAACACAAGTTACCCAAAACACATTTTTCATTAGTGAAAGTACCTCTGATTAACCCCAAATAAAGTTGGTTATTAGTTGCATCTCAGAACAAAAGCTATGGTCTATGGAGGGATCTCACTGCTTAAAAGTATCAGGCAGTCAACCTGCAAAGCCAACCTGTCAGTATGCAAGTCAGCCGATGCCTGGCTCTGACTAACTCACATGCCGAGTCAAGGGCGTAACTGAGGCAGACTGACTTCTATACGTCTTGCTGCTTCGGTCCTTTCACAAAAAACATAAAGACGACAAAAAGACACCCTAATCCCGTCTTAGTGCAAGGGGTACTATTTTCAAATACATTTGTTAGCCTCCTAGCATAATTGCCTAAGTCATATTTTGGCTTACTGTTACAATATCAATAAAGAATAATATTTGGGCATATATTTATGATGCACATTATGTGTTTCAACTGCATTTTGACAAAATACTACCATGTTAAGAAAATAGAATGGGCTTAACTATCAAACAACCACAACAATATGTATTGATAGCTTTTTATTCACATGACTGGCACCCACCCTGTGCTTATGCCCTCTGATAGCAATGACGAAAATATCGTTTTTGTAATGTTGAGTTTGCTTCTTTGTCCCCAAACTTTAATGCAAGCTCACCACAAACGGCACAGGTCACTGTACCTTTGTGGCTTTTAGCCTAAAGCTAGCAGACTCTATATATGACAACAAACCACATATAACGCGACTTGGTTAACATATCCCAATGGGCTGACAGAGCATAAAAAAACAAAGAGATGGCCACACAAACATTTTAATATGGTGAACAAAAATAAGGGATACTGCCACCAACATAAATGTAGGATCAAAGGCATGTTGTGTGTTGCTTATGTTTCAATGCTTTAATATAGACTGGGGTTAACTTTTTTTCTAAATGTAACAATTATAAAACCATTGTATATAGAATAATACTTACAGTTGTTGCTGGAAACAATATATTTTTTGTCAACTTAGCAGTGATTACTGGAGATTACTCAAGGGCGGACTGTGTGTGGAATTAAATCTTGTCTTACTAAAACTTTAATTATGCAATAGAGTAAACTGCAAAAAAATGAAAACCATGTTGTGCAAGTTGATTAAAATGTTCCACAGACTTTGATCTGAGGTCGTCCTCCCTGCAAGCCATTGCCCCATTCCTGCTTATTAGTGCACGGTGCAGAAAAACCGGCAGGCCGCATTATTTCATAAATTGTGTTCTCGCCTATTCAGAATCCGATGATAAATATCTGCATAAGGTCATGAGTATGCATGAGTTCTCTAAGTGGTATGTGATGTGAATGATTCAAAAGCAGGTATTTTTAGAGGTGCCACATATTTGGGTTTTTTTCTCTTAGAATGCGCCAGCAGGGCCTGGCTCTAATAAGACATAAATTAGCAGAAATAAGTACCATAGTTACCCAAATAAGGAGTGTTTCATCTGGAGGAGAATGCTTTTTTAGCCCTTCGTGGATTTCAAAGCTTCTGCTTTACTGCATTAATGTCAGCTTCCTAATGCTGTTTATTCTTCACCTACATAGTGATGTTCCACAATGAGATTTGAAGGTGACTTATGTTTTCTGACTTTGTGACGAAAGCACTGGATTCTTCAGTCCTTTTGGCTCATGAGGTTGCTCCTCAGATGTGTCATGTGGAAGTTCAATCAGAGCGTTTTTGGGTATTAATGATTTTGCTGTAGCATGTAACTATAATGGGAAGTTGCTGGTGGAGTTGCTGAGGAGTTCATGTTGGTTTTTCCACTACACAGAGGTTTTTTGTCGATATGGAGAACTTTGTCTTTTGAGACAGATTATTTGGTCATCCAGGATGAGAGTAATTTTGTTTTCAAATAGATAATTTTTGAATGGATCAGTCACTTTAAGTGTAAGTGTTCAAGTATTTTGGAGACTTGTTTATAAATAATGGCAGGGTAAAGAAATGAAGATGGATTTATGGATCGGGGCTTTATTTGCAGTTGTTGCTTTGGTCTATCAGGATTAAGAAGTGTCATGCTCCACCCCTTTGGGTTTTTTTTCGTTTACTTTTTCCTTGTTAGGTGTTTTTCTGTTCTTTTAGATCAGTTATTTACTGCTGTCATTAATTACTTTCTAGATTCTTGTGTACATGTGTTGGTTTATTTTCCTTTTAGGTTTCCCCAGATTTTGTTATCTAATGTAGTTTCTTTTTGCTCTGTCCCTCTTGTTTACCCTTCCCTTCAGTCAGGTCTCATCAGTTGCAATTAGTCATATTCTCCTGTCTCCCTGCTACCGGGTTCCTCACCTGTTACCATTTACCTCTGATTGCTTTCCCCTCCCTCTCATTGGTCCATACTCCACCTCCCTCTGTATATTAGTTTGGTTGTTTTCATTGTTCCTTGCTTGGTCCTCCTGTTTACGTCCATGTTGCCATCCTGCTTCATGTCCATGTTCTGCAAATTGGTTTAAGTGTTGCTTACCTTTATTTTTAAAAGAGAAGAATCCTCTCAATGTGGCTATGCTGCTTTTAAGTGTTCATCTGCATTATGGTCCAAAACAACCCAGTGTTATGACAGGAAGGATCAGATCCAAAAGAGGAGCCTCTGTTTTTTCATCTATCTTCCTACCCTTATTCCTACCCATGAATAATGCATGTTGTGGGGGAAAAACGTGAATCTAGAAACGTGCTGCTGAAATGGGCATTTTCTGGCGTAATGAAAAACACATGGGCCTAAATATAAGGAAATTAAGGTGATTTTAGTAAAACATCAAGTCATTTGATCTGTTCAAATGTATATGCGCTTGTGTGCTCCTGTTCAGTGTAGTGTGTACAGGTATATGCTGGAATAACTGCTGTGGAATCCATAGTGTTCTGCTGTGTCATGACCAGGTACATTACTTCTCCGTGACATCACCCACTAGTTAACGTTTGTGTGGTTGGGGTTTATTTTTTATTTTATTTTTTTTTTAATCCCAAAGGCGCAGCTGACCATCCGAGAATTAAATTTCAGTGCCCATCGAGTGCCCTCTAGTGGTTAGATAATTATACACTACAACCTCTACTGGTAAGTGAACCGTTTAAATACTGTATCTTGAGACTATATAATGTAATCATTGGTTCATTGTTGAAAGATTCTAGTCACATTTGCAGAGATTCTGCTGTAGTGGTGGACATGTGCAGTGTACATGGCATGTGAGAGCTTTTTGGCATGTCCAAAAAATAAATCTGTGGCAGGCTGATCAAATTGTATATGCCACAGTATTCAATGCGCAATAAGCAAATGTAGGAACCTAATTTTCTTATGGTATTTTGTCTTCCATTACAAGTGCCCGGTTGAATGAAAGGATGATGTGCAAAAGTGTGATGAGGGCCATACTCAGAGTAGAGCCACTGCTTTTCCATGAAAACAGGACACCTGAAGTGATTTGGACATCAGGAACTGATCTGAAAGCCCACCTTTGGAGGTTTGGCAGGGAAATCTTCATGATAGAAGATTCATAACTGGAAGGACTGGACATTTCTGCTGTCCTGGGAGAGATGTCGGAGAATATGAGGAGAGGGTCTTCTGGTTTAAGATCCTTGACATGTTAATTTTGCAACCTGACCTAAGACGATTTAAAGATAACAGACTAGTCAATGCTGCAATAATCAGCAAGTGAGGTTGGGATGGGATTTTCCTATGAGGGGTTTTACTTTGTATGGCCAGGTACATACCAATTAAATCCAAATTTAAAACAGGCCTTTAAGTAATGAAGTTTTCATGAAGGTTGTATTTTGTTACCCACAATGCTTAGTTGGGTAGCAGAACATATCATCTACATGAATGACTGAAAATTCTGTTGCAATGTGTGATGTTGCAAGCAACACACTGTACCTACTGGCCTGTCTTCTTCATCGAATGCATTCTGGTTCCATGTGTCCAAAGTATATCATGTGCACATACAATATCATTCATGTGAAATAAAAGAAAATATGATTTATCAGATTACCTTCTTCTATTCCATATTTGGCCCACTTTTTATTTTATGTATTTGTTGTATGTGCTTAAGTGTTTTACACAAGTAGGTATAGGATGTAATGTATTTTTTGACATTACCTTGCATTACCATCAGTATAAGTATATTCTCGTTCAGCAGCTCATCTTCATGATTGAACAATAAGGCCCAATCTGTGTTTTCCGTGTGCATCAGTGAGCTGAGTAAAGCTGACACCCCACCCACATGAAAAATGCTGGTAAATGGATAGAATGGTTAGTGCTTCGTTTGTGCCGTTATGGTTTATGAGATATTCTAAGTTTAAATTTCGGCGATGATGTCACCATCCCCCCATTTTGCTCCGAATTGAACTGGAGTTGTCTCATTTTTTAGTGCTACGTTTGTTCTGGTTTATTCCGTTAAAACTGTCGTTTGTGCTGCTTTCACTGTTTATCACAAATACTTAGTATAGGTGGATTTAACTGAGAGAAATGATCTGAAATGGGGTGTGAAAAGTGGGGACACCCTAAAACAGCATGACTGTAAATTAGCTGCCCCTTCAGTGGCTCTGCCTCCAAACCTCAATACCTCAAATTGATTGAGTGCCTCTGTGTGAGTCCAGTGACCCACAAAGAAGGATAGTCATGTTGTCACTATGTTGAAGCCACATATGGGTGCAGCTCTATACTGTATAATTGTGCTGTGTTGTTCCTTTAAATTCTTTCACCCACACAGGGTAAAATAAGTATTTAACACATCAAAGTTTTCTTTTTTATTTAAAGGGGACATATGCAAAATCCACATTTTTAGCCTTTAAATACAAATTGTTGTGTACTTGGCGTCTGTAGGAGTGCAGAAAAGTTAAATTTAGTCTCTCCAGGTGCTGCGTAGATATCTTTATATTCTGTTTGGGGTATGTTTTTCAATCTATTGAGTTCTCTCTATTCCCTACAACATTTTTTGAACTGTTACATCACAGTATTTGCTGCAGAACCGCTAAACAAGCCCATGAACTTCCGGCTAACCAGTTTCGCGAGTCCGACTTTTTTATTTCTCACTGCGATTTCGTAGTCCAAGCTCAAGTATACTGCTGCAATGTTTGGTTGTTGGGTGTATTAACCCACACAAATTATTATACTGTCCCCCAGCATCAGAACCCTCTTCAAAGTGTCTGGTTAAATTTATTATTTTTTATTTTTCATGGAAATCTGCCCACGTCAGTGCAAAAAAAAAAATCCTCTTTAAGTGTAACCTAAAAGATGTTTTTGCACGAAGAACTTCAAAGACGAGTACTCCATCAACCTCCACCTGGTATTAAGAAGGATTTGCTGAAAGACTTCATCTGATTAAAGGGTCAGGGAAATTGATTCACAGAAGATGTTGGCAACAACCCACGTTGTCTCTTGGACAACTCTTGATTATTCCTTTGACCCTCCTGTCAGAAACCTTTTAAGGCACTCCTGGCTTTGGCTACTTTATGGTGAAATGAACTTCTTTCCACTTCTGGATTGCTGCTTCAATGGAAAATTCAGTAGGTTAGAAATGCAACAGTAACAAATTGTCATTACCAAAACTTTGGTGCAGAGAAGCCTTTTTATCAGTTAATATTGAATCAGCTGATATTGATCTGCATATAGTAACAGGAATGTTTTCTAAATACTGACATATTTCAGCTGGTTTCTTGGCTTTCTACGCCAACACATCCCTTTTTTTCCATGTTCAGTACCTAACATTCCATTTGACTATGCATAATTTAACTTATGGACTAATTTGTTTTGATTACTTAGGTTGTCATCAACATCTGGTGTGAATATCATGTTAATAGAAATATTAGAAATAAATTTACGGAGAAAACATTGATATCTTCAATACATATTTTATCTTATGTTTAATGTAGGACATTTGCCTTAAATTCCAGAGCGATGGGTGCCAAGTGTGAGGTTGGGCATTCCGTAAAGTTCAAGATGAAACTTGTTAGTACAACTAAGCAGAGTCATTTCTTTGTGTTCTAACATGACCGTAGTAGTCTGGACAGCCTGCTAAAGACCAGCTACGGTACCATTTGGATCTGCTAATCGGCTTACAATGGGAAATTAATGGAGAGTTTGATTCTCCATCTTGCTCAGACACAGTATCGGCATCATAAATGAGGTGAAAGGGATAATTCCGCCTAATTGTACATCATTTAATAAATTGCACTACCAAGTTTGATCTTTTTGTCATTTCTTTTTTAGCTCTGGATTAGTGAGAAGCTCAAGGTTGTGCTCAGTATTCTCAGACATTTTTAGATATCCTGCTGTCATGTGTATAGTGATGTCTTTCTCTTGTAAGAAGGAACCTATTCTAGTTTTGAGACTGGAGCTTATTGTCAGAAATGACTTTGAAAATGTGCTCATTCTCAAGCAGATAATCCATATCAGACGGATCTATTTTTTTCCTCCTGCTACTGAAAGACCCCCTGTTCCTCCAACATTAGAGAGACATCGATTTGGGTATTTGTAACGCTCTATAAAACAAGAGATGATTTCAAACAAAAACTGGCGTGTCTTTAAACAAAATCTGGGGCATTTATTCATTAACAACCACGTCGTGCCATGTTGGTATTGTTTGTGTGGTTCCACACAGCAGGGACAATCTATCCGGCTGTAAATCACACCCAGGCAGGAAATCTGTTTTCAGTCTGACTGAACGCTTCTCACCTCTGCTGGCAGCCTGCCTCTGACTTCATCACTTACACAAATGCACAAACACACATTCAGATACGATCGACGGCAGACTGAGAGGCAGGTGGCGTCACTGTGGAAGCGGGATAGGAGGGTCAGTAGGAGCATCCTGGAGAGGAGGACGCAGAAAGACAGAGAAGGGCAGGAGAGACGGGATGGCGAGTGAAGCCGCAAGCATGTTCTCAAAGATTGAGTATGAGGAGGCAGTGACAGCTCAAAGTAAAAGAATAAAGGGAAGAAGCAACTGGGTGGAGGCATCGTATTGTGTTAAAATTAAGAGAGACATGACTAAGTCAGTAGATAAGAGTAAACAAAAAAAGAAAGCAAGGGCCAAACTATGAAAATGACAGGGTCATGCAGTTTTTTCAGTGTGCTTAAATAACTCTTGCATGCATCTCTTTATGTATCACCAATCTCACATCTATTCTGTTTCTTTTACTCTCATGTACATGTATTTATATGCATTGGTCATAGCAGATTTCTCCCACTAATACAAGGAGTCAGGCACAGAATAAGGACAAGCACTTGTGCCATAGCAGAACCTGAGAAGATTAGGCTATCTAAAGCAGATGTTTGAGAGAATAGTCACTGGAAAACATGGTTTCACTATTTTAAAACTGAAATGTTTTAAAGTTGACACTTTAAACCGGCTTTAGCATTATTTTAGTTGCATTTTTATTAGCTATTAGCAAGGCTAGGTTACAGCGACTCTTATGTTTCCAAAAGACTGTTGGAGAAGGCACGTTCCATAACAGAGGTTAAAGTTCAAACGGAGAACACACAGCAACCATGCTGTACCCTATTTGGCCTACCTGTTATACGCTGAAAGCTTTTCTCTCGCAGTCTGAATGTACCACAGATATGTTTCGACACGCTGCCTCAGATTACTGAAAAGAGCCAACTGTGTAGTATATTTTATTTCCATTATAACAGTCTCTATTTCAGTTTGCATGTTCCTAGAACAGATGCTAGTGTTTAGTCTTTGCTGTTGTATCATGCGTATAACAAACCATGACCCAAAACAACACTTTTTTAACAGTGATTTCAGCATATCACTACTACCCTAATGCGTTCCCATCTTTTAGATAACACTTAATATACTTCTTTTCTTTCATTCCTTGCTTTCTTTTTTCTCATTCCCTCTTCCCTTCTCTTTTGACCCCCATGTTTGTTATCTCCCTTTTCCCTCCTCCCTCTTTGCTTTTGTGACCCATTTCCTTGGTCCTGGCCCCATTAATCAGTGTTGTGAGCTTGGCCTGCCTGCCTCCCTGCCTTTCCTCATCATAACAGGTAATTGAATAAGGGCTGAAGGTCTCGACGATAAGCAGCCATTGATTGGTCTGTCCCATACCTTGTATATGTATGACCCAGTTGCTTTGACTCGGTGACCGTGGCTGGTTAATTTGTGAATACCTGTTTTGTCTCAGTGCTTTGGTAAACAGACATGTTCTACGAGACCAATAACCGAATGCGGATCTGAGTCAGCTGACTGTAACTATTGTGACAGTTATGTCTAGTAACGGTTTGTTTTATTGGCTGAATGCAGCAGCCAAACTGTTCAGAAACACCTAGAAGTTAACTATAAAATGATCCAGGATCAGTTTTTTTCTTTTTAATTTTATTTGTAGACATTGCATTCGCACATCTAGATTGACATGTCAGAGGGTCATGTCATGAATGTAGTTTAATTTTGTACTGTAACAAAAACATTTTTATTGGCGATCCTGAATTTTATGCCTTTTTTTTTTTTAGAACCCATGAGCTAAATGGTGACACAAGGGGATCACCTAGGATTCTGGGTGGTAGGCAGTAGTAAATTGTCTGAATGATAAATACACTGAACCTACATCCAGATTTTCCAATCATACAACCCACTCAAACACTTGAACCCACTCACTTTTTATATATCTATAGATATACACTCACCGGCCACTTTATTAGGTACACCTTGCTAGTACTGGGTTGCAACCCCGTTTGCTTTCAGAACTGCCTTAATCCTTCGTAGCATAGATTCAACAAGGTACTGGAAACATTCCTCAGAGAGTTTGGTCCATATTGACATGATCGCATCACACAGATGCTGCAGATTTGTCGGCTGAACATCCATGATGAGAATCTCCCGTTCCACCACATCCCAAAGGTGCTCTATTGGACTGAGATCTGGTGACTGTGGAGACCATTTGAGTCCAGTGAACTCATTGTCATGTTCAGGAAACCAGTCTGAGATGTTTCGTGGCTTTATGACATGGCGCGTTATCCTGGCTGGAGTACCCATCATGAAGATGGGAACAACTGGGGTCATAAAGGGCGGAAGATGGACTGAGTCAGCAAACAATTCTCAGGTAGGACGGTGGTGGTTGACACAATGCTGAATTGGTCACTAAGCGGGCCCAAAAGTGCCAAGAAAATATACCCACACCATTACACCACCACACGCCTGAACAGTTGATACAAGGCAGGATGGATCCATGCTTACATGTTGTTGACGCCAACCTTCTGACTCCTACCATCCGAAGGTCTCAGCAGAAATCACAGAGACTCCATCAGATACCAGGCAACGTTACAATCTTCTATTGTCCAATTTTGGACAAGTAGAAGATTGCCCCCAGTTTCTGTTCTTAGCTGACAGGCAAGTGGCACCACTGGGTGTTTTATTCTGCTGCTGTAGCCCCATCCAACTCAAGGTCAACGTGTTGTGCGTTCAGAGATGATCTGTACCGCATGCCTTGGTTGTAACGCAGTGGTTATTTAGTTACTGTTGTCTTTCTATCAGCTCGAACCAGTCTGGCCCATCTATTCTGACCTTCTTAGGCATCCAATAAAGGCATTTGCGTATCCACAGAAAATGATGCACTGGAATATTCATTTTTGCAGACCATTCTCTGTAAAACCTTAGAGATGTGGCGCGTGAAAATCACAGTAGATCAGCAGTTCTGAGAATACTCAGACAGCCCGTTGATGTGGCAAAACAACCAGCCATGCCACGTTCAAAGTCACTTAAATCACCTTTCTTCCCCATTCTGATGATCGGTTTGAACTGCAGCAGATCGTCTTGACTGTTTACATACCTAAATGCACTGAGTTGCTGTGATTGGCTGATTAAAAGTTTCAGTAACGAGCAGTTGGACAGGTGTACCTAATAAAGTGGCCGGTGAGTGTGAGTGTGAGTGTGTGTGTGTGTGTGTGTGTGTAGGGAGAGATTTTTTTATTTGGCTCTGGCAAAATTAGACTCGAGTTGTACATTGCTGGATGGTCGTGCGCATGCTGCTGCCCTGTGCTGCCCTGTTGAGGCAGTATAAACACTCTCATTGACTATCAAGGGTGCGTAATTACTGCGGAGTTCGCACCATAGCAGAGCGGAGACGGATGCTGTGTAAATTGAGGGTAAACGTCTCCCCTTGCTTTAAACTTGACTAAGCTTCCTTCGGGTTCACTTTTATTTACGAGAACATTAACTAATGGCTCAAGCCCCAATCCTTAAAACCAACAGATTAAACTGAAGGTGTTAGCGCCCCAGTTTTATGGCTGGGAGACAGAGATGCAGCAAAGATGAGCAGAGAAAGTGAAGCTGCATTCTCTTCACTTCTGTTACAGCTTTGTAGCTGCAATAACAATTAATTTGTTGAGATAATTAAAGATTTCATCAGGTAACGTGATTACTTTACAAAGGACTATCAAGGTGTTTAAACTCTTTTAGGACCACATTTACATATAGGCCTGCTGGATTTATTTTGACTTTATTCCTGTAGAATCATGGAAAAACTATCAATGTGCCCTCCGACGCATTTTTCACAAAGCACAACATTCAGATGTGGAGTTATTCAGTATTACGGCTAGTACTAACATTAAGGGCAAAAACTATAAAGGCTTCATCTACATTGACATGATGGACCTAAAAGTTAAATAACCCACAATTTAGTGTAAATGTACTGTTTTTCAGTCAAAATGTTGGTTGGTAAAGCATTAAAATCAAATAATAAAATATGTGAATGTAAGCATCTGTTTGGGGAATTTGGCCACTTTATTTTCTGCTGATGAAAAAATTGTCTATTTTGATCCATTTGCATCCAGTTTTCAGGCCTTTCATTATTGAATCTGCTGGTAAAACCCATGTGGGAGAGGATAACATCTAGATCAGGCTGGTGAGGTAGCCAGGGACCCACCTCGGACAGATCCATCAAAGAGCATGCAGGGGCAGGGTGGCAGAGGAATGGGCTCATAATGGGAGGCACTGGAGTGAACTAAAAGAGCCACTAAGGTGATCTATCTCTGACAAACACAGGCAGCTTGTGTTATTCGTCCTTACTGTGCAGCTGGAGGCTGCTCCTCCTTATTTTGGACTGGCCAGTATCACGGAGTGTCAGCTCCAAAAGAGCTTGCATGACATCGAAGCTGTTTCAGCTCTGTTGAACCCACAAGTCTAAAGCATCAATGCACTGACCTGTCAGACACACTGCTCAGGTTCAAACAGCGAGATTCAGTTTCTATTACTGTGTTGTATTTCTTTATTTACTTCATTTTATTTTTACTTTTTATTAGAATCTTTAGAGAAACATTTATTTACATACAGTATATCGTATGTGCCTGTAATTTATCTTATTTTATAATAATAATAATTTGGGATTATTATTGATAATAAAAATAATTTAGGATTTAATCATTAACAATAACTGCCTATATTTAAATGTACTTTTGTGACAAGGAAGTGTCCTTACCTGCTGAGCCTTGATCCATTTAGCAAAAACCTTTTCTTTGGCAATCTTTTCCCATCAGATGCTCTGAACAGCATGGCTATAGACTCTGCTTCAACATTCTCCTTCGTCTGTCAGATATCCCAACCTCTGACATCATTTCTCTTGCGAATTCAGAGCTTTCTTGTTCGAAGCAGTTTGCTAAAAAGTCCTCCATCACAAGGCTGGCTTGATGGGACCAGCCATTCTGTCCTGCTCAGTTTCCATGCTTCTCGATCCAGGCACGCTTGATCCTCCTTGGCTGAAGGAAATAGAATGCGACTAACAGTCTGCTGCGAAGTAGTGGGCACCATCAGCAATACACCGTTTTCACCATATTAAACACGTTTTAGCAATCTCCGGCTTGTACCTGAACAGTTTATCATTGACACTCACACAATGAATGACCGGAGACTTCTCCTTAGACGTCATTTCTGGGCAACTTTGGACTTGCAAAATTTAACTACAAAATATGCTTATTTTGTGTCACAATTGGCTTTTATCACGTCTTTAATTCAATTCAATTCAAAAATACTTTATTCATCCCAAAGAGAAATGAAATGTTCTTGTGGCTCATATTATACAGGTTTCCTCAAAGAGCTGGTGTAGATGCAAAATCCTAATATGTCAATTACTTGCCCAATTCCTTCAATATTAAGATGTTTTTTTTTTATTTCTGCATTCGAGGAAAAAGCATGTCACAAGCACTTTAATATCTCATAATACCACGAACTTCACAAGATGAAGTCCTGCTGATAGCATCTGGTTTGTGCTTTGTGAGGCACCAGGGCATTTTACTATCATGAGATCCTATTAAACCTCGACTTGACTTTTTTTCAGCTCAACATTCAAAAGGAATATCATACACTTAGCAATCATACGTTTTATTTAACAGATACTCAAATCTAGGACACATGAAAACATATTTACGTGTGCACACACATTCACAGATGCAAGCTTTTTATATCATCCCTCAGGTCAATACCTAAAATGTTCCAAGAAAATCAATATCTGTCACACAAAGACACATACACCTGAAAGGCGGACAGACACCTCAACATGCTACACTACCATTGCGTCAGGAGAACACGCCCACTTGAGACCACAAAACATCTCTAGAGAGATTCGCAGTGTCACCTCTTTACCGGCCACAAGAGGAATAAATCGGAGTGTGCCATTTAAACCCAGTCATTATCCATGACCTCAGTCCAGACCCTGAGCCCAGCAGAAATACCACGGTAAATACCAACAGAACAGCACACCAAGAAGCTGTTATGCAGAGCTTTGCAGTGTACACAACAAATACTGTAGAGATGGACACTAATTGGTTTCCCAGCTGAACACGACACTATAACAAAACGATCAATTTTCTTCACTTTGCCTGTCAGAGATCTTACACCTGGCCTGATGAAGGCAGGCTGTGTCTACCGGGCTAACCGCATTCTCACACGGGCATTAAGGTAGTTTTACAATTTGCTGGCTTGTCAGTTTTAATTGCTTCCTCAATAAGGAGCGATTGGCTGTTACTTTGCTGTGTTTTTGTTTGAAACAGAAGGCTTTTAGAAAATAATCGTGTTTATAGTTTCTGGAGGACGCCCAGTTTCTATTGGAAGGCAAACTTAGCACTTTTACTCTTCAGATCTGGGAAAAATATTTCAACATATTTTAATCTATTCAGTTGGTTGAAAATACCCTCCCAGAAAGAGTTTTTAAATTTGCTGACGTAGAGGCATAAGCGTGTGTGTCCTCTGTCTTTGCCAGTTAGCTTGTGTGTTGACCATCTAGATGCGCTGCTTGGTGAGGCACACACACACATTCATGCTTTCTGGTTCATCGCTGTATTTACAGATTAATTAATATGTGCATCACACATAAACTCCTGTGTGAAGGTAATGCAGCTGTAGCCCCTTTGTCAAATATACACACACAAGTGTGAAAACCAGGTCTTCCCTGCTTGGTGTGCCACGGTGAGAAATGATCTCCTGCTGCATTTTATTCAGGTTAGCTTGGTGCCGGCTTGGAGAACTGCTTAGCACACAGTTTCACCATCAGTGACACAGACTAGCCTGTGTAGGGATTACAGAGAGGTGGGTTGCCGCATTTCACGAATGTGTGTGTGTGTATTGCCCTTTTTCCAGCTCTACATGTCTCTACTCCACTTGGTTTGCTCTACTCCACATGGAACCTGTTACATCTCCATGGACCCACTGACGGCTGGAGTTATGGCTTGATCCCTGCCTCCAGCTGTTAGCGTAGTGCGCTGTGCAGCTATTAATGTTATTGTGTGACATTGTCACATTTTTCTGTTTGAAACGGTAAAATAAATGAATAAGAAGAAAAGAAAAACATAAACAAAACATAAATAATTGTTTGTATTGTTGCGAGAATGTCTTATATATGTTTTTTCGTGATCCCCTGGAATAATTATCTGGACCACAGCCCAGCCTGAACTTCTAAAATAAGGCTCAGGGGTTCTGATGTGAGGGTGGGTGTGCCAGGGGAAGTGGAGGAGGATACTTCTGTCTGGACTGGTGAAGCTCTAAAGTTTGCCTGAAGAAGTTAAAATTTAGGGCTTTTTGAGGAAGTTATTGTCTCAGCCATGGCAATAACAAGAACAAGGACTTTGAGGCACAAAAAAGAAGTTAGTTGTAGGTTGGAGATTGGAAAATCGTGCTCCGCAGATTCATTTGATCAGACTGATCCGATGCAGGCAGTCTGATTACAGACAGCAGCTCTCTGCCTGCTCCCTCCTCCTGCAGACAGTCAGTGAACGGTCAATAAACTTTCAAACTCTACACGCTGTTTCATGGTGGTATTGTTTTGTGTGTTTCAGGGGAAATGTTTGTGCGTCTGATCAGCTGATTAAAGTAGATATTAAATACAGCACCCCACCTACGTGTAAATCAGAAAGCTGTGGTGTCCTTTTGTTCTTTCAGCCTTCAGGGATGGTTTATGATTTGTAAATAGTCCATTATGATCCTTAATATTATTTTAGTCACTCTTGAGTTTTATTAACTTTTCCCTGAACCGAAAGCCTTCTCCTTTCTCCTCATCCCATGGCCAATCAGTGAACAGCAGTCTGTTCGCATGTAGTCCCTCCCCGGTACCGGGGTGGAAAAACGCTGGAAACGCATTGCTAAACAGGCTGATTGAAGTGGAGCCAGTCTAAATAGACCTGGTGGAAGCCAGTTTATCGAAAGTATATCCATGTATCCTAGTAAATCTGGAAGCTGGTCACAACTTTAATGCAACAATTTCACAACATAGTTCTGTGTTACATCAACTCTGTCTCAACTCCTATGGTGCATCCTGGGAGATCAGAAAGTGTCAGCGGACTACTGTCAACCTACCTGCTAAGACTGACTGGTTTTCCAAAAGTTGAATCGCAAAATAGTTTAGTCTGTCCCTTGCACTCCCTTTCCCTCTGCTTCATTCCCTCCAAGGGCCTTTCTGAGTACTTTCATCATTTATATCTGCATATTAGTTGGAGATGGTCGCTTTCAACTGGCCACTTTTATTTATATTGGAGAGATATGTCAGTTAACAGCAGCAAAATAAAACCCTACCAATGGCCATGCCAAGTCTCAGTGGCTGTTTGTGTTAGGACTTAAAATTAGGATTAACAAATTGGGATCTCCATGTTATTCTCGCAACAAAGACACTGTTAGCTCTGTGATCTCTGGTGTCATATGCAGTCGGGAAAAAGAAAATGCAGCACTTTCAGTTTTAAGGTGTTTCTATCAGTAGACAAAGATGAACAGGTTGTATTATTGTTTAAATTCAACTTTAAATGTAAAAATACAGACAAGCTTCCATACTGTTGCTTTTTTATTGAACACAGAAGAAGCCAAAGTAAAAAAGCTGTGCATTGAAATGCTAGGTAAACCTTTAATTTGTCACTAGATTAAAAAAGCAAAGTATCAGTCAGGTGCTGATAATCAAATATACTTGATGAACCGATCATGAGCAAATGTGACCACGTCTGTGAAAGCAGGGGTTTTTGGGAGTTCCCTGGTCTGGAGCACACAGATCTGTGGAACCACAATGTCAGGGAGGAAAGATATCAGCAATGACATATGGAAAGGGTCACAATATGATTACTGAACCATTTAAGATCCATCATTATACTTCATTATAGATTCTTCACATGTTAAGAAATACAGTGTATGACAGTTTCTAATACTCCTAAGGCAGTGCTCTGAGATATTGCAAAATAGAGACCAAAGTAGTGTTGACCACCACACATGCACAGCACCATGATTGGTCACAACTAAACCCAACATATCACCATAAACACCCTTATACCAGATGTTAGGCATGGTAGCAGAGGGTTCATGTCTTGGGCCATTGCATTAACCACAAACCTCTCTGTATACCAAAGCGTTCCGTGAGGCTGTCTGTAGAACAGCTGTAGAGCACCCTTGTTTAATATGCTGACACTGTCATATCGTTTAAATGAGTGTTTATACACTTGATGCTCCATTTAAATAATTTTAGAACTCTGTAAAGACCAGAGCATTTTTATCATGTCCTGATATGGAACCCATCAGGTTGAACCATGAAAGTGTCAGTGAATATATTTCTGTTTATATGTTCATATTCTGACCTCAATCGAAGCAAACATCTCAACAGACTACACATCAGACAGACAGAGCAAGCATAATGGAAAGATCCCTCCGGAATCCATTCATGTTGGCACCAGGGCCAAGAGGCACCGTCTCACTTTAAAACTTATTTTTGAAGAAAGCAAATTGCTTGTTGCTGCAGCAGAGAACATGTCAGCCAGCTGAGAGAAACAGGTCCCATACAAGAATTTAAGGTTTATCAGGATGCTTGATGTTTCTCCTGCATCCTCTCCAATTTAAATTACAGCTCTGAAGAATTCCTGGCTGTTTGTCTCACGATGTATGTTTATGCCCCTGCATTTTCCATATGGGAATCTGTCATCCTTTTGTCCAGTGTCACAATAGAATAAGCAGCATTGCCCTGAGAGAGAAGAAGCAGGAATTGAATCAGAAAGTGAGAAACCCAGTAAAAACAACCTTATTGCATTGCAGCGGAGTGTAGACAAACAGATTTTGGTGCAGCACCCCTGCCTCTTTGCTAGCTTCATCAGCGTCCTGACACAACCTGACATTTTAACGAACTGCTTCTGAGCTGCTCTGTGTCGGGTTTATGTGATAAACCCAAACAAATGTAGGTTCAAATGTAAAAACGTGTTTAAATATAATACGAGAGCTCATGTCACAGCTGTGACAGCCCTGGTTTATTGGAGCTGTCAGGCTTTCCCTCCACCTTCATATCCACTGTGCACAACTGAGCTCAGCTCTGGAATGTAAGCTATCCTTTATTTCTTTATGTGCCTGTTGTCACTATTCTAAACACTATTTCAGTAAGCAGTGCTTATGTTGAAAGAAGTGCCCATGAATTCATGTTGACACTTTGCTGGACATCACCGTCAGCCTCATTATGTAGAGACAACATAAAGCCCAACAGAAATTGCTGAGCCTGTACTTATGCAGCTCAGCGTAAACTTCTGGAATAGTATTTGTTATGCTGTCTGCTGGTCCCCTTAGTATTCTTGACTAAAAGAGACAGTTTATTCAAGTTTTGCCATAACTCAGCCGTTTTAGCTCTGAGAACTTCCCCAAGTACATGCTTGCCTGTAAATGCTTGTTCAGAAAAATATTTCACAAATGTAGACCTGCCAGAAGCAGCTACACAACTCTTATGAAGCACAGAAAAATACTCTATATGTAGCTCCTCAGATGATTCTGATGAGATTGCTCAATGTTTTAATGAAATGTCAGTTTATGCCTCATAACTACATCACCTTATCTGATTCCTATAGCAGCCTCTAATGAAACCCTGGATTCATCCCCTTTGTAAAACTTGGTGTAACTTTCAAATGTTCTGTAATGCACCAGTGCATATACACAAGTGCTGTGCACCATAGTCATGGAAATAATTCTATGCATCCTTTGTGCTTCCTTGGGATTTAAAAGAGAAGGTGAAAAGGCAGATGCTGCAAATCAAAGGCAGCAGGTTAATCATTACTGTGGACACCTTTATAAAGCAGGACATTTGACATTCTGCAGTCAAGTGTGTGTTAACACAATGCCAAGGAGGAAGGACATCAGTAATAACAATAAATAAGGAATTTTTCCTACATACTGTTATCCAAATGCCATTTTAAAACAAATTGTAGTCCACCATTTTGGTGTGATAAAATATTATTCACCAATAAACATTGGATAGGACACTTACCAGTCTGGTATTGGCTGTCACCTTAAGGTCTGATAATGTAATGCTCATCGAACTGCAAAATCCCAAGAGCTACATCTCAGATTCTACAGGCCTCAGTTACCATGTTAGATATGACATTTCATGATAATACAGTTAAAAGAAAACAGACATTTGATTGAATGGAAGGGTTGCCAGGAAAACGCCCCTTCTCCTCCTAAATAATATAGTGGCATGATTTAGGTGTGCAAGGCTGCATTTCAATGAACCAGAATCCTTCTACAACAATGTACATTAGACAGGTGAGACCAAAACACAACAGACTGATGTTTAGAGAAATCCAAGCATGACATATCAGCTAAACCAGCCTATATCAACTGTCAAACATGGTGAGGCAAGAATGATGATTTGGGCTCGTTTTGCAGTCACATGACTTCGGCACTTTGCAGTCATTGAGTCGAGCATTAAGTCCTCTGCATTCCAAAGCATTTAAGAGTCAGGTATGAGGCTGACTATCTGAAAGCCGAAGGTTAGACCAAACCGAGTCATGCACAGAACAATAATCTCAAACACACCTGCAAGTCTACAACAAGTCCAATCAAAGCCCAGACCTAAACCTGATAGACATGCTGTGGTGGGACCTTCAGAGTATTGTGATTTAAAAAAAAAAATCTGCAAACCTCAATGAACTGAAGTAACATTGGTATGAGTGACACATAAGATCCAAGACAACCTGGTTTTTGAAACGTTTTACGTAAGAAAGGTTTATTGAAGGTAGTCAGATAAATGACCAATTGCTGATATCAAACACATTACAGATAGTTAAATTGATTGTTGGTGTTTATGGTGAAGACAGCTGACAGTGTAACTCCTCCTCATTCACCTCCTAAACCTTAAGGCTTGGGGAACATCATATAATTTGTAAATTTGGTCTTCAGACCAAGTCATCAGCAAGTCATAAATGTCCTCAGCGGAGCTAGATGTTTGTTTACTGAAGACTCTTTAAAGCCCTTTGTGCCAAATCATGACATCCTGTAGAAATGAATGATAATAAATAAATAAATTATAAAGCTAATGTCTGTCAAAAAGAGTTATTGCTGGAGCATAACGTCAGCTTTCTAAAAGCCAGTTTATCAGCACAGGGATAAAATACCAGTTGCCCTCAGAATTAAAAAATTGTTCTGAACATCATCACTGATAACTCAGTGAAACACAGTTTTAATACTAGTGTAATGCATCAGATACTCAAGAAATATAGTATAAATATATAGTTTCTAGCTCATGTCTGAAAGGTATTTAATTTTACAAAAAATATATAACAAAGAGTTTAAAGATATTTAAAAACTCATTAAGTAGTCAGTCAGTCATTCAATCCAATTAAATATTAATACATTTGAGGTTGTTTTTGTATTTAACTTTTCCAGTTTTACATGTGAACCTTATCAATAGTTACATTTAAGGAATGTTTGCTTGTAAAATATGCAAATCAGAAGAACAAAAGTGGAAAAAACAGGAATTTGGTAAACAATGAATCTCTATTTACCTGTTGGAATGTTAAAGCAAATCACTGCTGTCATGCCTATCAGCTAAGCCTCTATTTCCATGTGCTGTTTTCACTGCTTTAGACAAGTTTTCCAACTTCTTTCACACCTGCTGTCCTCTGACTACACAGCAAAGTTTTCCTGATTTCCTAAATTAAGTAAAGGCGCTCAAATAACTCACCAAACGTCCTTGCTTCTGCTGTTACCAAGCAACTAGGGTAGGTTTCCCTCGCAGAAAGTGAACAGACAATAGTTAAACCACAGTAAGTGTTGTCTAGTTCATTTATAAAACTCCTCTGTATCTTGCTAATATTTTAGCGTTTTCATGGTATGTTGAAATTAACAGACAGTCCTGTCTCCACCCACCACAACGAGTTGCCCATTATGAACAAAACTAGCAAGAATAAGAGTGATCTGAATACGTCTGCTTTGGAAATGAAAACAGAAAAATTAAGTTGAGATCTCTTTGTTGCATTAAATTGGCTGTAAAGAGCAGCACTTTAGCATCCTGTGGTATTTTCAGAAAACCACACTTTAAATGTTCAAAAGAGCAAATCCCTCACAGCCTCAGCACCTCTCCGTGGGAGTCTCCCTCTATTATTTCTTCCTCTACACTCTTTTCATATTCCTCCCTCGCTGTCTGGCACCCTTTCATTGCCACTCGTCTTAAAAGGTCACCCCCACCTGGCGCGGCACGCAGAGCCAAACTGTCAAATCCCATCTGTCTTTGTGTACATACCTGAGACGATACAAATACAATAGAGCCGATTGTAGGGATTTCAAGTAAACTGATGAAAAAAGTTAGACTAATGAACAAAAATAAAAGGCCATGAATTAAATTGTAGTTTGTTTTTTTACTTTGAAGCACAGGTTAAACTTTAGTCCATTTTAATGCATTGTGATCTTTGCAAACCAACTTGTCTTGGTGTTTCTTATAATAGTAAAAAACTTGTACTGTTTAATTTCATTCATGTTAGAGCTTTGATACTTTCATTCAAATTATTGGATAGAATACTGTGAAAAATACATGTTTAAAAGAATAAAAAAAAATTTGGATTCTTACTATGGTACTACTTCAGGTTTTACTTAGTAGTAGGCATTATGGAAAGATAATATTATTGTGTTTGGACTTCTCAGCTTCATTTGTTCCTGCATTTTAGGGCTAACACTGTCAGGATCTGCCCATGCTGGGTGTTTTTAGTTTCAATGTCCTTATTGATCCCTTTGTTCTTTCACATTGTTTACTTATTTAGAGTTCTGTTAGATTCCCTCCTGTATTTCTCCAGGTTCCTGCTCTTCTGTGTTAATTAGCCTCCCTCCTTCAGTGGCCTTATATTCTCTGTCTCTCACCAGCTCCTCCCAATTTCTACTGATTAGCTCCCATTGTTCACTGGTCCATTCTCCACCCTACCTCTGTATTTGTGCCCTCTGGTTTTCATTGTTCTCCACTGCTTTCTCCTGTTAACTACCTGGCTCCATGTCTGTTTACCTGCCTGTGTTCCACATTCTGGTCTCCCTGTAAGTTTTCTTTATTTATTAAATATCTTAATTTCTCCAGTACGCTCTGTATTTGGGTCCTTCATCTACCATAGTAAGACAAACACTATAGATATGAGACACGAAAAATAAAATAAACCACATTATAAAAGATTTATCACAAACTCACTGCTAAAGATTCAACTCTTGGATCTGATTTTTTTTCTGTTTATAATCTCCAGTTTTGTAAAGCTTTGGCCTTTTTTAAAGCAACAACAATATAATAGTTTAGCATCTTATATTAGCGATTAGTTCAGTTAGTGACTAGCATTACTATTACCAGCGATCTTTGTCAATGTAAATTCCTACTCTGAGATTACCTAAAAGCTAACAATATTTCAAAATCAAGCATGTTCTATGACAGACTGAGCCTAAATGCGCAAAAGCATAAAAGAGAGTAACTTTGCTGTACTCCACTCAGCTTTTGATTATCTGTCTCTCTCACAGACATCACATAGAAAATATAGCTTTGTGTCTTTCTTCCTCAGCATCAAATTCCTGACCAGGGAGTATTGATGTCAGCTCAAAGTGGTATTGGTGAAATACAAAGCATTCACTGATCACATCATCTTTTCATCTGCGATAAATCAGTCAATTTTTAGCTGGATCTGCCCTGATTGGTGACTTAATGATCAGAAACTGGAAAAAAAATGAAGAGAATTTAAGAAAATTCTGGTTACCAGCCAACTTTTCAGTGCATCTCTATTTTGCAGCTGCAATTACAATTCCCCAAATCATAACTCAGGCTGCCCACATTTAAATGAAGCATAAACCTGCATTATATTACATGTTTATTCATGTAAAAACCTGGTCCAGCAAAAAGCATCTGATTCTCTAAGACCAGCGCTGTTTGTGACACGCAGGAAAGACCAAAGACCAGTGATTAAAAGCAAGCTGCTTCACTGCTTGATTTGCAAAAAAACATGGTAATAATTTCATAGATAGTATAATTCCTTCTCTTATGTGTGCCTTCTTTGATTGTAAATTAAATTCCATAAAATACAAATAAAAATAATTCTGTTGCTGTTTTTAGGCAAAATATACTAAACCTATGATTAGAGTTTAGTTTAACAGTTCGTGCTGCACATACAGAGGTTAAAAAACACAACTTTTTAGCTCTTGTCTCTTAAGAGTTGTCTAAGTTCTGAGTAGCCTTAGAGCTGTAAGACTTAAAAAAGCAGTGTGGTCCTCCTATTAGGGCTGTGAATGTCTGACAGGAGACCTTCTAAGAGCTGCCACACCGCATTACATGACAAACCCTTGATGGTTGCAAATTCAGCAGGAAGTACAAATACTTGTCAAGCATCAGGGTTGTAAAGTATGTCATGAACTGTTAGATTTACTGAGTAGCGCATGTGAAAGTCACTTTGTTGACCACAGAGTAGACAATTTCACACAAGAGCAACACTATCTGTGGCACTCAGCTAGTCACATATTAGACTCTGCATCATAGAAAAACATAGAAAATAACAACAATACATTTGTCAGAATCTGATGTGTGAAGTCTCAGGTGAAAAGACAGTCCTGCTGGTTCATTGAGTGTCAGAGGAGGACATATTGCTGAGAGAGGAAAATGGAAACATCAGAAATGCTGTTGCTGCATCATCAACAGTTCTCTACTCTGGCATACATGATGACAGTTTTATGTTTGAGCACAACCTTTGCAGATCCCAGTGGAGTAGGACTCCTTTTGTGTCCTCAATGTCACATGTGGTTTTGGTTTGTGTTGTTTTAAACGTTTTTATTTACTTTTTTTCCAAAATGTCCTTTGCCTGTGAGTCCATCAGTCGCCAATTCTTTTTCTGCAGAGTCCCCAAAATGCAGCCAAACAAAGAAGTAAAAGGTGGCAGAGGCTTCTTCGATTAGTTTTCAGTCCAGTTCTGGAAGCAAGCCGGAGCAAGTCTATCAGCAATTCAAGACCTACTTCCTCACTTCAAAAAAGTCACAAATACAGATACAACAGGGTGTCAAGCCTAAAGTCCAGATCTCGTGCCCCTAATGTACACTTAATTTTTTTTTATAATCTTTGTAAAGAATCAGTACCAGATTTTATCAGTGATAAGGAAAATGTTCCTTCATGGATAGGTATGGAGGACTCATATGATGGATCAGAACACAACCCTTACTTCTAAGGCAGCTACTGTGTATATATAAAGTCAAGTGGGTCCATAACATATACGACTAGGTTATAAGGTTCCTTGCACATGTTGTCTCTCTCTGCTTCTACATGAGGACACATCTTCTGCCTGTAATGCCTCTCCAGCTGCTGAGATGCTGACTCTATTGTTCACCTGGACATCAACTATCTTTCCCTTTCTAATACAAGCAACATATCTTCCATCTTTTTCTTGGAACTTTTTATATCTACTTTACAAACCCAATGTTAAAATATGACCTCACAAGCCCCCATAATTATAAGACAATTACCTAAAACAATGTCTTTAATTAACTAAAGTAGACCTCATTATTGTGCCGAATATTGCCTAGACTTACAGTTTACCTTGCAGTATAGCCACATTTCTCTCTAGAGCTGGAGGTCTGCGCTGACCTTTTTACATGAAATTCTTAGACAGTATTCAAAGGTGGCCTCTTGTTCTTGCTTTAACAAAAGGTTCCATGTCTATCATAATGTCCTGTGGCATCACAGAGATGGTCATTAATCAAGGTGTCCATGTTCTTAGGATGTGGAACACACACACATATGGTAGGTTTCAGTACTCTAAAAATGCTGCACCTCAGTTTTAACCCTGGCATTCTACCTCTCTGCCTTGCAGGTTAAAAAGAGTTACATTGTATTGTCAGAAAACCATGTGGCCAGAGCCAGATCATTTCAGATTCACATTCTCATCATTTTTTTTCTGTGCTCTGCTGTGTTTGTTATATGGTTCATCTTTGAAATATTTCTGTTTGATTTATTTGATCCATCACGTTTTACTGCCTCTTCAATGTTTGTGGTTCTCGAAAATTAAATTTTGTATTTTAGGTTATTACAGTCAGCAGTTTCTGTGTTCCTGTCTCATTAGTCATTCCTGCATTGCTCATATTTTCTGCAACTTCTTCTTACCATAGGAAAACTCTACTTTTTATATAATTCCAGTAGTGTCTCATCCTTCGTTTTGGGAGCTGCTCTCTGATGTCCAGTTTTTGGGCTCATTCCCCGGAGTCTCGTTCAGGAACAACTAATAAATCAGAGAGTTGTGGACATTTTCTTACTTTTTACCATGATTTTTCAGGCTTTGCCAGCCTGCCTTTTCTACTCACATAATTTTTCAGTCCTCCATCTCCATCAGCCAACCCCTGACCTCCACCTCCCCTCCCTCGCTCTGCCCAGAGCTCTCTCCCAAACCAAGCCATCCTCCTCCTGCCACTCCTTGCTCCCCAGAGATAGCAGATTCTTCTCTTATCATGCCCTCGTTTAGTTCTCCTTCTGTAATTGTTGTGCATGTCCTTCGCCTATCCTTTGGGGATGCTATGCTGAGCATCACACCCGCGCCTCGGTAATTCCCTCCTGTTAGATGCAGGCTGTCAGCTTCAGGAGGTTTGACTGTCTATTTATGTATTGACTTATCTCTTCTGCAGTGATAAAGACAGTGAGTAATGGGGGACAGTTTAGGGCTGTTGGACATTACCTAAGATTGAGTCAACACCAGACTACATCATAGTTAGTGCAACGAGAGCATCAGTGCTGAGAGGTCAGCCTGTAGTAGTCCCTTTCACTGTACTGCCAGGAGACTGATCTATGTTTGTTGTCAAGTGTCAACTTTGCATGTGTCACCCCTTCAAACAGCCCCACACTGTCTCTTCTGCACACATAAGTACACTTACGCTGTGTTATCAAAGACTGACCCCCTTCCACCACAAAACTAAATGGGACAGTGACACCAGCCCTGAAGAGTGGAAGAAATGGCGTCATTTCCTATTGGACATCATTGAGGGAAGATGGTGTAAAGAAATGAGCAGTGTGATGTTTTCTCTCAGCTGGCATGACTGCTGGATGGCTGACATATAAATGTGTGTGTGTGGTTTACACTAACAGAAATGTATCATACCTTTTTAATGTAATCTGCTTCAAACAGACCTTTCTGTTTGGAAGACAGTGCCTCGGCTCAGTGAACTGGATATATGAGGCTCATCAGTCTGAAGCATGTTATTTTTTCTTTAATGTCATTTCTTGTTTTGTGCAAATTGACAGCTCTGCATAGGCCTGATAAGGGGGATGTAATGAGAAAGTTTCTCTTCAGACATGCAGGTAGGAATATTTAGAGCATTCAGTGTCTATGTCCGCAGGGCTCAGCTTGGTTTGCTCATCATGGTCTGTTGCAGCTGCTGAAGAAGGCTGCATACAAACACATCACACTCTCAGCCTTGCAGGATTTGAAAATGATTACAGCGTTCCTGCTTCACTATAATCCATATGCTAACCCCACTCAACCTTGGAAATAGAAACATTTTTATGTTTACCTAACATGCTTATGGCAACCTCACATTTCATACTAAGCATGCATGCAACAAAATATTGTAAAGGTCATGAAAACCCAAAATTCAATGTATCAGAAAATTTTAATATAATATGACACAAATTAAAAAAACATTTTATAGTATAAATGTGACATAATGTCAATATTATAATCCATAGAATCATGAGGAGACTGCTAACATGACAGATGTCCAGAACACACTCACTGACACCCTCCTCAAGGAGGATAAGCCACAAAAGGTTGTTGCTAAAGACACTGGTTATTCACGCTGTATCCCAGCATATTCATGGAAAGTTCGGTGGAAGGAAAAAGTGTGGTAGGAAACTGCACCAGCAAAACGGAGAACCACAGCCTTGAGAGGATTGCTCAGCAAAATCCGTTCAAGAATTTGGGAGAGCTTCAAAGGAGTGGACACATCTTCTGCCTGTAATGCAGAAGATGTGTCACACACACATTCACACACTGGGGCAGACTGACAGCCAAGTTGTGTCTGCACACCTGGAGTCAGTGCATCAAGATCCATTACACACTGAGAAAATATACCCGAAGCAAAAGATATCCTATTCCTCAAGTAAAGCCACTCCTGAACCAAAGAAAACATTAGAACCGTCTTACCAGAACTGAGAAGAAAAAGAAATGGATTTTTGCTCAATGGTTCAAATTCCTGTTTTCATGTTTCATTGAGAGTGAATTCTGCATTTCATTTGGAAATCAGGTCCCAGAATCTGGAGGAAGAGCGGAGAGGCACAGAATCCACATTGCTTGAAGTTTAGTGTGAACTTTCCGCGGTCAGTGATGCCTTGTGGTGACAGGTCATCTGATGGTGTTAGCCTACAGGGTTTTCTGAAGTCCTCCTTCAATGCAGTCATCAACCACAAAATGTTAGAGCACTTCCTTCTGCTGACAAGCTTTATGGAGATGCTGATTTATTTTCCAGCAGGACCTGGCACCTGCCTACACTGCCAGATGTACCAAAGGCTGGTTCTATTACCATGGTGTTACTGAACTTGACTAGCTAGAAATATTGGCCTGAGCTAAACCCAACAAAGGATCTATAATTTATTGTCAAGAAGGAAGATGAGAGACACCAGACCCAACAATGCAGATGACCTAAAGGTCAAAGCAACCTGGGCTTCCATTACACCTCAGCAGTGCCCCATGTGGATTTTCTCCATGCCACAGCACATTGATGCAGTAATTCATGCAAAATGAGCTCCAACCAAGTATTGAGTGTATAGAAATGAACATACTTTTAAGATTTTAAGATCTGATTTTCTTAGACACTAAAGTTAGATTTTTTTATTATCTGTAAGCCATAATCATCAAACGTACAAGAAATAAAGGCTTGAAATATTTCACTCTATGTGTAATAAATCGATATAATGTATAAGTTTCACTTTCTGAAATGAGACAAAAAAATATAGAACTTTTTTGCAATATTCTAATTTCTGAGATGTACCTGTAGACTCAACAGGGAGCCACTGCATCCAGACTAGAAGTGGTGTGAAATTTAAAAACAGAACTCTTGGTCAGAACTCTAGTAGCAGTATTTTAAATAAATCGCAAACACTTTGATATTGATTGTGTATAATGAGTTACAATAATCAAGTCCTGGTAAAACAAACATACAAGTAATCCCTTCCAACTCTGACCATGAAAATTCTACTTTGTAATTTATTTTTTTAAAAGGTAAAAACATGATTGAATCAACTTCACACTGATTCTGGTCAATCTGCCTTTTTAGGTTTAATATGTGGCCCATGCCTCACCCTTCACCTCAAACTTGACTATATACAGTGAAGGCTCCTGTCCTAACCACCAAAGAGTCTACATCACACCAAGTTGTCTGCACACCTGGTCCTATTGGCAACATGCTGGACACTACCGGCAGGCAGGAAGTGAGTCCAGGTGTGGGTTTGCAGGTATGGCGTAGAACAGCAGAGAAATGAGGCCGTTGCTTAATGTTCACAGATCCCCTCTTTAATCTACTCCTAATGGAACACTTTATGTTCACAATTCAGCATCATTTCGTATAATTTTGTATAATTGAATCACACTTGAAGTAAGGTTTTGTGCAAAACCTCAGAGAATCAAACGTGTATGTTAACTGACAGAATCCGCTGTCCAGATGATACATGATGGCTTAACTGATATGCTAATTAATGAATCAGGTCATCCACCAATGTTTTGAATATTTAGCTTGGAATTGACTGTTTTAGGAAAGATTGGTAAGTGAACATGAATTGATCTATATTCAGATCAGTGAATTTATACATGAATTTAAAACTATTTCTTGTTTAGGGTAGCTCTCATAACACTGATAACTATCAGAGCTCCACCCATGTCGCCGCTCTGTCCTGATTGGAGCCACAGCAGTGATGCTCATAGAACCCAGTTTGTATGTGTTCAAACATGTTAAAAAGGGAGCTGAAATAAAAGTCATGATGCTGTATTCAGCGTGCAAGCTATGCAGCTTCTGCATAACCAGGCTGTCTGCTGCTTTTGCTGCACCTTAAGCATTAAACTCTGTAAGTATTTCTAACAAAGCCAGCCTGACTGATGTCTCACCAATGACCGTAGTAGTATGGATGTATTTTTCCTTAAAAAAACTTTTTAGATGAAATGTTTGTCCCCAGGCCCACTTCTTCACTGAAAAAAAAAACTAATTTAGGAATGTCCCAAGTTATTTGAGGACAAGATTCCCATTTAATCGATACAAGCTGTGCCTTTTGACACCATAAAGAAAATGGTGCCATAAAACTCTAATGACACCAGGAAATAAATTCTACTTGAAGTAATTTCCCTTACACACTTAATTAAGCCAGGGAGTCCACTCTCCAACAGTTTTAACCTGACTAAGTCCTTCCATAATATTTGGGGAAAAAAATCCCCTCCCAGCAGTAATTAGTAGAGTTTATCAGCTATGCTCCAGCCATCGTGGTATATTTCTATCTGGCAGACATTTAAATTGGACCTAAAAGTCTAAACTTATAGGTATTATGGACAGAATGCAGCTCTTGGAACACTTTTAGTATTTACAAAAAAAACTGCCAATAAACAGTGACCTTATTATGGTAAATGACCTGCCTATATAGCGCTTTATCAAGTCCCAGGACTCCAAAGTGCTTTATACTACAATCAGTCATCCAGCCACGCACATTCTAACACTGGGGCAGACTGACAAAAGCGGGGCTGGTGAAATTTTTTGCCCAAGGACACAACAAGGAGCACAGACGGAGCGGGGGTTCAAACCAGCAACCCACTGATTACAGGACGAACCCCTACCCACCTAAGCCACCATCACCCCATTTACATTTATTAATAGTTTACAAGTGAGCTCAGTTAATTGTGAGAAATATGATTGCACATAATCTTAGAACCTTTCAGGACCATTGACTGTGTGTGAGGTCCAGGTGTTCCACACCCTGCACATACATGCTCATATCACCAAGAAGCACACACAGGCACAGTGCCCTCATCCATGGATCAAACTTCCATGACTCCTGTGAAGGCACGCTATACACTGCTTCATCCTCACTGCTGCACCAACAGGGACACACTCACTATACCTGTCTGGTGGCATGATATTACAGCGGTATTTGGATTTCATTTCTCATGAAGCCTACCCCCCCCGAACCTCATGAAGTTTCCACCGGGGAGGCCAATGTCTAGATGACAAGGCCGTCACTGATGTGTCCATTGTGTTTGCTGAAATCAACCCCCTGAGCTAATTAAATATGGCAGCCTGGTTCATCGTGTAGCAGAATGGTGGTGTTGTAGCAACAACTGCCTGCTGACATCTGCCAGAGAGGCTCAAAGTCTCTGAGAGGGAGGGATGTGTTCCTCTATGCAGCTACTCATCCTGGCCTTTTGCAGGGAGCACAGGCTTGAATCTGGTTGAAACAAATGCCAAGCACAAGGTTTGCTCCTTCAGAAACCACATCCAATTTACCACAAATAGAGCACACTTTGATGTCAGATGAGCAGGATGTGTTTGGAATGTTCTTTTCCACATGCAGCTTGTTTTAACATTATGCTAAGATATAAATGCTGCAAGTCAGTGACTATGTGATTGGCTGACTTTCCTTAGATTAGAAAATTTTTCATAAATTTGAATAATAAACTGAACTTTACTACATTGTTTGATAACTCAGATCAAATTAGAATGTATTTAATTGACTTTAAATCTGTCTTTATAATTGGACTGAATTGACGTTTTTTATGTAGCATTTTCATATAGCAAGCCAGGGAATATGCTGTGTGTGGCTGGAGAGCGTTATTGAGCTAATGAGAGTATTTGATGAAAAGCAGCACTGTTCCAACAAAGAATTATCTAGCAATGAAAGTACCTCAAATCTAGGGTGGAAAATGCTCCCAAACAAGCAAGAATTCTGAGTAAATATAAGATGAATAGTTTAAAAGTTGACCACCCATGTTGGAATCATACCTTCTGGTTACTGATGACCAGGAGTGACTCAGGTTGTTTTAAAGAAAGCTTGCTAGTCAAGAGGTTATGTTTACATAGTCTGTTACCGTCATAATAGTGTCAGAGCCTTACTTACTTCTCCTTCTGGGATTAAAAACAGCTTTCCTAAACTGAAAGGTAAGTTCTTAGTGACCCGGTGTCTGGTATGCCCGTTTGGGTCTCAGTCAAGGCATTTCCAAGCAATTGGAAGTTCTGGTTCTCTGAAGAAGCCTCAACCCCTGATCTCATTCTTGATTTGATTAAAACCAAAAGTGTACTGAGACCGAAAAAAATCAGTCTTTAAAAGGCTAGTTGGATTTGCATGTCCCTCTTTGCCAGAGGTTATTATAAACCTCTTAGAAGCCCTTATTTAGTATGAATTTTGAAACAAGTACCCAAGTGTTTACATATTGTGATAAAGCTAATGATTTAAAAACATGTACTCCTTGCTGTGCTGCAGGATTAGCCAGGAGTCTGGGCCATATTGAAAACAGATTGCATTTTTTCAAGTACAAACACGTTTCTGTCCGAAAATCTGTCTAAATATGGAAGTCATTGCTTCGCTCATCTGAAACAAGGAGCAAATGATTTAAAGGTTCATTTGAACTAATTTCCTCATTGGTTGTAGCTATAGATAATACAAACTCAGCAAAAATTCTATTCAGTACCTGTGGATGATCTATCTGTAATCTCCACACAATATGCAATGTTAATATGCATAAACTTAAACCTTCATCTCTTTGAAGGATGTTGTGTGTAAATCCTTCAACTCATTTCAAAGCTGATCCACTTTTAACTCTCCCTGATGTGGCTCTGATTTAGTTACTGCAGTCTCCTCACTTAATTCTAATTCTGCCAAGATGGTGCTCTGATAGCTAATAAGTCTGCTCCCGGTCTCCGTCCCGCACAAGAGTGAAGACTGGGAGGCATCTGAGCACGGTGGCAATGGAGGGCAGGCAGGCAGGCACAATAATCTGGGTGATTAAAGATGAATTTACTCTGCTCAGCAACCTGGATGAGAACAAAAAGAGCCCCTTTTGCCTCAGGTTTGGTGGAGGAGAACTAAGAAAGAGAGATGGCAGGATGGAGGTGAGAAGAAATGCATAATTGAAATGATGAATTCTGGCTGGGAGCCAAGGATGACTAAATTGGGATAAAGCGAGCTTTGGAGCCACCTCATTGTTAGACGTCATAGAAACTGTAGTTTGGTACATATCTGACATACAGGCAGAGTAGATCTGTGGAGCAGTGTTTACAGGTGTTAAAGATATTAAATTTCTACATATTGCCTTTCAAAATTATTCCTACTTCTTTAACTTTTTCATATTTTGTTTTACTACAACCAAAAGCTTCCGTGGGTTTTATGGGAGTTTTAGGTGAAAGACTAAAAAAAATCAGTTCATTATTGTGAAGTCCAAGAAAAAAGTTTTTGAACATTCAGTCTAAGGTAGAGGTCAACAACGTTTACAAAAATTTTGGTCCTTATTCCTAATAAATAAAATGTGAAAAAAGCTAGCGTATCAACTTATAAACACGTACTGTATAAATTGCTCATGTTTTATAGTAAAACTAAAATTTCATTTCTAATTACATATTTTAAACCTGAAAAATGTAAAACTTTTATGGGAAGATAAAAACATTTACTTGAAGAAAATGTTCTAAATTTATGGAAAATTAACATGTAGTCTGTAGCCTAAAGACAAAATAAAAGAAGTGATCAAAGAAGAATTCCTTGTATCATTGATGCCATTCTGTTGTAAAAATTAAGTGCAAGTTTAGCATGAAAAAACAAAAAAAAAAAGTACTAGAACCAGCCTTTTTTAATCTGTATATGTAAATATACTGTATTTCTTAGGTCGCTATAATTTTTGGCCAAAGTTATGAAGAGCCACTGTCGAGGGCCTAAAGGGACGCACGTGACTCCAGAGCCTCAGGTTGCATACCCCTGGTCTAAGTCCTCAGAGGTTTGTTAGAGAAGGGAACAGCTTCAGTTCTGGAGAACTATAAAGCAGGGTTAGGTTATGAAGCAACATCCTAAGCTTTGAACTTCTAGAAGAGCTTTGCTCAGTTGACGGATTTTATAAATTACCAACTAAACTGGCATTCCAGCCTAGGAGAGCGTTATTCAGAGAAGCAGCGACGAGGCTCCTTCAGAGGTCAACTCTGAAGGAGCTGCATATACCCTCAGTTCAGGTATGATGATTTGTTGACAGGACAACATTATGCAAGCCATATAGAGGACTTAAGTGGAAATGACACAAGTGGAAGAAACTCAACAATCTCACATTACTCTGAACACACCACGCCAAGCTTGAAACATGGTGGGGATGGCATCCTGTTGTGGTAATGCTTTTCTTCAGGAGGTACAGAGAGCCTTGTCAGAGTTATTAGGAATATTGATCATGGAAGTAAACCAATGACTGTGAACATACAGAGCCAGGGCTGCATTGGAATGGTTTAGATCTAAGCATATTTGTTTGTTAAAATGTGTTCGGTCGAAGCCCAGAACTAGATCCAATTAAGAATCAGTGACAAGACTTGAAAGAGAATGTTCACAGAAACTCTCCACCTGATCTTAATAAGCTTCAGCTGTTTCGTAGAGAAGAATGGGTGAAAATATTAGTAAATGTGCAAAGCTGGAAGAGACATACCCAAAAGGAAGTGGCTCCACAAAGCGTTGACACAGGGGGGTTAGATACATATGCAAACCACACATTCGGGATGTCATTTTTAAAAATCTTTGAAAAGCATAAAGGTAATTTTGCTTCCACGCCACAGTTATGCACTACTTTTTGTTGGTCTGTCCCATAAAGTCCCCACAGTCACTGTCAAGTCTTTATTATTTTCTAGAAATGTGTCTTCACCACAGTGAACTGGTTGAATATTAAAATGATGAAGAACAACACATGTACTGGCTGCCAGTTCTTCACGACTTACATAGTTGAAGAAAAGCGGCAATACCTCAGTTATGCTTATAGTTGGAAATGGTCTGGTGTAATAAGTGATTTTGTATTTCTATCTATTAATTTCATGGTTTGCAGAATACACTACAAAGGTGGTTAGGAGCTTATTTTGTAGAACATAACCAACAAACTGACAGTTTCATTTCCTTTAATGCAGAATGACATGATGATATGCTGAGTGGTTTTCAGTGAAGGTATTTTTCTGTGCTGCAGTGTTACCCTTCATACTGTATCCACAAAGACACCAAGGGTCACACTTACCAGCATCCATCAAAGCAGCAACCCAGTGTTGACATGTAGCTCTGAGTTGCTGTGGGGGTTATTTATGAAGCGTCCCAGATCAAAAGGATGTAGAGATCCATTCGAGCTGCAGGACTGATGAACAGTCAGTTGTGATGGACCTATTAGGGGCTTGTGGTTAACTGGCTTACAGATAGTGGTCTATTACCAAATGAGGTTGATGAGAACTTTTTGAAAAGTTACAGTCATGGTAAAAAGAGGTACAGTCCTTTTCAATTCTAAGACTTTACATGTTAAGAAAAACTAATCTGACCTTTCCAACCTGAAATTAGCAGCAATGCATAATATATTACATTGTTATTAATGATTTTACCAAAGTTAAGCCAAGCTACAGAACCAGAGAATGGATGAGTCATTGATTTAGTTTTTCTCAGTAGCCGAACAATTTCGGTTTGTGGCCTTTTGTCAAAGGTCATTGTTCCAGATGCAGTTGGCTTGTCCAGCTGCATTCTTACAAACCTAAGCCGTGCTTTCATGTTCTAATGGAGAGACAAGATATCCTCCCTAGTGAACCCTTCCGAACAACCCATAATGGCTCAGTATTTTTCAAATGATGTTTTGTTGATTAAACTAACTTTATACCAGTAGGGAAAATTTTTACCATCAAGGAAAACCCATAAAATGTGAACTTCGCTTTTCACACAAAGCTTCTGAGTTTCAGTTTAGTTCTGATGGGTAATCAATGCATTTTATTTTACTAATTTGAAGACCAGAATATTGTGTTTACTTAATCAGTGATAGAATGGGACTGAAAGAAAGTGTAACCTGTTTTACTATGTTTGCATGGTTTGTCTTCAGTATCCTGGCTGATTGTGCCTTTCTGTTAGATGTTTGATTATTCACTCTATAAATATGTTTGTGTTCTGCAGCTTTTTCTCACTGAAGAAATAGATATCTCGATTTGTTAGAGATTCTGCTCTGTTATTGTTATTATTCTCTCTCTTGGTAACGTGTTCAGCAATCATGTGGAAAGGGAAATATGAGTCCGAATGCCCTAAAACCCAGTCATATAGTAAGAGTGTGCTCGCATTTTGCTGTGTATGTATGGCTGCATTACTCTAAGCTACAGTAACTGCCCTGTGGTCCCCGCTCATATACCCTGGGCAGGGTGTTATGTATTGCTCGCTTCTGATAATTACCAGTACTTGTCTGTGTGTTAAACCCAGCTCTGCCTGAAACGGTTTGGGGTCTGATAATGAGACTCATAAAGCAGGCTCCTCTCAGAGAGATTCATAAAGAAATATTTTTCAGGTCATTGCGGGCTATTCTGTTTTTATCCTTTTGGCAGATTTTTTCCTTTTTTTTCTATTTCAGATAAGAAGAAAAATAACAAACAAATGAACTACTGTTAAGTGTGGCAATAATCCAATTGATTTATTTTAGGAATTAAATATGAGATTTGCAAACCGAGCCTTCTGCTAACTCTTTTCTGCCTTCTCACATATTGGCTCATACCTCTATGCACATATAATCTAGGTCAGTAGAAGCTACCATCATTTACTATGAATCATAAGCTTCTGTCATGGAAATGGGCTTCCAACAAATCAATATGATGAATGGCAGAGGTTAAAGACTGAATATGACGCAAATCCCATTGTTAGCCAGCCGTTGCAGATTCAGTTGCTTTTTGATGTGTGTCATTTAGTTTCTGCTGTGGTCAGAGTTATGTGTATATTTATCTTGGAAAATATTGATTTATTTTTATGTTGAATTGGCTCTCTACTGTAGGTCTGTGCAGCTTATTTACTTTAAAAAGGATGAGGGTGAGTCATTTCAGAAATAGTAAGGAAGACTTCCAAAATACACAATAAAATCTCTGTTGGTGAACATCAGGAGGTCTTGAGCTAAACCAATGAACATAACCAATCATCATAAAATCCAGTGGAATAGGCTGTTGTCCCTAACAATGATTAATTAATCCAGAATATCTAAAACATTCATATTGTGACTGGTTTGGAAAGCTCAAAGCAGAAAATGATAAAGTGAAGTTTATTCAGACCCAGAAAACTGTGCTTTCACAGTAATGGTCGAGGGTGTAAAGCATTCGCTCTTGGAAGCGCACTAATCCAGCTGCGTGTTTAGTAATGAGTGGCGAACAGAAGGGGATGAGAGGATGGTGACATATTAGTCTCTGTCCATCCAGTCTCTGTCCTCACAGAGGACAGAGACTGGATGGACGGAGCGAGGAATGACGTTTGTTATGTAGTGCAGCAATTAGCGCTGGCACACTGAGATTTAAAGTACGGAGGACGGGGGAACGAGTCACATAAAGCAGGAGCAGACAACTTTCTTTGTTTTTGGGACTTACTCAGTAAATCCATTTGTCAGCTGTAGGAGCAAATTAGCTCGCTAAATGTCAATGGCTGTTGCTATTTATTGCTGCTTGTGTCACTGCTGCAGCTGGAGACACAGCCATCACTGATTTGATTTTTGATTGAAGTGTGAACCCAAATATACAGTAAGTCTAGGAAGTAGGAAATTATTATTTCATATTATAATGCATAGAGATATGCAACGGTCACATTTTTTTGGCTGGTTTTAATTCTTCAGTTTGATTTCGTTTGTGTAGAAACATGCATTTTTTTAATGCACCAGCACCAACATTAGCCTGTTTCAAATTTCATTAAAGAATTATAATATCTGACAATACAAGAACAGCATTTTAGTGTAAATGTTGTTTCTGGCCTTTCTGTAATGATTGGTCTTTAACAATTAGGTTTGAAGTTAACATCACACCACTATAAAAGAGAGCAGTCGATATAAAACAGGGTTTTACTATCAAATGACTAAATAATTATGTAAAGAACATTTTAAACCGTCTTTAACATCTTATGTTAGTAATTAGCACGGCTAGCCCAGGTAGCATTAATACTCTTGATCACTTTCCCACCGAACCAGTTCTAATGTTGAACTGGTGCTAGTGCTTGCTTGGTACCAGACACTCTTACAGTACTGATAAACTGTCTCTTTTTTGGCACCAACTCTGAGCTGGGCCAGAAGAAAGAAATGTCTTCATCATGAGCTAGGGGTGGACTCATGGAGAGCTGCTACCAATAAAGACGTGAGCATCCTGTTTAGAACTGTGGAGTTAGTTTACTTTTAAATCTGTCTAATCTAAGACAAAAAAAGTAAAAACACAGTGCTTTAACTCTAGCAAAATGTCTCCAGCATCAGCTCACCTATGTTGTCTTCTCACTCTTTATTTTATGTCACTCATCATGGAGTGTAAGTAGGTGCTCTTACAGCTGATACTTTTCACTAAATCAGTTGTTAAACACTGTCTTTTAATATGACCAGGTGGTTTTAATAAATGCTGCTGTAAACATTGTGTTTAACTCCTGTTTTCCAGAGCTGTTGGTGCAGATAAGAGCCCAGATTCACACGCACTGCTTGTTATGCTTGTTATTAAAAACAGCATTTATATTTTTTAAATGGTAACATCAGGGCATCTGTTTGGTTAGAAACTGTCTCCATGCACTAACATCCCCTCCAAAAACAGGAAGGGATTCAACACTTACTGGATAAAATTTCTATAATCAAGGGTCGTGATTGGCTTCTTGAGTCGTGGAATATCAAAGTATTTCTTTTTAGAACCAGTTAAGTCTCTAGAAGAAGTTCTTGTTAAGGACAGGAACTGATTGGGTGGAGTATGAAGCATCTCTAGAGCATGTAAACCCTAACATTAATGCAGAGCTACCGGACCAATGCGTGGCTCTCAGAGTTGACATGTAGGTCAACTGAGTCAGAAATAAATTATCGCATTTGCTACATAAGCAGCACCAATATTAAATTTAATAATGCTTAATTTCTGCTTTTGAACCTTTCAACAAGGAGCTGTTGGTGGTTTGACTCACATTTGAAGGTATGTCCAACTGGTCATTCAACAAACCGAAGTATTCATTGTATCTCAAACCTGTAGTATGCTGCAGTCTGTTTGCAGAAAACTAAAATAAAAAAAACATTTATTTGGATCGAGATAAATTACAAAGCAAACTAGAGATTTTAGGTGAAAAATACAATGGAAGAAAAGTAAGAACAGGATGAAGAAGAGTTCAAGTACAGATGGGAGAGAGAAAGACGTGTTGCAAAACAAGAGAGTGAGTGAGATTCTGAGTAGATGAGGAGTGAGAGAGCTCAAACAGAGAAGCAGAGAGGGAGGAAGGGAGGGAGGCGGGAACGAGCTGAGCGGAGCGAAGTCTCCACAGCAGCAGTTTGTCTGAGCACTCTATCCGACCGGCTACGGCTGTGGATCTGATGGGAACTGTGTTTCTCTGCCAGCCTCTGGAGACTCACTGAAACACAGGCCATGTCTGACAGACAGAAAATAAACACTGGATGAGAAACCAAAGAAGAGAAGGCCAGAGAGACAGACTGATAAAGGTGAGCAAAGACTGAGAAGAGCAAAGGCATAAGACTTTGGAGCCAAAAAACTGCAGAAGAACTGGAGGCTGATAAGTGAAAACAAGGTCTGGAGGAGGAAGAAGTTTAGAAGAGGTGACAAAGAGTGGCCTTAAGGGCAACGTGACGGTGCCAGTGGTGCCAATTGTTCTGCCACCTTCGCCTTTTCTGTCTCGGGGTGAGAGCGGACGGGGGAGGACGGCCGACGGAGTGGCACAACGGGGAAGCGTGGATGGCGGCCGGGCAAGGGGGGCAGCTGGGGAGGGATCGGGGATGCCCGGTGGGACATGGCCGTGCCCGTCGGCCGGAACTCTTGGGCCGATCAGATGAGCGAGATGTCGCTGAGTGGGCGAGACAGCCTCCCCCAGGAGGGGGGGAGGAACGCCAGGGTCCGAAGGGCTGTCCGCATCTCATCCCTTGTGGCACAGGAGGTGAGTGGGGGCAGCAGAATATGGTGGTGAAAGTGTGAAGGAGTGGTAATAGAATGTGTGAATGCTTAGAATGAGCTAAGCAATCAGTGAGATACATGTGCTCTGTAATGCCGACATGTTTGAATTTATTGTCATCAGAGGGCTCAGCTCTGGAACATGTGACCTTTGACCGCATCTCTGCTGGTTTCTTGTCCTGTATATGTGAAGAAATCAGGATTCTAAGGGGCATTAGATGACAACCAGAGCTTCGCTTTTTGTCTTACTTCATTCAGAGTCAGTGATGCATCTCACCCACCCAGTACAGGTTTTTCAAGAACAGAGTCACTTTTTTCCAAATGTGGCTGCATTTTTACTATTATTTTTTAATTTGGCCTGCATTTTAGAATTAGAGTTTTATCAACAATCTGTAAACAAAAACTGTTTAAAGCTTATAATTTAACTGTTAATTGACTGATTGATGTTCCATGCAACAGGAACTTCACTCTTTCAGTGGAAGCAGTGGAATACTTTTATCTTTTTATAGTGATGGGAGTTGGATGAAGCATTTGTGCATTTCTTTCACACATTTGTCTTCACATTTCTGCTTGGCTCTCTTTCAATGAGCAGTGCACTTTGGTCGTTTTTTTAAAGATTGCAGACACTATAGACATGGACCGGTTAAAGGTTTGGTAACCGGTATCAAGTTAGCGAGTTTAGCCAGTTACAGCTTCACAACCACTAACATTTTCCATCATACTGACACTAAGGTTTAAAGTTCTTTTAATACAATGTTGAGTACCAGAGATTTCTCTGATTGTATGGAGTATAGAGTAAGTAAGGCAGTGCTGCTCCTCCCCAACCCGTTGCTGTGCCAGCAAAGTTCAGCTGTATATGCATTTTTCAAATTAGCGACAGCCATAGCGTGGAAACTGGAATAGCGCCACCCATCACTCTTATTACAGCAATATTGTTTTAAAAGTACAATTTGAAAGCTATGACCAACATGACTGCAGGCTGCCCAACTAATAAACCAGCTAATATCAGCTTGTTCTGTTTGAGAACAGCAGAACGGTATGAGATGATTAACTCTTGAATACCGCTAAGAAATTTAGCAGGTGCTTATTCTATGTTTTTGCTCAAATCTATGTATTAAAATTAAAACATTGCTACTGTTTTTATAACGGCGTTAATTTTTTTTTTATTTTATCAGCCAAAGTAATAATTTTTGCTTTTCTGTCTTAGATAAAAGCATTTAGATGATTTTATGTATATTTGTTTTAATACATTTTATTGTGACAACCATCAGTCCATGAAGCTGTTATACTTCCACTCAAGGTTATCATACCATGAGAATCTCATACTAGCCCAGGGATATGATTATTGATTTTTCCATGCAGTATTTTAAACTGTATTTTTGAGTCACATTTTTATGTATCATTTGCAATTCAGAGATTCTGAAATCACATTATCGTCACAAGCTTCTTCTTTCATTACATTACCGTGACTGTCATCTACGTCTGCATCTGTGTGTGTTTTGGTGGTCTCCTTTGCTCCCTTGGCGAGTCGTGTCTCCATATGGTTGGCACCATGACCACTGTCATCTGCGGGGGAAGAAAACACATCTGCACGAACGCATCTGGGAACATTGGGTCCAAAAGTGCACTGAACCCAGCTCTGACCCCTTTCTTACTGCTTCTTACATTCTCTTGTCTCAAGAAACCCAACCTCCCCCCACCAACCCCGCTCTCCAACGTGCCTGTCCTCTCCTTTATCACCACAGCAGCTGTAGACCCTGTCTAGGAAAATACTAATAGCACATTGTGAAGCAGGACACTCCAATTTAAACAGGGTCAAAGCATTCCCATAAACACGGTGTCTGCACAAGTCTGTTTCTGTATGTGTGCATTTAAAGTGAGCAAGACAGCCTGGTGTTAGAGCTGGAGTGCTGCTGACATTCTTTAAATGTTGGCATTTAGGGACTATGCCCAGCTGCTGTGTTAGTACTGGAAAAGTACTGCTGTTTAAACTGACAAACGGTGAAAAAAAGAGTAAGAGGACAAAATAGTCCCTGTTTGTCAGCATCTTATCAAATATACCTAAAACCTTCTCAGTCTAATGCGTCACAAGTGCATGCTGAATGTCATTTTACTTAACTGATTCCATGCAGGAAAATTTCATTTCTCCAGACAGAAAAACAAGTTGTTCTCATTTGACAACATTATCACATGCACACATGTTCACGCCTGGCACCATGTGCGCATGTGTGCATCGATAGAGAATGTGCGTGCAGGAGCAGCAGTAGTGTGCAGCAGGATGCAGGCAAGCTGGGGTTCATCAATACAAACAACTTTGTTTACATGAGGCACAAGTGAAGAACATTAGCCCTCCTGACTGCATGCTTCAGGTCGATACGTGTCGATTGACTGGGTTGAATTTAGGCATCGTTACATGAATTCCTGGTAAAAGCCCTGATTGCCGTTTCCTGTGGCTTTATTTTCATATAATTTGATTTTATGCCACTTAATGTTTATTTAACTAGAGAAGCACGTGGCATACATTTATTGACCCAAATACTAGAAGGCAATGATGTTTTTTTCCCAAGCTAATCTGTTTCATATTCAGTTTGAATAACTGTTTTTAGAATATGTCTGATCATGGGTAACAGTCTCTTGTACGATTTATATAGGTCTTCATGGTGATGTCATCAGGTTGATACAGAATAGTGATGATTCAAAACTATCCATGAGTCTATCAGATTCTAATTTGAAGACTAAAGCCAAACTGAGTTTCCACGGCATTACATGACGTTCAGACTTGATGCTAACATCCATCCTGGGTGATCTGATCACATCCGGACAATTTTAACTATGTGTTGGAATGCTCTAAAGACCGATTTGGAAAATGTTTCTTCAGATTACCTTTAGAGGTGGTCCAGGATACTTTTATCCACACTAATTTAAAACAGGCCACACCCAAAGTTCCATCCAGGCCACACCTAAAGCTCCTGTCACACTGTTTCCTTCTTTCCATGAATGATGCTCTATTAAAATCACATTAGATGAGTGTAAACATGAGGAAAGAAAGCACATTTTGTGTAACATCAAATCCTGTCAGCATATTGAAATAGATGTACCACATTTAATGCGTTTTCGCTCTGAATAGTGCGAGTGTATTGTGTTTAAGGGGGTGGAATTTGCAGTGTTGCTTCAGACTTCGGTACTTTTAGTGTGATGTCACTGTGTCATTGAATTTATTTTTTCATATTTAAGGAGCAAAATGGAATGAAAAATCCATGCTCTGAGTGCCCTCAGGTGGCCAGATAATTGTTAGCAGAATTAATCAAAAAGTAAATTATGCCATCAGTTTTACTTTTAAGCATCCAACATGTTGAGGCGAGTGAAGTGACTACAGCATTAGGTAGAGTTTTGATTGGCTTATTGCTGCAGTGTTTTAGTGACAGTAATCCTGATTATGTAGCAGTAGTGCATGTGCAGCATAATTTTTTCACATGTTCAAAAAAAGGCAGCCTAGCTTATGTGCAAATTGTGAATGCTACAGTGTTCACTGCTTTGTATGACAATGCATGAGCATCATTTTAGTTTTTCATTGTTTTGTTTTACATCATTAAAATGAAAGGCAAATATGCGACTGTCCTTATACCCTCATTGTAACTGTGCCACAGGGGTATAAGGACAATCTTGCATTACAAAAGCACACTACAAAATAGAATGCGGCCAGTTTCCAATCCTGTGTTTTTGAAAAGCTTTAACATGCCAATGTAACATACGAAAATATGAGAACAGCACAAAAAAAAATTATTTTCAAGCCTTTCTGCCATAAGAGATCATTAATGATTTATATTAGGAGGAAAAGCAACGTCATGTCTTTAGATTTATGGTGAGATTTCTAAAAGGCCAAAATTTTCAAATTCAACCTGCTCAATGACAGACTGTCATTAGAATGCTGTACTTCATTCAGCCTTCTTGTTATCTGCTAAAAGTGTAGTTCTCCCTTGCTCCCTTACAGTCTGAAACCACAGACATCAGTCACCAGTCAGAGCCGATCACGCTGAAAATCAGAGGATTCTGTTCACCAGCATTACCTCCACTTTTCTGCCTTAAACAACGTTGTTAAAATCAGATGTTGCAGCCCGCGAATGTACATTGACAGGCAGCAGAAGCAATTACATGTGGAAAATCCTGAAGGTGTGATGGGATCTCTTTTTTTGGTGGGGTGGGGGGTAAAAGTTCATCAATCCATGTCAATTAAAAAACATTCTCTTAATCAGTGGATTACATGACTTTCTGTAGGTGAGATAGGTTTTTCTGTAGTTTATTGTTTGTTTTGAATTTGTGTTGCTGTGGTCACCAAATGGTAAATTTCAAAGTTATAAGTGGCATACAGAAGAATTCAGCAGAGTTCAGCAGTCATGAGTTGTATTTTCACTTGCTCAGAGCATTTATGCTTTTGGTACAGTTACGTGAAAACAGCCAACCAGCCCTCAGATGTTTTACAGCAATGGACAATTACAGGTTCAAATTATTCTCGGACACTCTGAACTCTGTGAAGTCACAGATCATTTGGACTACCTTACTTCAGCTTCAGCCCATGGAGAACTTTGTTGCTTAAAGAACGCAACACAAATATGACTCAGATGAATTTGATTGCAGCTGAAGGCCCACTGTGCGATGTGTTACTTGATGTGTTCCATGTAAGGTGGGTAACAGATCTAATCACTTAGGATGCTTTTAAATGTCACACATGAATGCTTGCGTTTAAAGTCGTGTGCTTATGACAGAATCAGCTAGAAACAATGTAGATGACGTGTGAAATGTAAATCCATATTCAGTTTTAAAAATGCAGTGCTGTGAAAAAGTACCCGCTTCCTTTCAGATTCCTTCTGTTTTTGCTTTTTTTGACATCAGTGGTTTAAACATCCTTGAACCGCCACCTTAACGTGGTGGAGGGGTTTGAGTGCTCAAATGATCCTAGAGGCTATGTTGTCTGGGGCTTAAATGCCCCTGGTAGGGTTTGCCATGGCAAACAGGCTCTAGGTGACAGGTCAGACAAAGAACGGTTCAAGAATCCTTCATGAGGACAAATATATCGAGGCACATGACGTTGCCCGGTACGGCGGAGCTGGCTCCCACCCTGGAGCCAGGCCTGGGGTCGGGACTCACCGGAGAGCGCCAGGTGGCCGGGTTGCTCCTCGCGGGACCCAGCCGGGCCAAGCCCGAACGAGAGACGCGAGGCCATCCCTCCAGTGGGCCCACCACCTGCAGGGGGAACCGTGAGGGACCGGTGCAAAGAGGATTGGGTGGCGGACGAAGGTGGAGACCTCAGCTGCCCGATCCCCGGATGCTTAGGCTGGCTCTAGGGACGTGGAATGTCACCTTGCTGGGGGAGAAGGAGCCTGAGCTTGTGCGGGAGGTCGAGAGATATTGACTAGAAATAGTCAGGCTCACCTCCACGCACAGCGTGGGCTCTGGAACCCATCTCCTCGAGAGGGGCTGGACTCTCTTCTACTCTGGAGTGGCCCACGGGGAGAGGCGGCGGGCTGGTGTGGGTTTGTTTGTTTCCCCCCAGCTCAACCGTCTCGTGTTGGGGTTTACCCCAGTGGATGAGAGGGTCGCATCCCTGCGCCTTCGGGTCGGGGATAGGTCTCTGACTGTCGTTTCGGCCTACGGGCCGAGCGGTAGTGCGGAGTACCCGGCCTTCTTGGTGTCCCTGTCGGGGGTGCTGGATAGTACCCCTCCCGGAGACTCCATTATTCTGCTGGGGGACTTCAATGCCCACGTGGGAAACGACAGTGACACCTGGAGAGGCGTGATCGGGAGGAATGGCCTCCCCGATCTGAAGCCGAGTGGTGCTATGTTATTGGACTTCTAAGCTAGTCACGGATTGTCCATAATGAACACCATGGTCAAACATAAGGGTGTCCATCAGTGCACTTGGCACCAGGACACCCTAGGCAGAAGGTCAATGATCGACTTTGTTGTTGTATCATCAGACCTTCGGCCGCATGTTTTGGACACTCGGGTGAAGGGAGGGCCTGAGCTGTCCACTGATCACCACCTGGTGGTGAGTTGGATCCGCTGGAGGAGGAGAAAGCCAGACAGACTTGGCAGGCCCAAGCGCATAGTGAGGGTCTGCTGGGAACGTCTGGCGGAGCCCTCGGCCAGGGGTGTATTCGACTCTCACCTCCGGGAGAGCTTTGACCAGGTTCTGGGGGATGTTGGAGACATAGAGTCCGAGTGGGCCATGTTCTCCGCATCTATTGTTGATGCTGCTGCCCGTAGCTGCGGCCGTAAGGTCTGCGGTGCCTGTCGCGGCAGCAATCCCAGAACCCGGTGTGGGACACCGGCAGTAAGGGATGCTGTCAAGCTGAAGAAGGAGTCCTATCAGCTGTGGCTGGCTTGTGGGACTCCTGAGGCGGCTGACGGGTACCGTGAGGCCAAGCGTGCTGCGGCCCGGGCTGTGGCAGAGGCAAAAACTCGGGCCTGGGAGGAGTTCGGTGAGGCGATGGAGAAGGACTACCGGTTGGCCTCGAAGCGATTCTGGCAAACCGTCCGGCGCCTCAGGAGGGGAAAGCAGTGCTTCGCCAACACTGTTTATATTGGGGATGGGGAGCTGCTGACCTCGACTGGGGACATTATCGGGCGGTGGAAGGAGTACTTCGAGGATCTCCTCAATCCTGCCATCAAGCATTCCCTGGTGGAAACAGAGGCTGGGGACTCAGGGTTGGACTCTTTCATCACCCAGGCTGAAGTCACCGAGGTGGTTAAAAAGCTCCGCGGTGGCAAGGCTTTGGGGGTGAATGAGATCCACCCTGAGTTCCTCAAATCTCTGGATGTTGTGGGGCTGTCATGGTTGACACGCCTCTTCAACATTGCGTGGCGGTCGGGGACAGTGCCTCTGGACTGGCGGACTGGGGTGGTGGTCCCCCTTCCAACTACAGGAGGATCACACTCCTCAGCCTCCCTGGTAAGGCCTATGCCAGGGTATTGGAGAGGAGAGTCTGGCCGATAGTCGAACTTCGGCTTCAGGAGGAGCAGTGTGGTTTTCGTCCCGGCCGTGGAACACTGGACCAGCTCTATACCCTCTACAGGGTACTCGAGGGTTCATGGGAGTTTGCCCAACCGGTCCACATGTGTTTTGTGGACCTGGAGAAAGCATTCGACTGTGTCCCTCCTGATGCCCTGTGGGGGGGTGCTCCAGGAGTATGGAATCGGGGGCCCTTTATTAGGGGCCATCCGGTCCCTGTATGAGCGGAGCAGGAGTTTGGTCCGCATTGCCGGCACTAAGTCGAACCTGTTCCCGGTGCATGTTGGACTCCGGCAGGACTGCCCTTTGTCACCGGTCCTGTTCATAACTTTTATGGACAGGATTTCTAGATGCAGCCAAGGGCCGGCAGGGGTCTGGTTTGGGGACCAGTGGATTTCGTCTCTTCTTTTTGCAGATGACGTGGTCCTGCTGGCCCCCTCTAGCCAAGACCTACAGCATGTGCTGGGGCGGTTCACAGCCGAGTGTAAAGTGGCTGGGATGAAGATCAGCTCCTCCAAGTCAGACGCCATGGTTCTCGACCGGAAAAGAGTGGCTTGTCCTCTTCAGGTTGGAGGAGAGTTCCTGCCTCAAGTGGAGGAGTTCAAGTATCTCGGGGTCTTGTTCATGAGTGAGGGAAGAATGGAGCGGGAGATCGACAGACGGATCGGTGCGGCTGCCACAGTAATGGGGGCACTGTGCCGGTCTGTTGTGATGAAGAGAGAGCTGAGCCGAAAAGCGAAGCTCTCGATTTACCGGTTGGTCTACGTTCCTACCCTCACCTATGGCCATGAACTTTGGGTCATGACCGAAAGAACGAGATCCCGGATACAAGGTGCTGAAATGAGCTTCCTCCGTAGGGTGGCCAGGCACTCCCTTAGAGATAGGGTGAGGAGCTCGGCCATCTGGGAGGGGCTCGGAGTAGAGCCGCTGCTCCTCCACATCGAGAGGAGCCAGTTAAGGTGGCTCGGGCATCTATACCGGATGCCTCCTGGACACCTTCCTCGGGAGGTGTTCCAGGCACGTCCCACCGGGAGGAGGCCCAGGGGATGGCCCAGGACACACTGGAGGTACTATGTCTCTCGGCTGGCCTGGGAACACCTTGGGCTCCCCCCGGAGAAGCTGGAGGAGGTGTCTGGGGAGAGGGACGTCGGGGTGTCTCTGCTGAGTCTGCTGCCCCCCCGACCCGGTCCCGGATAAGCGGAAGACGACGAGTATGAGGGTTTAAACCATCAAACAATTTTTAAAAATCAGATAAAATAATCTGAGTTAATATAAAATGCAGGTTTCAAATGATGATCTCATTTATTAAGGGAAAAAAGCTATACAAAGCAACGTTTACATCGCTGCGGATGAATTTTGACCTACTCTACTTCCAGAATTATTTTAAATCAGCTCAACTGGAGGGTTTTTGAGCATGAACTGAGTATTTAAGGTCATGCCATATTATCTCAAACAGGTTTTTGTACAGTCTTTGAGCAGACCACTCCAAAACCTTTGTTTTGTTTTTTTTTAGTCATTCACAGGTGAAGATGCTGATGTGTTTCATATCATTGTCCTCCTGCATAGGCGCACGAGGTTAAGGTCACAGACTGGCTGATGGATATTCTCCTTCAGGAGAGCGGAATTCATGGTTCCATCAGGTAAAGCAAGTTGTTGAGGTCTTGAAACTGCAAAATACCCCCAGACCATCACACTACCACCACCCTGATTATATACTGTTGTTTTTTCTGAAATGCTGTGCTGGTTTTACACTAGATGAATGAGGACACCCACCCTCTGAAAGATTCAACTTTTATCTCACGCATATATAGATCTTTTCCAAAAGTCTTTGGGATCCTCAAGATGTTTTTTGTGGAAAATGTTGGACAGGTCTTTGTCTTCTTCATGGAGAGCCAGTTCACCCTATACATTGGTTTTGGTCTTTGATCTCTCCCATGGATGCCAGTTTTGTTCAGTCTCTTTCCTATCATTTAATCGCAACTGTTTTATGATTTGCAAGGGGAGCAATTGCTTTTTCTCATAGGGCCAGGCTGGTTTGGATACATTCTTTTGTCCTTTAGAAAATGAAACTATCACTGGAAACTGTCTTTCTTTTACTCAGGATTCATCTTTGATAAAGAAAAACCAGAAGAAATCTGTAAAGGGGTAAATACTCTTTACCACACTGCATATCTTGTAACTCTTGCAGCTTCATGCAACTTTGAGTCTATCGGCAGAAAACCGGCAGAAAAGCACTGAAATATTCATAAACCAGCCCCCTTTCATGTATACATGTTGTTCCTGTCAGTTTAAAATAAATACTTATGATCCTTTTCTTTCATCCTTCTTGGTGAACAACCATACTCCTTCAGCCTGTCCTTCATACTCCTTTTGTGCATGCTTTGTTGTTTTGGGATTTTAAGCAGCTATTGCAACTATAAATTCAGCCTACACAATGGACCATTAGATTTTTAGATAATCCCTTGAAATGTAGCATTTCAATAGAAACAGAAAGAGAGTCTATTTTTCTAAAAGATATTCACTGTGCAATACAAAGTGTCAAGTAAGTCTACCTGTCTGTCAAAGTGCAGTCCTTCATCAAGGAGAGCTTTGTGTTCTGGTCTGAACCTGACACCATGTAGCTGATACAGTCTCACTCATACAGCAGCAATAGATTTGCGCATTTTCCAGTGGAAGTACTGGAGCATTAACATGTCATTTCTTCCCCTAATTTCTTTTTCTTTGCCAAGTTACAGCACCATGAGTTGCCTTTTCTCACCAGTGCACCATACTGTTATTTGTTATTTAATTGGTTGCCTGTTGGTTGTACTGTCTTTTTGGTGGTCTCCATGAATCTCTGAATGGAGATTTAGAGAAGGAAAGAAGTGAAGCCGAAGCAATCTCCATCCATCACCATTACCAGCAATGCCCTTGAACGTAGCAATCAGCAGGTGTGGACAAATAAATCAAAAAGCTTTTCCTTCAGCATCAAATTGTAACCACTCACCACCCACCACCCACCCCACCCCAGTCACCAACACACCCACACAGTACCGATTTCTCAAATGCTTTAGCTGGTAAATGATAAAGTGTTGCTCCTGGCCATGAGCGAGTCCCTGGCTTTCATTTCCTTTCTTTTTGTCCAGCTTTTTGTGTCAGTCTCTGGCCTCTGGTATGCTGTGGTGGAAATTGAATTGGCTGTGTACTGAAAGGCTGTCCAAGGCACTGCTTGGTGTAAATGCCTAGCTGTTTACTGTGAGGGAAGGTGCATTCCTCCGTGTGAAAGCTTTCTACCCATGGTAAGAGCAAGATTGCAAATGATAACTTCGACTGCATTCAAACCTAGACTAAAAAGCTGAAAAAGCCCGCTACTATCATTTGAACTGTAAAAAAGCAAAAACAAATAAAAAAAACTAGAAACCCCAGATGTTGCTCAAGAAAACCATTCCATAGCTCTTTTGGGCCTTTGAGTTGGTGGATGCACGGCGAAGGTGAGGCATAATAAACGTGGTCACTATAATAAATACAACTCAGTAGTGCATAAATGTTTGCAGTTTGCTTAACTGAAACCCAACCTGCCACATTTAGATGTCAGCTGAATTTTCGTGGGAGTTTTGTTGTTCCTTTTCTCTTTAACTTCATTAAGTAGTCAGCCTTCCTGACATGTATTCAGCCTGTAATGAGTAATTTCTACAACTTTTCTCTGCAGTGACAGTCTTATGGCAAATGTCTCTACGAGCTTTACACAGCTACTGACTAAACATTTAGCTCATTCTTCTTAGGGCGTTTCTAACACATTTGGTCTGCTTTCCTGTACATGCAGTGTTTAGCTTATCCCAACGTCCTACAACAATGCTCCATTCGGGGATAAACTATTGATTTACACTTTGATTTCAGGGGCAAACCTCAGAACTACAGCATTTCCCTTCAGTGCCTTAACTGAGTGTCTGTGTGTGAGCCCGTGGGCAGCAGAGACTAAGTTCTGCTGTAATCCCCATGCACGCCATCTATCTAAGGACCTATATTGGTAATGCAGGCCTTTCCTCTCTCTTTATGCTTGAATAAACTACCTTAGGCTTTGCTTTATTAGTAGGAATATTAAAGAATCACTTAAGCAACAACCTTTAAAACCAGCAGATGAAACTGATTTGGTTTTAGCACACGGGAGGTATTGAGTATCTGAGTATCCTGAGTATCCCAGCAAGATGGTGCACCACCACATTATGGGTGTCAGGTCAGAGCATTCCTAGATGAACAGTTTCCTGGAAAGTGGATTGGTCGTCATGGGCCAGTTGAATGGCCCCCAAGGTCTACCGATCTGACCCCCTTAGACTTTTATCTTTGGGGTCATCTTAAGGCAATTGTTTATGCTGTGAAGATACGAGATGTGCAGCACCTGAGACTACGGATACTGGAAGCCTGTGCTAGCATTTCTCCTGCGGTGTTGCTATCAGTGTGTGAAGAGTGGGAGAAGAGGGTTGCATTGACAATCCAACACAATGGGCAGCACATTGAACACATTTTATAAGTGGTCAGAAACTTGTAAATAACTCATTAAAGAATAAAGTTATGTTAAAACCAAGCACACCATTGTTTTTCTTGTGAAATTCCCAATAGGTTTGATGTGTCACATGACCCTCTTCCTATTGAGAAAACAAAAGATGGATTAAAAATGCCCGACTTCAAAATGGCTGCCATGGCCACCACCCATCTTGAAAAGTTTCCCCCCTCACATATACTAATGTGCCACAAACCGGAAGTTAATATGACCAACCATTCCCATTTTATTAAGGTGTACCCATATAAATGGCCCACCCTGTATTTTTACAATTGAAGATTTTGTCAGCTAATGTGCTTAAACAGGGTAAGGAGTTTATTAAAGAGGAACATTGTGGTGTTTAACCCTTTAATGATCATTATTATATATAGGCCACCCGGACTGAAGTAATTTGGTTTTTCTTTTTTGCTGTAAAATCATTTAAAAGTGTGCAGTGATTGAGTGCTTCTGCCCCTTGTTCCAAGACAATTTCAAATTTCAGTATTTAGCATTTATTCTGTATTACTGTGTGTTTTGAAAGGGCAAAACGAATAAATCCAATCCTTGCTGGTTGATGGTGAAAAAAGAGATAAAAGTTAATTCAGTTACAAACATTGCCTAAATGAACAGCTCAAAATTTCTTATTTTTGTTTTCTGACATTGAAAGCATTACAATATGTGAATGAGAGAAGCTATTTTCTGAATTATGCTTATTTGTAAATAATGTCATGACTCACACACATACACACACACACACACACACATATAGTGATTTTCAACCGCTTCTTCCGTAGTGGGTCGCGGGGAAGCTGGTGCCTATCTCTAGCAGTCTACGGGCGAGAGGCGGGGCACACCCTGTACAGGTCGCCAGTCCATCGCAGGGCAGCACAGAGACATACAGGACGAACCATGCATCGCATCTAAGGGAAATTTAGAGAAACCAATTAACCTAACAGTCATGTTTTTGGACTGTGGGAGGAAGCCGGAGTACCCGGTGAGAACCCATGCACAGGGAGAACATGCAAACTCCATGCAGAAAGACCCCAGGCCGGGAGTCGAACCCAGGACCTTCTTGCTGCAAGGCAACAGCGCTACCAACTGCATATACCTCATTTCAGAGCTGGGAACTTTGTTCATCATGTTTAGCTGATGAACTATAAACATTAATGAATTCATTTTAACCTGGCTGAACTGAATGTCGAGGCGGTTCTTGTTCAGGATGACACCTGGGACAGCACTATCAAGGTTTGCGTCAAAATGCAAACTGGACGTCTTCTGCCTCTTTCAGCATCGACTTTTTTTTATCGTTTTCAGATCATGGATTGAAAAGTACTCTGGGGCATGTTCAACTACAAATGTACTTTCCACTTTTTAGAATGCTATTTCCGGAAAAAAAAATTGGAAGCAATGAATAATTTTTCTTCCATTTTGCTATTATGCACTACTGTGTTGGTCTGCCAATAAATTCAAAAACACTCAGGTTTATGGTTGTAATGTGGTAAAATATGAAAAAGTTTGAGGGGTACAAATATTTTTTAAGGCACTGAACATTATTTAATTCCCTATTATCATAAATACTTCAAATACAAAGTTATGATGCCTTCTTTATTTGTACAACACACGCTAAGTGAAAGTATTCTTGCTCTTCACCCCGTGTATGTGTGCTTCCACCCCACTGCATACATCCAGCCCACGTTCTCTCCACTCTGTGTGTTTTCCTCTGGAACGTGACTCGAGGCCTGTTGTGTTCCCTGTTGGCTGAGCTATCGTGCTCGAGGGACTGTGGGTGACAGGGAAGCCTGTAGACAGACACTTTAACGCCTAAGAACCACTAAGGACGTTTGTTCTGTGACCTTTGAAAGACTTCAGCCAAGTAGGGCAAGCTCTCAGTCTGGACTGTGATTTTAAATGTTTTCTACAGTTTTGTGGGAAAAGGAAAATTGGAGAGGCTGGCAGGATTTCCAAGGAGAATTTAAAGGAATAGCATTCCTTTATTATGTACTTGCAGTGACTTTGCTTGCTAATGCAAGTGTTAATGTTAATGCTTGGCAGCCTATAGTTTATTCTAGCACTTTTGTTTTCTGTTTCATTATAGACTTAACGAGAACCAGAGCCCTTTTCGTTATCTATTAATAATAATAAAAAATAATAAATGAGGTGTTTGCTACTTCATTCAAGATCATCAGTTTCATGGCACTGCTTTAAAGCAAGCCTGCCAGTGTAGCACTGAGAAAATGTTTGTTTCTGCCCTCTTGTAGTTAAAGAAGTTTGTATGAAATCCAGTAAGAAGTGGTGTGCGTGAGCAGAGATAATACGAAGGGTTATCTGTGCTGATAATCCACAGTTATTATTTTTTGTTATTATTATTGTATTTTCTGATCTTGTCTTATTTAAGTCCTGCTTCTTGACGTTCCATGTATTACACTGCATTTTGTATCCTTTTATACACTGAATCAGGCACTGACAGCAGACATTGCATCCCAGTTAGTACCTGCATTTCAAACTTACTAAATCTAGACACAAAAACAGCACCACAATCCGTTTCACGTTTGATACATCGCATTGCGGGTGGTAAGGGATGACATTTGCATACCCCCCTTCCATAAATTTGCACGTTTGGGTCACTATCAAATGTTTTTCATATTCATGAAGGCAAACACGCTAAAAAGTTTGCGTTCACTGTTCCGCTGATTTTAACCTTGCAATCCAATTAGAACCTCATTTGTAGATTAGCTTTGCCAATGGAAACAGGTTTGTGTGTGGTTTTGTACACGCAGTCCTTTGCAAGATCAGGCCATTTGTGTATTATCTGAAAATTGTGGTTATTATGAATCTGAAAATATTAAATATATAATATTTTAATATTTTATCAAATAATATTTCGGTCTGTTAAGGGTTGTCCTGTGAATACCAGCCCAGTAAGGCGATGGTATTAGGACAAAATAGAAAGGTGTGAGCCAAGCTCTGACATTATTAAAGAGCACAACTCTGCACACACATGGAATGAATACACACAATTTTTTAAAACACAAGAATTAACAAAAATAAGTCAACTCAAAGTCAAACATATTTCAATCAACAAACTGTTTACTATGTTAAAGCAACCCAACTAAACTACCAAGCAGAATTAAAGAATAAGGAAGACTAAGGGGCTATGTACAATATAAACAAGTTGATTAAAGATGATTGAAAACCATGACCAAAAGAGTGATGTAACATTACCATGTAATGTTATTTATGTCTGAGAACCAAGGATTATCTTGAAGAATCTGAAATGAAGTTAAGTTAGTCTTGGGACCAACTTAGGCAATAATCAGCATACCTTTAGACAACCATTCACAATGCAAGATCAGATAAAATATTATTTTAATAAAATAATGTTTTCAAGAATGATCTGCTTAATAAAACCAACCTTCTGGATGACTAATTCTCAATGGTGTATCATTAGCTGCCTTTATTTTATTGAAATAATATTTAAATAAATATTAAAGGAAATGGTAAAATATTTAAGGAAATATTTTGGAAAAGAGCCAAATCTTTCTGGAGAAATGGGGCTTGATGGTGTTTACTTAGTTATCAAATTTAGTAAAATGATGTTAGGGACAAATTATTTACTGGATTGAAAACCAAACCTTTCTGGGTAAATATTATTTAGCAGCAAGCACGTGTTCTAAGCTGTTAGCAGTTAAAGCTAACAAAAGAAGCTGATAGCTTAGCACCAGAATCAAACACACACCTTTAAGAATATCGTTAATAAAAGGGTTAAAATGCATAAGCGCGGAAGGCGTGCTATGATCGATCTGCTGTGTTAAAATCACCCCTTTAAATAAAGTTTGTCGTAACTTTAAAAACATACAAACACAGAACACAAAGCTGAGCATGTGTGCTGCAGATAGCCTGCTAGCACCAAGATAGCAGAGTTCAACACAAACAAAACCAAACTTCATGAAATGAACCCTAACCTCGTTTAAATTGTGTTGAGGAGGAGTTGTCCGGGCGACGACTAAGTTTGAACACTGTGAACAAAGGGTTAGCTCCAGCTAACCTCCGGAGCAGTGGCTGGGCGACCCATTCTGTCCGCTGACCACACTGCACGTTACCACGGGATGCAGCTCCTGTTGTCGTCCTTTCAGACCGGGAAAAACCGCTCCACTCGTTGTAGAGACAGCGTCTCTACTGGGGACTTCTCTGGGACACAGTTTGCTTCTGCAGGCCTCAGAGAGAGAAAGTCAACCAGGCTTATACCTTGATTACCCCTTTTTATGAATGAATACCAGATTCTTTCATCAGCACTTATGATCGCGTGATCATATGATCGCGTGATCTTATGACACCCTTGGATCCAGTTTGAAGAGTTTATGTCTGTTTGCCAGCAGAGAGACATTAGCGCGCTTGTCCCCCCTATTCTGTCCCTCTGGAGGCCGTGTGGAAGAGGCAGGATGTAGCAAGAGCTGTGCTTTTATTTGGACCGTGACGTCACAGGAAGTCCACAGTTATCCCGTTTCCTGGCTGTGCTGGAAGTAGGTTAATGCAATTTATTTTGAAAGTTCCAGAAGAGTTTGTACCCGAGTTTAATGTTGAAATCCATGGCTGGGTCCCAACAAAATGTAGCATGCATTTCCATGATACAGCTTCTCTTATAATTTTTCTTCTGTCAACATTGGCATCATCCAGCACTTTGGTTGTGGACTACCAACTGCAAAATCAGCAATGTTAGCCACAATTTGGTTCATATCCAGTTGCTCTTTTCTTTTAGGTTTCTCTTTTCAACATGGCAACATGCAAAGCCATGCTGATGTACCCAGTCAAAATCATTATCTTTTTGAGAAACCCAACATCTTGCTGATGCATTTTCTAAGGATCAGTGCACCGCTGCTGGCATACCTGCAGAATCTAATGTCTGTTAAAAACAGCTGTCTGTAGCTAACACAGAGGTCAAGTTAAGTAATGAAAGCAAACCAAAACACTATGTGGCAGACGTTTCTATGTTAGGATCTAGTATGTTTACATATACAAATATAGGTTGGCTGGTAGCTTTGATGAATACAACTCATTCAGATAACAGACATAGTGGAAGTACAAAGTCTCTTTTAATAGATTCCATATCATACCATACCATACCCCTCTCTAATAGATGTGTACAGCTGAGAACATATTTCAGAATGCCAGCAATAGCCTTCTAGTCTTCCTAATTGGACTATATAATGACTTCTTTTCAGTGAAAGTTTTTCATTACTGTCTGGGGTTTTGCAGACACGGAAATAGTTTTTCTGTAAGCAAGTGAATTGTTTTATTAGCCTCCTTTCAGCCAGCTCAACAGCAGTGCGCAGCAAAAGGCGCTGGGAGTACTGTACATCATACAGTTGAAGACAGCTCTGGTCACTGACTCTTTCTAGGGCGTCTAACTAAACATGCTAAAACTGTTGAATCAGTAATGAACAGTGTTGGAAACGTTACTTTAAAAAAGTAACTAGTTATAGTTACTAGTTACTTCTCTCAAAAAGTCACTGAGTTAGTAACCCAGTTATTGCACTATCAAAATAACTGGTTACTAGGCATAGTAACTATTGAGTTACTTTTTAGAATCTAAAATGATGTTACAAAATGCTGACCAGAAAAATAAAGCCTTTTCTGTTATCGCGCTGGCCGCAGCATTGTTGTTAGCCACAAGTAATGTGGAAGGGTGAGACGATTAGGGTGACCAGATATCAAAAAACCGAATGCGGGACAACTAGGATGCTTAGGAGGGGCATATTAACAGGAATATGATGACGTCAAAATTTTTAATTTAACTAAGATCTCACATTACATTCATCAATCTCTGCTTTGCCTGTTAGTGCACAACAATGAATTAGCACGTTTAAAAAAAACAAAACTTCACAAGCTTTTAAAGTTTAACACGGGTAATCTGGGCTGCTGTTGGCTTGTCTGTCTGGCAGTCATCCCTGTGTTTGAGTAAAATGGAGTCCTTAGATTTTGTGCATTTCTTGTGCGACTCACTTTTACAGTGTCGCTTCACATCGTGTTCCCCTCCGTGTGAAATTAATACTAACTTTGGAAAACCTCATAACAATCCCTTTTCTTTTCCGTGTCACACTTTCCATTATATAATGTAAAGCCTATTCATGTAAGCTATACAAGAAAACCCTTTTCTTGTTTTATTTTATTACCATCGTGGCGCGCAGGTTGGTCTTGACGTGGGATGCTGCTGCGTATTTTGATTGACAGCTGATGCGGCTCTGTGATGATGACAGCGGGGCTGGTGTACATTTCAGAAGAGCTCCAGTCGAATAGTTTTTGACTTATCAGAATTTGACCCAGTAAAATGCTGGACATTGTGTCTGTTTGAGGGACACCAGGAAAGGAGTGAAAAATGCGGCACAGTAACACACAAATCGGACATCTGGTCACCCTAGAGACAATGCAAGGTGCTTCATAACGTTGGAGTTACAGGTCACGGATTTGGATAATTTCTTTGTTCCCGGACATAACTTGCAAATAACATGCACGTTTCTTTAACTTCAGCGAACGTGAAATTATGCCTATACTTCCAACTTTCGAACGCTGTCTTTCAATTTACAAGACTTTCCATCCACCGTCATGTTTCTCTCTTGCTGTTGGTTTACTTTGTCTGTGTGGTGAAACCCGCCTACCTGATGCCTTCTCAGCCAATCGGCATCATGTATAACGCTATTTGTCCGTGCCCCCCTTCCGTCCTCTCTCACTCCCTGCTTTTTCCTTGAAGAGCATTAAAAACACTCACTGCAGCTGCAGGAGAAAAGCAGATCTCTACGCAGCAGCAGACTGTGGTCTTATTGAGCTGTAGTAACGCATTGTTACATTGTAAACATCGTAACGGCGTAAAGTACAGCAAAGTAATTAGTTAGATTACTCTGTTAACTAAAAAGTAACGCAGTTACTAACGCCGTTATTTTGTATCACCATTTCTCCCAACACTAGTAATGAATGTCTTAAACTGCTACTTTTCTACCTACCTATAGCAGCTATCTATGCTAATACTAGCTTGTACAGCTTGTACATCATTCTTAATCTGATTTTTGAAATATCTTGTGTTTTACTATCCCACCAGGTACAGACCATATCAAAGCTACTGCTTTGGAACATATTGCGTCACACTTAAATGTCCTTACTATTATCAAACTCCATAGAACAATGAATGAATTTCAGTGGAAGTGAAAAATATTACAGTTTTCCTTCAGGAGTGGATGGTTCTAGGATGTCAGAGCATTTTGAGAAGAAAACAGGCAGAAAATGTAATTGCAGAATTATATCAAGTAGATATATTATAAGTTTTAAATTTAAAAAAGCTGTGGTTTTTAGAGACAGTTTTAGGTTGGAGACTTAAAAATACGCGGTGTACATGTGTATGGATTTTAAAACAATGAGGCCTAACTTGCACATGCTATCTCCGGCTGTGCTAGAAACTTTGGTTCAATTAAAGCCTAAATCCAAGCTCGAAAGATTACTGGGTAATGACTGATGGAAAATGGTAATCGGTGGTAGAGGAATCATCAGCTACAACTGTTTGAGAATATTTAGCTTATCCATGCAGCTTTTTTTTTCTTATATTTTTAAATGAATGCAGCTCATTTTATTGTCAGCCCCATCTGCTGGCGCACAATTGATACTACAGCATTTTGACTGGAATCTCACTGACCGTGTAGAAAAATTTTTTTTTTTCCAGAAATATCTGAATTATTTGGATTAGTGTTGTTTCTACATATACCAGGCAGGCACATAATGCAGTTGTGGAATTATATAAAGTGGGGTAATATTGCCATCTTCCTATATTAGATACTCCAATTAGTATAGTTTTTTTTTTACTTCTATCTAACCACAAAATTGCATTGGTTTATTACATGACGAAAATAGTGTCAGGGACATAGAGGGGACGGCAGTGTATATATTTATACTAGTTTTAAATCACATTTAAGCTGCCATTGGTCCCACTCTTATGCTGTCTCTCCCATAACAAAAATATTACACCAGCATGGAGTGTTAAATGAACTTTTAAGTAATCTGACTCTGTAGTGAATTTTGTTTTGTCAGCACCATAACTTCTACCATTGGTTTTTACTGTTTTAGTCTCCTTCCCTACATTTTTATTTTTCAGCCAGAGTCAGCTTCTCTGAATTTGTTCCTTTGTGGAGATGACACCTCTCTCTCTTTGTTGCCCCCCATTCATTTTTTACCCAGCGGCATTAGTGACACAGAGATGATAAATTGGGAGAGGTGGTCCATTTCTTCTCTCTCGGAGTCTGATTCATTCCAGCTTTGTCGATAATGTGACTCGGTCCGTGACAGAACTTTATTCCACCCTCTGTTTGACTCTTCTCTAGTTTTTTCCTAAAAGGTCGGTTCAAAGTAAAAGTCAGCATCGTGAGGTATTTCTCTTACAGGATGAACCATCTGTAGGCATTCATGGTACCTTTTTACTGTGTCACATAAATAAAGACTAAAGTGTTCCCAAAGGAGAGGCCCAGAAGCCTCATTAGTGTTTCGCTGTAGCTCTGAACTCAAATAATTTGTTTGTTCTTTGCAAACTTAACCAGTGCAGCATTTCTAAAGAGTTGCATGATAATAAATTTTACTTTCCATGACTTTGCCTTATGTAATAATTATTTGTGAGTAAAGTGTGGAAGTCATATTGTCCAGGTCTAGTAAGTAGTAACATATTAAAAAACCTACAGACAACACTTTAAATGTGCAGCGTGGATTCTAAAATCTAAGCATATAAAACAAAGTTTGAACTGATTTATATATTTCCATCAAAAAGATGATTGACACTGTGAAGCTATAAGGTCAGGTCTTGCAAAGGTCCTGCTGGGCCGCTATAGCTTGGTGCCTCTAAAGCCTCAGAAGTGATACATTTTAGCTCAAGGCTTTCTGTCATATCAAAGTGTCCCTACCATCGCCATGTATCACCCCCATAGCGATTTACTGTGGTGGATGTCAGCTGTCCCACACTCGTTCATCAGGACGACTAACGGCTCATTGGTGGGCGGAGCCATCCTTTAGAGTCATATCCACCTTGGGATTATATTGGGTGTCATGGAGCTGCATTAGATGTAACTCCTAAATCAATGTTGTTGCCCTAAATTGAACTGGAGTTTCATGTAAAATGTCAGACAGAGAGCAAGCAAACTGAAAATGCCGGTTGTTGGTTAAATAACAAGGCTTCTGGTTGTCAATGACCAGGGTAAGTACAGAGCCTTGCAAAACTATTTACACCACACATACGTTTCCACATTTTACCACGGTGCAACCATAATCTAAAGCAAAGTAGTGCATATTTGGAAGTGGAAGAAAACAGATCCATGGTTTTAAGTTTGTTTTTATTTAAATGAATATCTGAAAACTGTAGCATGCCTTAGTGTTTACACCCTTTTACTCTGACACCCCTAAAATAAAGTCTGGTGAAACCAAATGCCTTTAGAAGTCAGCTTATTTTTTTTTATAGAGTCCATGTGTCTGTAATTAAATATCAGTCTAAATACAGTGTTCATGTATTTGATTTTGAGAAGGCCTCCTGGGTTTGTTACTGTGCATCATCGAACAAACAGCATCATGATGGCCAAGGAACACAGCAGACAGATCAGGGAGAAAGTTGTATTAGGTTGAAAAACAACATCTCTCAGTTTTACACATCTCTCAGAGAACTGTTCATTCTGTTGTCTGAAAATACAAACTGTATAACACAAAATCGGGTTAAGATGAGCAAAAATTAGAGAAGCAGCCAGGTCCGTGGTGACTTTGGAGGAGCCACAGAGATCTGCAGCGTAGGTGACATAAACTGTTGACAGCTATTAGCCATTTACTCCACAAAAGTATCCTTTATGAAATAATGCTAGGAAGAAGGCCATGGTTAAAAGAAAACAAAAGCAGGTCCTATTTGTTTATTGCCATAAACTATGTAGAGAATACAGCAGAAATATTAAAAGGAGGAGCTCCAGCCAGATGAGATTAAACTTCTTGGCCTGCATACAAAACATGATATGTCATAGAGAGGCAACATTGCACATCACACCATACCCATTGTAAAAACATGGTGTTGGCAGCATCATGCTGTGGTGAAGCTTTTCTTTTTTCAGGGACAGGGAGTCTGGTCAGAGTCGATGGATTGATGGAGTACATACAGGGCAACTCCGGAAGAAAACCTGTTAAAGTCTTGAAACTGGGGCAGATGTTCACCTCCCAGCAGGACAGAAACCATAATCGTACAACCAGAGCTACAGTAGAATGTTTTGATTAAGCCATATTCATGGTATAATAAACTGCAAAGAAACATGGTTCTACAAATATTTGACTCAGTCGGGCTGAAACAAATGTAGATAACACTTTTGATATTTCTTTATTTTCTAAAAGATCGTGTGTCATTTTCCTTTCACATGACATTTATGGTCTACTTTGTTTATCATTAAAGCCCAATAAAATGCTTTGAGGTTGGTGGCTGTAATTGTGCTACAGATTCTCCATAGAACTCGTCAGCAAGCTTGAAATGTACACTATAGTCAAGAAATAAGGCGAATAATGTTTTTGTTACATTCATAAGTGTTTGAATGAATTTCATATTTTAGTGTAGTTTAGTTCTGTTTAATTGGATGGGCATGGAATGGTAATGCTGCAGAATCGGCAGCTTCACTTTATGCTACTCCATCAACTTTTTTGCCTAACATATTGATGCATCATGTGAGAACACATGTTGCAAAAGAGCATGCACAAACACTCTTCTGAAAAGCTATCCACCTACATGCTTACCTTACATTGCCTAACAAAAGAAATGTGTCATACCACAGTAAATGTCCATCCCTGATTGGCACTATAACAGTGTGGCCCTCTCAGCTCTACCCTCACCACTCTGTTTTTGTACAGGTCATAAGAATAAATTATGAACAGACCTCATATGAACTATTCGTCATGAGTGTTTTTGTTCCCGGGGATAAACGAGGCCCAGTTTGCTCTCAGGCCATTACATGGGAATATAAATTGGAATGAATCATCACTTTTTAGAGGCTGTTTAATGATGTTTTCAGGTTCGTGTGATTGTGTACGCTCACCCTCATGAAGCTGGTGAGTGTGCATTTAAAACATGGCTAAGAGAGAACTGAAGTTGGACTCTGAATAGATTTAGCATGCTAGATGAGCATAACATAACATAAATATTTTATGGAATCTTGATTAAAAAATGTTGCGGCTGCTGAATGTTTCCAGCGACGTAGTGGTAAAAACACTACTGTATGCGTGTTATTTACTGGTGCAGTTTGCATGTTTTTCCATCCTTAGAAATAGCATCAAAGAAGAAGTTCTAACAGAACAACATATGTTTATAAAGTTTGTGTTCCTGTAGATTTTCTTTTCCAAAAAAAAACTGCATCATTCAAGGATTGCCCTGTGAAGTGCACTTTAATTGATGCCATTGATAAACATTTGTTTTAAAGAACATGAACTCAACTTTAATATTTAAACTACACCAGGGATCGGGAATATGTTAACGGTTGCCTAGAATAATCTTTTGAAGCAAGCTGCTTACAGATGCAGGGAAAAAAATAAAAAAGGAGATTTTGTGTTTGGGTATATATTTTGTTTTGCATTGCTGCTACAGTGCTTCCTATACAATCTTATACAACTCGAAAGCCTAAAATGGTGTAAAGAGAATGCAGCTGTGGGCTGTGCAGCAGAGTTGAGTCAGTGGGTTGTGCCTATGAAAAACTAGCAGAGGCAGTATGATGGTGTGGGTCAGTATCACCCTCCCTGGAAAAATGAGGGTTGTCATCATTGGAGGCAATCTCAACGCTGAATGATATAAACATGCGATTCTGCAACCAGTGGAGTTACACTCTCCATCCCCCAGTGGTGAATTAAGTTACATGTCCAGGGTCTGAGTGAAAATGAAACACCTTTTTAGACATGTCTGTCATAACATAATTAGATATCATTCTAGCTAACAACATAACCTAAAGACAAACATATCGGATTTCATACAGCTTGGTAGTTTGACAATGTGTGTATTTGTAATCTCTACAGAGTGGTTATATGCCTTGTTACCTCTGATGCAAGGAGAATAATTTGGCATGTAATGAAGTTCTCATATTTCGGTTGAAAATATGCAGGTTAAGCATTATTTTTAACACTGTAGTTTAATATTAACATTAAGACTGAATTAAGGAGGAGCTGAGGTCCTAATGGGCATACAGAAACAGATTCTACCTGCAGCTAATTCATATTTTATCCAAATTGGGGCTAGCTCTTTAAAGAGACCATTCGTCCTTCACATACTGTACCTCCTTTAGAGCTGCTAAACATTAATAAGCTCATGTTAGCTCATCCACATCCTAGCTGTGACGAATGATTTTGTCCGGCCACTTCACATTACGTCTATCAAATTAATGTGAATTACAAACTGACATGACCCAAAGAGACTGCTTACAAGGAGGTGTTCCTGTGGACACAATATTAATGGTGACTGTTTTAAGCTGCCCTTGTGGCTGATTGAGGTTATTGTGTGGTCTGTTTCAGATTTTAGGCTCCATCATGTTACAGGATATTTTATATGTTTAATACAATAGAGTTACAGCTGAGTTTTTAAGCAACACCAAAGGACCTTTAATGCACTTTACCACATTTGACTCAAAAATTGTCTTGTTCAAAATGACATTTTGAGGAAATGTTTAAATGATTAACAACTGAAATCATTCCACCACCAATGTTTTTTTCCACTGAAACAAATGTATTCACGTTAAGTTTTAGTTGGTTGTTTCACCAAAGAATCTGTTACAAAATCACTGCCTCTAGTTTTACTTAAAAAGCAGTGTCACTAGTAGGGAGGTAACTGATTTTGTGTTCATACTAATCAGTCCCAGTAAAGACGACACCGTCACAGACCGGCTGCTGTGGATCAGGGAATCTCCAGACTTGATGCTCAGTACGTCCCAGAGAGGGATTTGTTTGATTCTCAATTCTGCGTTTAAAGATGATAAACACAGCTCTGTTGACATATTTCTAAGCTTATCCTCCTCATGTGTTGGAGATTTAGAGGAGGAGGAAACTTTCCTGAAAGCTCAGTTTAAAATATAAACAAACATTTTTCTTCATGTCAGCCTTTTCTCTTGGACAGGTTGCCTAGAAATCCAGTTTGCAATTTGTTGTGTAGTAGACTGAAAAGATTACACTCTAAATGTCCATCATAAGACAGTTATCCTTTGTGTCTCATGGTCTAACGTCAGCCCTGTGCTTTGTCACAGGTATGAGGGTCCTTGTTTAGGCTACAGTAGTGAAGGCTGTCCGCCGGTGATGGATTGGCCGCTTCCTAATTCTGTCTCATTCGGATTATCCTGCCGAAGCTGGGAAGAACTCCGGGATCTTTAATGGCTCCCCTGTTTCCATTAGTCATTCTAACAAGCCTTCACCAGCCTTCATATCTGGATCCCAAAGGAGATTCAATCTGAAGTTCTGTTGCAATTATCTGATAACCCCACAGACAGTTCCCCAAGCAGGTTGGTAGTTAATGCAGTGTCCTGCTAAAGTATTCACTCCCCTTAAATTGTTTAAGGTTCGTCAAATTACAACCACAAACTTAATGCATTCTATATTATCGGGATTTCATGTGGTTGGCTTACACAAAGTAGCGTCTCTATTATTAAGCACAAATTCTGTTTCTGTGCCCTCCAAAAATATGGCTTTATGTTAAAGTAGCATAAAGAAGTTCATGAAAGATATCAAGCAATACGTTCTGTTTAGAGTTTATCACAAGGTTAGATGAGACCAAAATAGAACTTTTTTGCAAACATGAAAATCACTAGAAGTGGCAGAAAACTAACACTTCACATCACAATAAACAAACCTTCCCCACCGTGGAACATGTCTTTTTTGGCACAAAGTGCTGGGGTACAGGGAAGCATGTCAGAATTAATGAAAGATAAAGTGGAGCTAAATATAATAACCCTGAATCGACAGCATAACACTTAATGGAATGATTTAGGTCAGGGGTCAGCAACCTTTTCATTCCAAAGAGCAATTTTTGCCCAAAACAAAATTTACCTAGAGTTAAAAACCTTCCTAACACTTGCAAAAATAATTTTGTTTAACAATTATACTCTATAATAAACTTTGTTTAATTGTGAGACCAAAATAAATGGTATTTCTTAAGATTTAAGAATAAAGAACAAGTTTCAAATTTTACAAGGGAAAATAAATTTATTTTGTAGCTTGAGGCCAATAAAAAAATAAAGCGCAAACTGTAATTATGAGTTAACTGACATAAAAGTACAGAAAATAATCCCATAACCCATTAGGATCAATGTGTTGGAAAAGGTCTTTGCTGCTTTTGCAACTGCTCAAACCAGCCTTGCCTTTATATTGTCCATATTATGTCGATATAATCAAAAACATTGCTTATTTTACATAATTATTGTCCCAAGTTAGCAACTTTGGGAATGGCAATGGGCCACCTTTGGTTCCAGAGCTGGTTGCAGACCCCTGGTTTAGGTCAAAGTACACTTGTGTTAAAAGGGCCCAGTCCCAAGTCCAGGCGTAAAGCCAACGGGAATTTGTGGCAAGAAAATGGATCTTCACAGACACTTTCCATGCCATATGACTGAGATGGAGCTGTTTTGGAAAGAAGAATGGACACAGGTTTCCACTTCTGGATGTGCAAAGCTGGTAGTGAAATACCCCAAAGACCACAAAAGCTGGAACTGCAGCAAAAGGTGGTTCTACAGAGTACTGACTCAAAGGCACTGAATACAAATGCACACTACTTTAAAAAAAATGACTACCATATATTATTTTCTTGCTACTTCACAATCATGATTGTGTTGTCTCACATAAAATCCCATAAGAATACACTGTAGTTTGTATTTGTAACGTGACAAAATACGAAAAAGTTTAGGTGTATGAATACTTTTGCAAATCACAGTAGATGTCAGGACAATGTCTTTGCATGTTTGCAATTAGACCCACAGTCGTTAACAAAGCAGTCAGGAAGCCCAAACCATTCTAATGGTTTATGTAACTTGAAAGTTACATAAAGGCTGTCCCTGATCTGCAGGCACAGTTTATTATCAGGTAGCAAAGAGACGTCAGGAAGAGCCACTTAATGACAAACAAATGGGCTCCCTGTGCAAAAATAGACCCTCAAAGAAAGTGAGTGTGCAGAAAGCCAAGATGGAGGGGAGAGGAGAAACCTAATGATGAAATGACATCACCTCTCACAACGATGAATTCACATGGTGTGTTGTGATTTCCCGACCAGGGAGGGGAGCTGCTGGCTCCCAGATAGAAACAATTCCAGCAGAGCTCACTGTTACATCCAGCAGCATCTTACAATGCTTCATTTGAAGACTAAAGCTACTTATCACTGCCACCATTGATGTGTTGTCCTGCACAAACAAACATCTAGCCCAGGACAGTTTGTGTGTGTTTGGGTCCAAAACTATTTCATATGCGTATGTTAGCTGTAATTTATTCCATAATATCCAACCATCTATATGAATCTGAGATAAAGCAATCAAACAAGATTTTATCCCCCACATCCATCAGGGACACACACTTTTTCTTCCTTCACGCTTGCTGGATGTGATGACACCGCAGCTGAGCAGCTTAGGTATAAGAGGTTTACTTCTTACCCCCAACCTATTTTCTCCTTTCCTTTCCTTTCCTTTCCTTTCCTTTCCTTTCCTTTCCTTTCCTTTCCTTTTCCTGTTTCCTTTCCTTTTTCCTTTCCTTTCCTTTCCTTTCATCCCATGTTCACTTTCCTCCAGTGTCCTCTTTTACCACATGTAACCCTCATCTGTTTTCATCTGCTCATTGCTTTCACCCCTTCTTTGCACCATGCTCCAGCCTTTCTCTATCCTCCACTCCATGTTTAAATTTAGATGGGAGTTTCTGTATCCAGGCAACCTGTTCCCCATATGTAAAGTGCCAGTGGTGTTCAAATCCTCCTCCAAATTAATTCCTGGTCTGATCTCCTTCTCTCCTATATATTCCATGTCTTATTTTTCTACCTTTCCTGCATCCTTGCCCTCCTTGTGCAACTGTGTGTCTTTGTTGTTGTTCATACACTTTTGTTAAGGATGTGGGGTTTTGTTGGCATGCAGTCATGTGCCTTGTGTGTGTGTGCGTGTGTGTAGCTCTGGCCCAAAAAACTGGGAGCATTATTTACCCCCGGTGTTACGAGCTGTGCTGAGAGAGAGGGCAGGTGGAGAAAGTTTTGCAGCAGCCAGTTCCAAGACCACAGATGTCACCACTATAGTAGGAATTAATGACACCACAAACCAGTAAATCAGGTTTCCAAGATTCCAATAAACCCCTTATTGAACTAACCAGTTTACACCTTTGACAAGGTTAAACCACACTCTTTGTTGTATTTTATTTGCATTTTTTATGATTGTGTAGTGGAAGAAAAAAGGAAACGTGGTTTTGAAAATCAAAATATCTGAAAATCGTAACTTTGTATTCAGCCCCTCTTTGCTCTGATGCCCGTGAATGCTGTGTCCCAGAGCTGATAAATAGACTTCAGAAGTCACCATATCAGTAAACAGAGTCCACCGCTGTGTAATTTAAATTCAGTTGTTTTGTAGAGCCCTCAAAGGTTTGTAAGAGAACAATTGTGAATAAGAAGCATCGTGAATACCAAGGAACATAACAACAGTTGTCGGAGTTAGGTTATACAATGGGATAGAACTTTAAACTTTTAACATTTCATAATTACTGCTCAACCCTTTATCTAAAAATGGGAAGACAGCACAACTGGAACTCACTAAGATACCCCTGTCTGCCTAAATTACCAATTCAGTTAAGGAGAGCATTATTCAAAGAAGCTGCCCTAAGAGGCCCATAATAACCGTGGAGTAGCTGTAGAGACTCACAGGTATTTGTCCTGCACTTCACAGATCTGGTCTTTATGGTAAAGTGGCACAATAGAAGCCAGTCCAAACAGAAAGCATAAAAGGTCCATGTAGGAGGTATCAGGTATGTGCTCTGATTAGTCCAAAACTGAACTTTTTAGCCTTCTTAAAAATCCACTTGTGATGGAAAACTAACACTGACTGTCACCCTGAACACCCCCTACGTTCCTGTCTACCAACACCCCCCTCCACCTTTTTTCTCTCTTCAGGTCAACCTTCAGCCTCAAAACAGCACTACAGATCATCTTCTCACAGTTCTATTTATGACAGGTTGCCTCTGAACACAGGGTTTCTATACCCAGCAGGGAGAGACATGATTATGATGCAGAGGAGGTGTTTGCAATCCCTGATATTTCCTTGAATCAATTTCCACGTTTTCTTTTCTACTGTAGAGCAACTGACTAACTCTGAAAACATTGCAACCTTGGGAATGTAGCAAAAATGAGGTCTGCTTAAAATCTTGCATTGGGCTGTTGTATCTGTAGTTGTATCATATATCTATACGTATAGTCAGAAACTCAAGCAGCGAGACATTGGAGTCGAGAAAATGATCTTGCAGCTCATCTCGGTGAGAAACTAACCCATAATACTGCATTCCTGATGTGCTGGCTGGCTCCTTGTCAGTGCTTACAGCTTCTCTGTTTTGTTTGTGAGATCTCCCATTTCCTATTTTGATTGATAGAATACATGTTTTGAACTTTTCAGCTCTCTCTGCTTTTCTCCTGCTCTGCATCATCTTCTACTTTTTAGCTCAACTGGAATTTGGAGTGGCAATTTGGGTGTTATTTGTGTAGTCGAGTAGCTGCTCCTTTATGTAAGCAGCTGCCTGAGTACTATGTGCTATGTGCTATATTTTGAAGCCAAAATTAAAATTGAATAATATGTTCGATTAGTTGTACAATATCACATGTATCACATAAAATCTTAGTGAAATACTTGGAAATTTGGTGTTATATTCTGAGAAAATATTTTAAAAGTTCCCTGAGAATGAATACTTTCATAAAGATCTGTAAGTACTTACCCCAGACTAGTGAAAATCATTCAGAAAGAAAGCACTTCTGTTCGACAGATGTGTTTGTAGGGGAGTGATGAAGAGCTGAAACCCACTGACCAGCTAGATATGCGTAGTCCGGCTTCCAGCTAGTTAGAGACTTGAGAGAACAACTATGTGCATGTGTGCCTGTTTGTTGTGCTACCATTAGGACAAGTGCACTTCCTATAAGTGGTAATAGCAAGCCATCAAATTCACAGCCAGTTCAATTTATCACCAAGCCAGCTGGGTCCTAATTATGAAGCTGCTGTCACACGCTCCCACACTGTTTCTCTCTGCCTCTCAGGATCTTCCTCACACCCATGTATGATACAAAACACAACTGCTGTGATTAAGAACCCAATTCTAGACTTACCTAACCATGTGTCAGAGATTTTTTCATTAAGATTGAGTCCAGTATATGAATGGTTAGCCTGTGGCCAAGGAGACGGTCACCACATCTAAAGCAGAGAGCCTTTGTTCATAGCACTGAAAGGTCTGGCTGTGTGGCAAAAGACTGGACAAAAGCTTTCGCTGGGCCTATTTATAGGATACAAGAGGACAACAATGAGCTTCGTGGAGTCTTCTGTAACCTTAATGAAATTTTTGTAGAGCATACAGGTGTGTCAACTTGATGATATAAGAGGCGCACGGTTGTTGACTATTAATCTTGAAAGGGTATAAGGCCATTAACAACAATTTGTACTTCATTCTACAGAGAGAAAGATTATTCAGAATTGGAAAACATTAAAGAAAGTTCCCACTCTTCCCAAGAGTAAATGTCCAAGCAAATATACGCAGCGATCAGATCTCATCGCATGTTTAAAGTTAAATGCGATCACTTTGTAATTAGAAGATGAGTTCAAATATACCTTGTTTGGAAGGGATATTATTAGAAAGCATTATTGCTTTAAAAGAATATGGTAGCTCAATGGTAGGTTTACGTAGCTGCATTTGAGTTATATACAAGACATCTGGAGAAAGTCTGAAAAAAACAAAGCACAGCTTATTAGAACAAACACATAATACTAACTGTCAAGCATGGTGGTGGAAGTGCACTGATTCAGACCTGTTTTGCTGCTACAGGATCTTAACACCTTGCAGCTATTGAGTAGATCCATTCATTAAATTAGAATATTATTGAAAAGTGCTTTTATTTCAGTTACTAAATTCACTTAGTAAAACACAATCCATTTTTTAATTACACACAGACAGATGCTTTCAAGCCATTGTTTATGTTAATTATAATGATTTTAATAATCCCAATAATAATACGTATTTTGAAGGCACCTTTCAAGTCCTTCAAAGACACAGAACAATAAAGATAGAGCAAACAACAATATAAATAAAACAATGACTGGCACTGTGACAGCTAAATTCTGAGATTACACAGAATAAACAAGTTTAAAAAGGTGGTTTTTGAGTTAAGATGTAAATGAGGACAGAAAGTCAGAACTATGGATGTGTTGTGAAAGAGAATTCCGAAGACCTGGGGCTATGCAAGAGAAATCTCTGGACCCCATGGTTGTCAAATGGGCAGGAGAAAGTTATGGAGAGCTTTGAAAGTGAGGAGAAGAATCTTGAAATCAACACAATACTTGATGGGTAACCAGTGAAGATGTTCAAGAATAGTAGTAACAAAAAAGTACAAGGTTGGGGTTTGTACAAAGGAGGAGGTTTGGGTAATGACCTGGGTACTTGTGTCTGGACAATTTGAAGTGTGTGTAGGATGTTGTGATTTTGAGGAAGACCTGAAAGAAGGGAGTTACGGTTATCTACTTGAGAAGTGTCATGTGTGTTGATGTGGATTGCTGCGCTGGTTGGTGTAAGAGATGGACAGAGACAGTTGATGATTCATAGGTGGAAATATACAGACCGGGTAATATTGCTGATATTGGATTCAAAAGATAGAGTGCTTTCAAAGATGACACACTGAATTTTGACTTGAGGGGAAGGAGGAACTGAAGAATCATCGATTGTAGTTCTGAGGCTGTTACATTTGGTTAAAGTGGATTTAGTGCCAACAAGGAGAAATAGATTTTTCCTGGAGTTCAGTTTAAGGAAGCTTTTACAATACCATGATTTCATTTCAATGAGATTAAGAGGGAAGATAGTGGAATGGTGGTGTTGGGCTTCGTAGAGAGGTATAGACGTTTGTCATGTGCATAGCAGTGAAAGTAAATACCAAATTTCCTGAAAATTAGTAGTAGACGTAGAAGGACAAGATCATAAAGAGCAGATAGCCAAGGACATAACCCTGAGGTACACCAGTAGAGACAGGGAAACCTGTCCCTACTAGCGTACCTCTTTCAAGATGTGCCAGGAAAACCTATAGAGGGTAATCTGTCAAGGAGGATGTGATGAGAAAAGCTGTCTGCACTGAGGTCAAGAAGGTCCAGCAGTGATCGAAGTCCAGAGTCTGCAGCAATCAGAAGATCATTGGTAATTTTAACCAAAATGCTATGGAGGGGATGAAAACCAGATTAAGGTATTTCAAACTAATTATTATTTGAAAGATGTATGTGTACCTGGGCTGCAATAATTTTTTTCGAGGATTTTGAATATGAAGGGTAGGTTAGAAATTGGCCGGAAGTTATTCATGTTTTTTTTTTTTTTTTCAGAAAAGGAGTTCTTGCAGCAATTTTCAAGGATGATGGGACAGTACCAGTGGGTAGAGAAAGGTGAATTATTTTACTTATTAAGGAAGACAGCAAAGGTAGACAAGCTTTAACTAGGTGTATAGGAAGTGGATCCAGCTGACAGGTAGATGATTTGTACTTCTTCTTTCTGCTTGCAGTTAATGAAAATACAACATTTAAGATTAGAATATTAAAACAATAAAAAACATTTTTAATTAGGATGAAAACCGCTAGATCAGTATATTTCTTTCAAAAGTTCAACTTTCATCTAGGTCATCCAAACACTGAATTAGGTGACGTGTGTCTGAAATTGGGCCATCTAGAGTATAACGACCCTAAACAAAACAGCAAGTCTAAAACATGATGGCTGAAAAAGAAAATAATTAAGGTGCTGAGATGTCCCAGTCAGAGACAAGATATTACCTGACTGAAAGGTTATGGTGGTAGCTTCAGAGATGTGATGTTGTAAAAAGACTGGGCCATAGTTCCTTCAAAACGATTTGAGAGACTGATAGTCATACCAAAAATGACAACTGTGAGATATTGTTATGAAAGTGGTGCTACAATGTTGAACTATGGGGGGTTCTTAGTTTTTTTATTGACAGCTTTTCTATTTTGACTTTGTCTTTAAATAATGACCTTGCCGAATCTGTTGTGTGTGCATAATAACTCTAAAGCTAAAAAAATAAGTACTTTCTTTTCAAAAAGAATATATATTGTCTACCTACTTTAAACTTTTCATAAACGGGAGCATCATCTGCAATCGGAGCATCAACTCCAATCGGAGCATCATCTGCAATAACGATGGTCATTCCGACTCTTTTATCTGTTATGAGATGCAGATCATGATCAAAAGAACATTGCACTAGTATGAACCACGCCACAATGAATTAAGTTTAAAGGTTTAATTAGGCAACAGATTTGGAGATGAGTCATGTAGGATGTGATTATGAGTAATCTTTGGAGACTTTTTGAAGGCTTGGGAGGGGGAGGTATGATCTCAGGTAACTGATTTTTCCTGGGTCACCATATGAACCCTGACTGGAACCTAGGTTCCATGGGATGAGATAACACTATGCATGTATCTGCACCATACACTCACTGGACACTTTATTAGGTACACCTTGCTAGTACCAGGTTGGACCCCCTTTTGCCTTCAGAACTGCCTTAAACCTTTGTGGCATAGATTCAACAAGGTACTAGAAACATTCCTCAGAGAGTTTGGTCTAATTTGACATGATAGCATCACACAAATGCTGCAGATTTGTCGGCTGCAAATCCATGATGCGAATCTCCCGTTCCACCACATCCCAAAGGTGCTCGATTGGATTGAGATCTGGTGACTGTGGAGGCCATTTGAGTACAGTGAACTCATTGTCATGTTCAAGAAACCAGTCTGAGATGATACGTGCTTTATGACATGGAGTGTTATAATGCTGGAAGTAACCATCAGAAGATGGGTACACTGTGGTCATAAAGGGATGGACATGGTCAGCAACAACACTCAGGTGGGCTGTGGCATTGACACGATGCTCAATTGGTACTAAAGGGCCCAAAGTGTGCCAAGAAAATATCCCCCACACCATTACACCACCACCAGCAGCCTGAACCGTTGATACAAGGTAGGATGGATCCATGCTTTCATGTTGTTGACACCAAATTCTGACCCTACCATTCGAATGTCTCAGCAGAAATCGAGACTCATCAGATCAGGCAATGTTTTTCCAATCTTCTACTGTCCAATTTTGGTGAGGCTGTGTGAATTGTAGCCTCAGTTTCCTGTTCTTAGCTGACAGGAGTGGCACTCGGTGTGGTCTTCTGCTGCTGTAGCCCATCCACCTCAAGGTTCGACGTGTTGTGAGTTCAGAGATGATCTTCTGCATGCCTTGGTTGTTACGAGTGGCTATTTGAGTTACTGTTGCCTTTCTATCAGCTCAAACCAGTGAGGCCATTCTCCTCTGGCATCAACAAAGCATTTGCGCCCACAGAACTGATGCTCACTGGATATTTTCTATTTTTCGGACCATTCTTTCCATCCCAGTAGATCAGCAGTTTCTGAAAAACTCAGACCAGTCCGTCTGGCACCAACAACCATGCCACGTTCAAAGTCACTTAAATCACCTTTCTTCCCCATTCTGATGCTCGGTTTGAACTGCAGCAGATCGTCTTGACCATTGTCTACATGCCTAAATGCATTGAATTGCTGCCATGTGATTGGCTGATTAGAAATTTGCGTTAACAAGCAGTTGGACAGTTGTACCTAATAAAGTGTCCGGTGAGTGTATGGGTGCAGTGTTATAGGTGCTGGTTTTATGTGATTAGAATATTTTGATAATTGGAACCTAGGTCCCTTGGTTCAGGTAGTTAGGTAGGTTGAGGTACAGTGTTTGTTGGATTGGACAATAGAATGAAGCACACATTTGTCCTCAGTCTTCATTGGTGAGCCATAGCGTTCAATAGCTCAAAGGTTTCCCATCCTGTCTATCACTTTTTGTTCTTGGTCAGCAGCTATATTCTGATCACTGTAGACCAAGAAAATTCAATATGTTCTGCATTTTCATAGATCCTAGAACCCAGCCCCTCCATCTATCTACCCATTAGTGTATGGACTATCCTGTTCATGGGTGATGGTAAGATGCAGCAGGAGATAGATAGGTGGATTAGGTCTGTTGAGGTATAGAAAGAGCGGAGTCAAAAAACCCAGCTCTAACTTTATTCATTGTTGATTAGGGCAGCTTGAAGTAGCGCTACTGCTCCTTTGTACTGAAGGATTTCAGTTCAAGTGGTTCTGTCATCTGAGCAAGAAGCCTACAGGTCATCTCCCTATAGAGGTTTTCCAGGCATTTCCCACAGGGAGCATACCTAGGAACGTTGTTTGATGTTGTAGAATGAGCTTTAGAGTGTAGCTGGTGAGAGGGATGTCTGGGCTTTCTACCTGGACCCAATACCCCCATGACCCTATCTCAAATAAGTAGAAGACAATGGATGGATAGATAATATTGTCCCATAAAGACTTTTATTACTTGAAACGGTCAGTGTCTTGTATCACTCAAAGGTATGATACATTTTATCAGTTAAAATATAAATTCTTAGTGAAGCCTTCGTAGAAATTCTGATTCAGCTGCAGGGTTATTTTGGTAATCACAGACGGCACTCTACTTTGACGTGGTTATATAATGTTTTTTTTCTGGGCTATCTGAGGATAATCAAAATATTCTAATCACAGAATACTCCACCCATATACTGTAGATACATGCATAGTGTTATCTCATCCTTCTCTCTGTTCCCCTCTCACCACACTCTGCATCTCTCTCTTTCTCTTTCTGTCTCACTCAGAACTCCTTCTTTTCTGATTATCCTCAACAGAGCATATCGCCTCTTTTGTGCACAGGCTTGTTTTTTTTTTTCCCTCTCAGTGAAACACTTTCTAAAACATGCTTCTCTACCTCCTTTTGCTCTGCCACTCTCTCTTTCGCAGTTGTAGAAGTAATACCATTAACGGCTGAACGGCATCGTGGCTCTTTCTCCATCTAAGGGAAACCGACTCTCCTGTTAACTGCATCTTCAGTTTTGTTTCTTCTTTTTATCTTTTCTGTTGCATTCTTCGGTGTTGAGTAAGTCAAAGCCATTAGCAGCCAAGTAGCTATCTGCCAGAGAGCTGTTGCAGTGTGGGGAGGGGGGGCAGTTGAAGAAACTCATTGAGTGGAAGGAAATTAAAGTGACACCATTGGTGGTTTGATAAGGAACCACGAGCCAGCTGAGGGCTGATCTGAACAATGCAAATCAGACCTGAGGCTGAAGTCGGCATGTAGGTACAGTTGTATCAGCGTGGGAGCTGTTATCTGAATAGCTGAATGTCTTATATACTGCTATGAAGAAGAGCCGTCCACAGGAAGCAGAAGAATGGAATGACCGTCCTCTTGTGTGACAAGTGACTGCATGACCAGAGATGAGGCTTGGTCTATGTCTCACTACAGCTTCTGTCTCAACTTTGCGCGACAACCTCTTTGTCGTTGTAACGCCACACAGTGAAGTCTCTGAACGGGTTCATGTGGCTGGTGGTTACACCAGCCTGAGGGGCTTCCCTGACCCTTACCCCTCCGCGGTGAGCTGCCGCCGAGGACCATGGTCCTGCCTTCACTCCTCAAGCTCCTTAACATCTTCCTGCGCCAGTCGACCTTTACAAAAGCCATCGCCGCCCAACACTGTTGCCGCCCATCCTGCTGCCCGCCTGCTCTGATGCCGCGCCCGCCTGGCCTGCCGCTCTCTTGCCACCGCGGATGGGAGGCGAAAGAGCAGCCTCGACGGCTGCCGGCTGAAGAGAGAGAGGTGAGGCAGAGAAACGACTATTAACATGAGAAAAGTATATTATCTTAACCTAATGTTTCTGTTAGTCAGCAAAACATGTTCTAGCAGTTTTCGTCAGAACACAAGGCAGGAATAATCTTTTCATTTTGCACTCCATTCGGTACTGTGGTGTATTTTTCATAAGAGCTCACACATGAGAGCGGAGGCAGGCCATCTGTCTAGTTTTTGGCAACGACAGTAGATTTTACCAACAGTCCTTCCCAGAACAAAAAAGAATATGTGATCTTAAGTGCTTTGCAAAGTGGCAAATCAGCTCTAAATTCCTTGAATTAATTCCTTGGTTTAATAGGAACATTTGACAGTTGTGTTTTTGCTCAAGCGTTGATTTTATTCCTTTCGTGCTGCTGTTGGGTGGTTCTTTGGTCTGCATTGTCTTCAGGCTAAACAGAGTCACTCTCCATCTTATCAGTTTAACCAGCTGAACATCGAGGACCAAATAAAACAGGAAGCCACTGCTCTGCACCCAGTTCATGGTTGTAACATTAAGTTTTTTAACATGTATTGTAACCAAAAAAGGAAAAGAAAAGCTATAGTTAAAACTATTATGCTACATTCATGAATATAGTTAGTGTAAATCTCTGAATAACCTGTGTTGCTGCCTGCATAAGGTTCATTTAAAACAGAACCATCCATCTGACTAAACATCAGTCAGTTCATTAAATCTGTTTGAACCCCCCACTAGGAGGGATATGATACACTTTCATCATTTTTAAAATCTGATAAAATGTTATTAATTTAATTTAATTTCTCTCACTGTTTCAAATGGACTTAAATGTTCACACCAAAGTCAGCGCTTTTAAGAAGACATATCATTGCCCGTATTTTTAACATGTTGTTTTGCCTGGTAATTGTTGCTGTCAACTGTTGAAGAAGATATCTGAACATGGATTTTGATTTTCCTAGTAAGACCCAAAGTCGAATAGGATCTGTGAATACTGCAGGCTCATTTAAAGTTGGACTAAATATCGATTAAACCCCAACATGTTAAAGTTTATTTACAGTTAGTTCAGCCAATATTATAACTATCCAATGGTACACATTTAACTGTTAGCACAATACAGACTCATGATAGCAACTACTTTTTCCTCTCAGGAAAATTAATTTTTCAGTTGTCCCGAACAATTAGAGAAAAAAAACATTTTATCAATCTACTGCTTTTGATGACTACATTTTGCAAAAATGTCAGTTTGTCAGTGATGATTTTCTCAGATACAAGGTCTTTGCAGCCTTTGTAAGTAACAAGACGGTTGCTTGAATGTCTTTTGCCTCACCCACTGTCCATGTTGAGGAAGCTCTGCCCTGGTGGCAACACAATTCTGTTCCCCCCTTTCAGGATGAGACAGACCTGGAACTTGCTAGTCTTGGAAACACCAAACTAAAGCTCACACCTTGAAGTTCTTGATTATCTAAAAAGCTGTTCTTTCAGCTGCAATGTTTTTATCACCTGTTTTAATGCACGTAAGGCCATTTTGATGCAAACTGATGAGGCAGAAAGCTATAATTTCTAGCTAACCTGTACCACTGTTAGTCCGTGTAGTAATAAGATTAAGGCACTGGTTTCAGCTGGACTCTTTCACAGCTTCACCTGTGCTGATGTATCCTAAAACAATGTTATCTGATCATTTTGTGCCAGGGCAAAAACACAGAGATTATTTTTCTATACACTCTAAGTTGATAAAGCTATTTGAGGAAAATTATCGTTCACTGAGCTTAATTTTTTATTCAATAATGGTGTGAATTGTCACATTTGGCACTTGTGCCACTGCCGACATTTTTAGGGATAATTCTATATGGTGTTTATAACTACCTTTTGTAAAGGACCCATGTGCACCCAGTCAATGCACATATACAGTACAAATTAAAGCTACAACTGTGTTACTTCACCCACTAGAAGTCAGCCTTTACATTAGCTCTTTTACAGAAGCATAGAGTTTTTATACAGCTGTGGTTGGGAAAGATTTATGTCCTTGATGAAAAGAAGCTTACTCTCTGATATGTTAGCATTTTGCTGCCACAGTCCCTGCTTCCTCACTATGTCGTGATTATTGAGTTAAAGCCGATGTTAAATTGAACTGCAAGTGATTCTTTAAAGCCCTGGTAATCAAAGTGGCAGCCTGCTCTTTGCTTTATTTGTCATCTATACTACATGTATGCTGCAGTAGAGTCAAGTGAAGCTCACTGACCAGAAACTGCTAGCTGACCATGTGCACACACGCAAACACTCCAAAGTACTAGCAACAAATGGAGGTTAGATGATTGTGGCTCTCAGATACATTCATCCATTCGTAACAGATCAAAGGTCTAATAGGCAGCACATTTTCACCTATTCTGCAGGGCATTTAGTAGTGATACAGACAGGCAGTCACATATCCAATTTTGGCTCAGTCGCCCTCTCTTTCTCACTTTCTCTCTCCCTCCTACACAGCTTTCAAACAGGCCCTGTTTGACACCTGAAAGCATCCTTTAGTTTGAAGCATACCTACTTTCAGTGTTTAAAGTTATGCAAGAGTTTGGCAAACCCAGAAATAGGATGCAGTATATGAGTTTTCCTTTGCTTGCTTTGTTTGTATATGAGGAAGCATTGAACAAGGCAGTCCAGATTATATATTTTTTTTAGCTGCTGAACTTTGTTCCGCAGTGGTAAACGTGTCAAATTTAATTGTTGACAGTTGTCGTTTTTCTGTTTCCGTCACCAAGAGCACTAGCTCTGTTTCTGCCTCTAACTCTCTCCTATTAGCTGGACCATTGGAAAGAACCACTTTCAGCTGAGGTTGGGGCTGGGCTCCTAGGAATCAACGACCAACCAGAATGTTGAAAGCACCGCTTTTAAAACTTGTCAGTCAGCTAAACAGTCTAATTTAAAATAATCACAATAAAAGCACTGAATGTCAGCATCAATAGTAGTCAGTTTAGAATAACATGAGTATCCAGCCTTCCAACTATTCAATACTGCCTGTAGCATAGGGCAATATACAGCACATTTACAGCTGAGTCTATAAATGCTGTCCCTCACACTATTCATAAACACTGTCAGATCTTTAAATATCACCACCTTGTAGATTTAAATGCTGTTTAAAACAGTGTATGTAACTCCTGCATGCAGCACCGTTTATTAATTTGGATTAGAGGTCAGAATTCAACTGCCATCAAGTGTTTGCAATAACTCGAATAACTGGAGTCTTTGTCAAGGAATTTTGGACTGCTCTTCTTTGCGGAAGTCAGGCACAGTGGAGGGTTTTAAGCATAAATTGCCTGTTTAAGCCAAAGTCATAGCATTTTAATCTTGATTTAGGTCTAAATTTTGAATTGACCGCTCCAAAACTTTCATTTAATTTATTACACAAATTGATAGCCAGATATTCTTTTGTAGGATTTGCTGTCAACAGGTAGCAAAGTTCATGGTTCCATTAATCATGCCAAGCTGTCCAGGTCCTAAAGCAGCAAAGCAAACTCAGAGCATCACACTGCCACCCCCACCATATTTGACTGTTGGTGTAATCTTCTATTTTTCCTGTTACATCTGATTTCACACCAGATGCAACAGGACCTTCCAAGAAGTTCCTCTCGTGTATCTTCAGGTCACAGAATATTTTCCCAGAAAACATGGAGTTCATCTAGATGTTTTGGTCCATCAGTTGTTTTTGCCCTAGAACCTTCCCATGAATATTATCATGCCGAGCTATCTGAGAAACTCAGGCTGTTCAGAAGAAGCCTGTTCGGAATTTCCACAAGCTGTGGAGGAATTTTTTTTAAATCTCTAAAATTTCAAAGATGGTTTTCAAGTCAGTTACCAAATGGCTGGCAATTTTCTCTAAACCAGCTGTATGAAGGTAAAATATAATATAAATGTTTTATAGAGAAACGTTTGAGGCCACTGGTGCTCTCAAATTTCCCCAACCTATCTTAAAAACAACCTACTGTTCCACTGTGGAAATATCTTTTTGATTTAATCTTTTAAGATCCCCAAGACCCTGAAGGAGGTTATAAGAAACACAACAATCCTGAAACATGTGCATGCAGTGCTCTCTTACACACAAACTGAAGGAGACAGAGCAAGGTTCATTTCTAAAGCAAGATAAAGGCTTTGGGATGGGACGTTCATGGAGGAGATGCTGATTACTCTAGAAATCCCTGCCTCCTACACATGTTCTGTACATGCCTGAAGCAGTTTGCAGAGTCACCAAGAGCTCTAAATATGTTTAGTCAGGAACCATTTTAGAATTCCTTGAACTGATTTTGGCTAAACAGACAATCATACAAATGTATGCTGGTGCTGTAGCTCCATGCATTCCATTAGGTGTATTTTTGCATGGCTCTCACATGTTCTTATATGTTTCAGTAGTGTGTGTATGCCAGTGAACAAGCTAGGAGCTCAGCTTTTGCTAATGTGGAGGTGTTGATACTTATGAGCCAAACGTAAAAAATTCCCACTAATATCTCTTCTGTCGGTTTTTCCTCGCTCAGCTCGGCTCAGCTTGGCTGGGATTAAGAATTCCTGTGAGACGACTTGATACGCACCCTGCCTCCTTCACCCAGCTGTGAGCACACTGCATTTCCTGGTGAAAGGAGGCAGAGAGGGGATAGCAGTGGAGAGGGAAAGGGAAATAAGCACAGAAAGAGACAAACGATTGCTACTGGGATTATCAAATTCCCCACCAGGACATATTGCTTGAACGTTGCCCAGATCTGTGCCCTGAAGTAATGTAAGGTAATATCCTACATTTTATTGGGCTGGCTAAGCTGGACTGGACCTTCCCTGGGCAGCAGAGCTGAAAACACAAGCAGCTATTTATAGGATGCAGGATACAAGCAGTAAAAGAAATGTAGCAAATTACAAAAAAGGGATTTAGGAAGTTGAAGTTTTTGTTGCCCTTCCTTTCTGCCGAAAGGAAGGGCAATCCCACTCGGAAAAGGTTAACTTTCTTGAATTTTGGCCCTTTCTTGTAACATACAGGGGTTGGACAATGAAACTGAAATAGCTGGTTTTAGACCACAATAATTTATTAGTATGGTGTATGGCCTCCTTTTGTGGCCAATACAGCGTCAATTCTTCTTGGGAATGACAGATACAAGTCCTGCACAGTGGTCAGAGGGATTTTAAGCCATTCTTCTTGCAGGATAGTGGCCAGGTCACTATGTGATACTGGTGGAGGAAAACGTTTCCTGACTCGCTCCTCCAAAACACCCCAAAGTGGCTCAATAATATTTAGATCTGGTGACTGTGCAGGCCATGGGAGATGTTCAACTTCACTTTCATGTTCATCAAACCAATCTTTCACCAGTCTTGCTGTGTGTATTGGTGCATTGTCATCCTGAAACACGGCACCGCCTTCAGGATACAATGTTTGAACCATTGGATCCACATGGTCCTCAAGAATGGTTCGGTAGTCCTTGGCAATGACGCGCCCATCTAGCACAAGTATTGGGCCAAGGGAATGCTATGATATGGCAGCCCAAACCATCACTGATCCACCCCCATGCTTCACTCTGGGCATGCAACAGTCTGGGTGGTACGCTTCTTTGGGGCTTCTTCACACCGTAACTCTCCCGGATGTGGGTATACAGTAAAGGTGGACTCATCAGAGAACAATACATGTTTCACATTGTCCACAGCCCAAGATTTGCGCTCCTTGCACCATTGAAAGCGACGTTTGGCATTGGCATGAGTGACCAAAGGTTTGGCTATAGCAGCCCGGCCGTGTATATCGACCCTGTGGAGCTCCCGACAGACAGTTCTGGTGGAAACAGGAGAGTTGAGGTGCACATTTAATTCTGCCGTGACTTGGGCAGCCGTGGTTTTATGTTTTTTGGATACAATCCGGGTTAGCACCCGAACATCCCTTTCAGACAGCTTCCTCTTGCGTCCACAGTTAATCCTGTTGGATGTGGTTCGTCCTTCTTGGTGGTATGCTAACATTACCCTGGATACCGTGGCTCTTGATACATCACAAAGACTTGCTGTCTTGGTCACAGATGCGCCAGCAAGACGTGCACCAACAATTTGTCCTCTTTTGAACTCTGGTATGTCACCAATAATGTTGTGTGCATTTCAATATTTTGAGCAAAACTGTGCTCTTACCCTGCTAATTGAACCTTCACACTCGGCTCTTACTGGTGCAATGTGCAATCAATGAAGAATGGCTACCAGGCTGGTCCAATTTAGCCATGAAACCTCCCACACTAAAATGGCAGGTGTTTCAGTTTCATTGTCTAACCCCTGTAAGTACACAGAGCCACAAAACGAGTAGCTAATGACTTTGAGACTGCCTCCTTCCCTCCCTCTCTTTCATTAATTGTTTGTCGTCAGTTTGTTTCTTTTTGGAAATGTAAAACCTTACATCTTTTCAGTTAAGGATGTTTTTAGCAGAAAATAAAGCAAACTTATCAGGTTTTAAAAAGACCTACAACAGTTTTTCTACCTTGATTATCAGAAGGCATGGGTGTGGGATTCTCACTGTAACATAACCTTAAATAAAAATGTCACGGTGTAGTGATGCAAAAATTTAAAAGAAGAATCTATAACATGGTCTGCTTTTATTTAAAACAGAAAAGTGAAAAGTATTGATAGCTATTCTATATGTGGTGTTGTGCATGAAGACGTTAATAAATTCATGTGTGGAGCTCATGTGTGAAGCTCACATTTTAGAGAACTTTGAATCAAATCCTTATATTTTGTACATGACGAAGTTGAAGTGAGTGCAGCTCACCCTGATGCCATTTAATAGCTCCTCTATTTGGGAATGAGCAAAAATTTGCAACAGTGTTTTTCAGGAGCAAACCATGGATTTCATACAGAATACAGTAGAGCCCCAGCGGCGTGTATGCGCATAAATTCAGTCCAATGATAAATGGGCAGAATTTATGCATCGCTTTTCTAGTCATGTGACAATACAAAGAGCTTTACACTAGAGCCACATTCACCCAGTGACACTCAATAACACAGCCACATTCATAAACCGATACACAAACCGATAGGCTACTTGGGGTTAAGTGCCTTGCCCAGGGGCACATCAACAAGTGACAGGAGGAAGTTGGAATTGAACCCACAATTTTCTGATTGCAAGATGACTACTCTTCCCACTGTGCCACAGTCTATTTTGTGCAGCTGTAGTTGCTTTTTAATTAGGTTGTCTGCTTGGATACCCAGCCTGCAGTCTGCTGTTTTACACACATGCTGCATGTAGCTTGCCTAACTATAGATTTCAAGAAGTGGTAACTAGAGTGAGTTGGTCTCCACCTCATAACAGTCTGTTATATGCAATTGGAAATACAAATCACAGTCTGTCTTTGCTGTAACTGAGGGAGAAGTATTGTGCCTTCTTCCAGCCAGCTGACTGGCAGTGCAAAGGTAAAGGTTTTATGGAACTTTAGCTTAGTTTCTGGGGTTTCTATTGTTTGGTTTGTTTGGGTTTTTACCCTGGAAAGTTTCTATTATTTTCTGGCTGTGTGTTGGTGCTTGCTCTTTATCTCTGTATAGTAATGAAGCAGTTCAGTGCAGTGGTTGCTCCCAGGTTGCTGCTTGCTTATTAGTTCGTTGGCTTTTCTTTGGACAAATGGTTTGCTGGTTTTTCCCTCCTCAATCGCTTTGCTTCCTTTATCAGCTTGCAGTGAATGTAGAAGAGTCTTCTTCATCTTAATTGTGCAAACGGGTGAATGAGGGGAGCTTTAAGGCATGCCTGCAGCAGCTTCAGGGCAGATAACTACTGTTTCTGTAATGCTTGTCAAGTGCTGTGATAATAATTTGATACAAACAATGCTTATTGGGGCCATTCTGTTGTGTTTCCTGAACAACACAGGTTTTATAAGCTCAATCGGACACATGTAAATAAAGTGCAGCTGTTTTATCTTCAGTCTTGTTTCAGAAACATCACCAGAATTTATTCTCTAAATTCCACCCTTGCCCAGTTATGCTGAGATAAATGGAGAGTTTACCCATTCACAATCCAATGATAACTACGACACATGCATTCACAAAGCCTGTATCTGTATTTAGTGATGCTTATGTCTTTGTGATGCTTTGTGTCACAGCTGATTTTCTCCTGTTCTCTGCAGACGTCTGTATACTCACGTACAAAACATCTTTCCGCACTGGGTTTAAAAGCCACAGATGATGTTTTGCACTATGATCTTTCATACTCAAACAAAGCTCAGTGATTTGGTGATTAGATGCACATCTGCAAAACGGATAGAGTTCAACAATAAGTTATTGAATGTTAATTCAAGCAGCTCTCATGTAGATGTAGCACTGAACTGCATATTTATCAGTTTTCTGTCCTCCATCTCCAACCCTGCTTCTCTTCTTAAACTCTTTGCAGAATAACAATCTCTGCATTGTGTCTCACAATTTTCGTAGCAAAGTCTCAAAAGGAACAATTGTAGATTGTGAGATCCACTGACTGCAAAATGTATCGCAATGGAAGTTTTCTATACTCAGCCTTTCTTTTAGGTCAAATTCTGTCACCCACAGCCAAAAAATAAATGCCCAACATGCCTCATGTTGAATATAAAGTTTATTTTATAGGTAACTTATACTATACTAATATAGTATACTTAAACTAATAAAAGCAAACTTGAGGTCTTCCTTAGTCAGTAACAACTTCTACATCAAAGAGTGTCTTTATGGTCACTGACCACACCACACCATGCTGTGAAGGGAACATCCCTGGGTTTCCAAACTGCTGGTCAGTGCGGGTGCATTTTTATAATAAAACCATAAAAATCTTTTTTTCTTTTGGTTGGAAGAGAAAATTCAACTGACTTTTTTAGGCTACAGGACACAGATGTTTGTGCAAGTAAAACCCAGCTGAAGTAACTCTCATCCAAGAATCCATGTGCACCTATCTTTTGTAACTTTTACACTGGTTTGCATGTCATAAATGTGTTAAGGTTTATTGATTTAAATGTATCCAATGCTGATCAAAAAGTAGCATTTGGTGTGTGGGCTTTACCTATTTAGCAGCTTTAGCTAGCAGCAACTTTGCCTTAGTTTAGATGCTTCTGAACTTGTTGGATAAAAGTTGTTTATTATTATTTTGTTGTTATTCTTGTAAATTGCAGGTTCCTTCTAACTTACACAATGACATGTTTCCTTTAGTTCCTCGTGTGTAGAATAAACTTTGTGAATGCCAAATTAATAGATGCATTTCAGTTGGCAGAGACAGAGCAGACTACTGACTTCAGTTGTAGATACTTTTATCAGAAGTATTGATGCTCCTGAATAGAACCAGTTTGAAAAAGATCGCTGGACGTTGCACCTTGCAGCATCATCCGCCAACCAGACACTGTGGGTGTGGGTTGTTTAATGAAATATAAAGGGGATATATTTTTTGACTGGCCTCTGATGCTGATGATGTGTATTGGCTTTTTGCAGGTAGTTGGTCCTCTATCACTTGTTCTGCTGATAATAAAAAGCAAATAGTTTACTAATGTAGAGGTGAAAGGTTTTACGCAGAAACTGTAAAACCTAAAGAAAACAGAGCCCAGTCACATGTTAAACATAAAACAAAGCATTAGATAAAGCTTCCGCTGAGTATAATTTTGTCCCTGTGTGGCTTCACACATCAGCATCTTTTTTCCATGTGGCCTTGTTCCATAGTTTGAATCTAATGCATGAAGGCATGCTCTGATCACATGCAGCTCCCTTTAAAGTCACTTGAAATCCCATCAGTTTTGCACTTTACAAACACTGTAATCAGCATAGGGTAATTTAATATTATCTGAATAAGATAATTTTTACTCTTAGTGCTTTTGTAAACTTAATTTGTTAAGAGCAGAAAAGATGGAGGCAGTCTGTATTTCATCAGTACAGACTAAATCCCTCAACAGGCTCTTGAACAGCAGTTCTAGACTTGTGGCCACTTTAGACTGAATACTAGTAGATGAAAGCAGGTTTTTCATGTATACATGTTGAGGCAAAGAGATAAAAAGTTAAGCTTAGAGTTGATTTCAAAGACTTAGTCTATCAGTGCCATAGATTAACAAATTATTTTGCAGTTGTTTGTGTGAAGACCACATGTAAAGAGGCCCCCAAGCACTCTGCTCCTGTGCTACATGACCACATTTTTATTCCAAATCTCCTCTGTACTGGAAGGAGGCAGTGATGGATAGAATGGGAAGCGAGGCACGGGTGCTGGTAAAAAAACATAAAACAGACTGCAGTTAAACAGACAGAGATGGGCTAAGATAAGATTGTAGATTAGATACGAGGACATGGAGAGGGGTTAAAAGATGTACAAGAGAGGGAACAATTTACCTAAGCACCTGATGGTGGTGATGAATATTGGAGGAGAAGGCTGAAGTGAGAGGTGGAGAGGCAGAATGCAGAAAGGAGGGGGTGGGGGTTCAGGAAATCAGCTCCTTTGTTATGTGTTAATGGAAACTGTCAAAGCTGAAGAAAAAAGGTCATCCAGGAGGCCGAACATGGTGGTAGATGGATATCAAAGTGACAAACACACACAGGCACACACATTATCATGGAAATGTCAAATGCTGTCCTTCAAGTTCTTCAGTTAAAATGATTTTTGGTTGACGACTGAATCAATAAATGGTCATTTCTACCTTTACTTAGCTGGAAACTGAAAATTGATTTATACAACCACACAGGTCAACATGCAGCAATATTCGAAATATATTACAAGTGAATCACCAGCTTGAAGGGCCAATCAGTTTAACATGGGATTTACAGATAAGAAGTCCTGAAGTCCCTTCCCATTTCCTCTTTAACTCTTGCTACTTCAATTCCATCAATTCCAAGTGTTTGAGGTTAAGAGTTAAGTTTGGCATTACAGTTCGAGTTAGAAAACTACATTTTCTTGAATCATGGTTTTCGCTGTGTGGTTTTGATGTTATCTAAACTGTTTCTAACTGCAATGTTAATATTTGGAAAGCTCATTAGGCTGCATTGCATTTCTACATGAAGGTATGAATCTCCAAATTCCAAGGAAAAAAAATCCAGTGGACCACTGACTTGGAAGATCTAGTTTTTTCTGTCTGTACCCAAATCTGGCTTAAAAACTTCCATATGACTATCACTGATATAATATGTAGTGACAGCTTCACTCAGTTGAAGTTGCAAACACATCATGGTCCACATTCTGTTAATGAATATGTTGCTGCAGTGCAGAGCAATACATTGTTTTTGACTTTTACAGAATGTTTATCTAATTTTATATTCCACAAAACAACTGAATATCTAACTTTTCAAATTATACCACAACTTCAATTTGGTCTATAACAATGGTTCTCAAACTTTTGAAGCAATTACCTTCAGTAAATATTAATTATCCCAAACAATAATAAATGCTATTTGTAATTTTTTTTCAGTATATTTAGTTAAATGAAAACAAACATTTATAATCCTCAGCATGGCATTATTAGTTGAAAGATGCAGTTTAATCAAATTTTCCTGTTTTTCCATTTCGTCTTGTAACCAGTTGGTTGCCATTTCGAACCCCCGGTCTGTCCGTCTCAGTTGTTGTGTCCTTCGGCAAGACACTTCACTTGCCTGCTGATGGGGGTCAGAGGGCCCGGTGACGCTGATTGTATGGCAGACACACTTCTGTCAGTCTGCCCCAGGGCAGCTGTGGCTACAATGTAGCTCACGACTGTCAGTGTGTGAATGGGTGGATGACAGGTGTAAAGCACTTTGGGGTCCTTGGACTAGATAAAGTCCTATACGCGTGCAGGACATTTACCAAAAAAGCCTGAAAAAAAGATTTCCTCTGGATATTTGTTGTTATATTTGCCATTTGGTTCAGTGAAGCTGCACTGATGCAGGAGAGGAAAATATTTTTGTTTGTAAGTTTATCCATGGCTGTGAAAAATGTGGCAGGTCTATAGGAATTATGTATCTGTAGGAATATTTCTTTATCTTTAAAGAAATACTAAACAAAACTCATGGTCTAACTACTTTAGATCATGGGTTTGCTCAGATACAAGGGCTGCAAAGAAAATGGGTTAAATAGTAGCCAAAGTCTTAGGAAAACTTTAAAAAACCTTGCTAAAGCCTGAAAAATATATTTTAAGATCACATATATAAATATCCAAAATGGCCTGACTGAGGAGCAGTCTTTTTCACAGCAGTTCTTCTTTTCCTCATTTGGACAATAAAAACCTTTTAGCGAGAGCTGTCATCATTAACTTTACAAACTGCTGGCTAAGTTTCAAAACACTAAAGTCAGAGTTGGAAAACTGTGTTGAATTAATTTTTCTCTGGATGTAATTGCATCTAGGAACTAAAACTATCCATATTTTTTTCTAATACATTTCTGCTGTTTCTAACAGCAGAGTGTTCATTCTGAAAACCGGTAAACTTTTCCACAGACACTATTCAACAATATCACAAAGCCTTTGGCCTGGCTCAAAGCTTAATCGATGTGCATGCACAACTGTTTAAATGAAAATGAAATGTATTTGCTGTAATGAGTCTAAGAAAATGACACTGTTTGATTTATTCATTTAGCTGCAACTCATTATGACAGGAGAGAGTGGGAAGGAGAAACTGTTTTATACACACATTTACACAAACGTTTTTGATTTTACTTGGGTTTTCCATTAAAACATGTTTCAGATTACCTTAACTCTGTCACATCCTTAAAAAGCCTGTATATAGGCAGCTTGTTAGCTGAAAGCTAAAATGTATAACAAATGCAGGATAAACCAAAAGAAGTTGTAGATGGAGATGGCATACAATTATTCTGGTACATTTTCAGTTAAGATATTTGGTAGTTGTGTTGTGTTTGAGGTTTGTTAGATTTTTTTAACATGTATCTACAGTATAATGAAACATGAATATAAAAATAAACATAGTCAAAGCCTGTCTTGTGGAATAATTGTGACTAAGCCCACTTCCTTGAGTGACAAGAAACCCCACCCCTGGGTTGAATCAACATGCTTCAGTTTCAGCACCATGCATGACCCTTGTCTCCACTAATGATTTTTGAAATTTCCCTAACATTTAGAAGGATCATTCCTCAGAAAAAAACATGTTCTAGTCTTCGGCTGTCTGTGTACTTTCTGCACAATTTCTATTCACTCTCATCCACCTGCTGCCAATGTTGAGCTAGCTGTGCACTAGTTGTAACAGAATTCTGTTAAGGTAGGCTAGTGGGATACTATTAGACTGGATCAGAAGGCATCGAACCGCAGCTCTGCACGCCTGTTGTGTGCCGATCCAGCATAAGCTACCCATCGCTGTTACTAAGTAGCCGCCACAGCTTCTTTGTTCATGCCCTCCTCGTGGCCAGACCGAGCCAACTTCTCTACCCAAACCAATGCCCTCCTGCTTCAAAACGGTTTATGTAAGAGGTGGTGTTTAGGCAGAGAAAATTAGTCTAGGATGAAAAATCTAAATATTGTTAATTTCATGATGTTTTGCTTTGTGCGTGGTTCTAAAGGTTGAACAGTTTTGAGTGTGAGCAGGTTATCTGCTCGGCTAATATGAACAGACCTCTAACCTTTGAGGTTAGTTATTTGTTCTAAGTTCTGACAATCTTTACTTAAATGGTTTTTAAACACCGATCAGCCGTAACATGCCGCCAGTGCTCATGCGAACATTAATATGTATATTAATGACAGTTTAATGAACATGTTTGATTTTAAAGAAGTGGTGAACAAGCTATTAGTGTTCCTTTGTTAGCTAAAACCGCTAACAGCTATTGCTAGGGCCAGGCCGGCCATATTTACTTCTGACTCATTGCAGTCTTATGAGAGTCCATAGACTTTCCTCTTTGCAATTTTAATAGTCCATTACTCTACGTTTTGGCTAGTTAAAACCTTAAGATCAATTGTCCCAAAAATTCAGCAAATAATATTTCCCTAAATATAATTCACTTAAATAATGATGGCAAATTAAACAACATTAGGAATCAATAATCCATTTTATCTACTCTTCTGGTTTTGCATTGTGACTGGTTGTTTGAAGACATGGTCTTAATTAGTTTTCAAACTAAAATGACCTCATTTCCAAATTCCTCAAGATGAACCTTGATTCTTAAGCAAAAATATCCACATTGAACTTGCAATATCATTGCATCATTTTTATTGGTTCCCTTGGTCCTTTATTTGTACATAGTGCATACATATATCGTTACTTCTTCATTTTAATTTGTAGTTTTAGTTGAAGCTCTAGACTAATTCTAGACTAATAGTTTGTTAATTGAAATATGTTCAACTTGGAGTTCAATTATTTTTGTTAATAAATTGATGTGCTGTGAATTTATTCTATATGTGTGCAAAGTTTGCTGTTAATAATGCCAATGCCAATAATGCCAATGCTTGAATCACTCTTTCATCTATTGTTCTAATACCACCACCATATTGGGCTGGTATTCCCAGGACCAAACGGTTATTTAATTAAATATTAAATAATATAAGCATCCTAATTGTACAACACTTTCTTCACAGCAATTACAGTTTTCAGCCTCAACTGTCTTATCAGCAGTTTTACTCCATGTGAAGTTATTGTAATCCACACTGATGATGGCTCCATGCCTTTGTTTGAAATTAACCATTGCTAACACAAATAGAGAATAGCCCCTTTCACAAAACACTTCAAGACAAGATCAAGGCCATCACAAAATGCAGAGATGAAGGGTAGAAGTCAGCTCACATCTGTTACGTTCCCCAACTCAGCAGGGGAGGCAGTCACAGTCCTGCATCAGCTGACTTGTATAGGGGCTTGGCAGTTAAGTGATGTAGTCATCACGTTTGTGTTTACCAGTCAGCAGCAGGATTTAAATGCGTTCATGCTCAGTGATCATTTCCAGCGGAAAGAGTAAGAAGATGAGGTATGTTATTTAAATTAAAGCGTTGGCCAACAATACGATTCCTGCATACCGAAAATAGGAAAAGGCAGTTTTTTAATTGTTGTGCATAATTCCCACACAAAAGCTTTTGTGTGGGAATTATGCATATTAGTAGACAGCTCAAACAGTTGAGGCTAAAGGTTTTGGCCCAGATACACACATTGACTTTTGCTAACTTTGTAGCTTCAGTTTTTAGTTGTGACAATTCTCATTGTTTTTTTACGGTGGCCGGGAGGTGCAAACCAACATCATAAAATCTGACACACTTTTACAAAGCTTGAGACATATGGAGCTAAGCTCCATAGAGACAAATTCACATTTCAGAAAACAATTTAATGAAATACCTGAAAAAATTTGACAAGGTCCGAAACACATTTACAAATGACAAAATCAGCCAGAAAGGGAATGTACCACCTCCTAGGCTGACCCGAAAGTGATAGCAGGAGCTCTCACGGTGTTGGGTCACCATGAGCGCTCCTGCTATCACTTCCGGGTCAGCCTATCGAGATGGGCAGCAAACAATTTGGTGCACATATATGAGTAAATTAACGCTGTTTTGTTTTTCGTGTGGTTGGTCCTTAGAATTTGGGAGACTGCAAGCTCAATTCAGGGCAGTGGCAACTAGAAATGGCACCAGAGAATGCCACAAGAGTGCCAGACCAGCTGTAAAAGCCTTCATGGCGGCTGCTGTTATTTTTGTGAAAGCCAATGCTGGTTATCGACAAATGGGTATAGTTATTAGCTAATGCCTGTTTGTCAATAATTACTTTTAAATGATGATGTCATTATTGGTTATTATTGAGTAAACAGTGTTAGACCCTTAATATAAGGTGACTATTTACTTGAGATGGAGACTATATCCTAAATAGCGTTATATGTATGTATAACGTGCTGAAACGATGACAAAGAGCCATTCAACAAACAGTCAATTTTAGATCATATTGATCAATGGTTACTGTGAACTGTTTTTATTGTTAGACAATAAAAATGAATTACTTAAAAACTACTTTTGTCTTTTGTAACAGTGTTTCGCATGTTGTTAAATTGTTTTCTGAAATTAACATTTATTTTCTGAAATGGAAATTTGTTTTGGGACTTGTCAAGTTTTTCCACGTATTTTATTAAATTGTTTTCTCAAATGTAAATTTGTCTCAAGCTTTGTAAAAGTGTTTCAGAATTTGTAATGTTGGTTTGCACCTCTCGGCCACCGTAAAAAAACAAGGAGAATTGTCAATACTAAAAACTGAAGCTACAAAGTTTGCAAACTTTGTGTGTATCAGTGCCAAAACTTTTGGCCTCAACTGTTTGGGCTATCTATAATATGCGTAATTCCCACACAAAAGCTTGTGTATGTAAATTATGATGTATTGCCCCTAAATGTCCCTGCAGTTCTTCTGGGACAGTAAAAAAGGAAACAAAAATTGAATACCAGCATTTTTGGTTATGTTATGTAGTCTAATCAGAGTCTCAGCTAATTGCTATTCTTAAGAGTGGTACTCTAACCTTACTGGAGCAAGACTTGGCTCATATGCACTTATGTGAAGCTGATGTGATTTGATTTTGCTTGTTAAATATTAATGAAAAAAACCCCCTATGTGGTTCCCCTGGTTCACTGCCGGCTCTGTTTACAGAAGTAATTGAAGGTTCTTAAATTTTTATGAGCGTTCTTACTCTGTTGATGGAGCTTTGTTCTAATACAGAGTCTCGGCATGAGTGGTGTTTGACTGTGCATAAAATATTGACCAGTTTCTCATGGTGAAAAATAGATCATGTTTGCTGAAGCTTTCAAAACTTAAAAGCTGGAAAAATTAAAGAATAGAAAAAACCACAAGTGAACGCAAGATTAATGAGTATTTCTTAAAATACCTATGCTATGTTGGCATAGCATGCTACATTAGCTTAGCATCATCATAACATGTCTTGCAGTTTTAGTCTTTACAACTTTTCCAAGCCTTTTTCATTTTTTTATTTGTTTTAAATTCAACTATTTGTCTTTCACAGTTCACAGGTCTCCTTGTTCTATACTCCAGAGAAATGTATTTTCACCTTGAGTCCTTGTGTTAGGTCTTGCTTTCTCATAGGTTAGACTTCAAAAATAAAAAAAACCCCATA